>OZ005648.1:393361224-393782724 GCA_963930645.1 Salticus scenicus
TTTTGAAATTGTACATCTTGTTGTCCCAGTATAATACTTTTTTCTCATGATCGATTGTTAACATATCACAAGAAGGCAAGAGATAATATGTTAAATTTTCAATATCTTCAATGGGAAGATATTTTTCGAGGAAATCATCCTTGAAGAATGAAATTGTGTCTTCCCATTTTAATTCTTCTTCTGATGCACTTTCAATTGATTTTCTCATAATGCCAATATATGGAACATTCCAATATTTATCATCGGGATAACACGGCTGATAATTTCTAAAATATCTCATGCATATCGACATTTTTTTATTGTCGAAAAAAACATATAATGGTTGATTGTTTTGCTTTATATACCAACCTTTTCTAACAAATTCTGTAAGTTTTATAAACTTACGTTCTAATAGAGTCCATGCAGAAGGGTTTGATGTTAAATCCTCCATTTCAGGCATTTTGACAAGTGTATTTATCTTATCAGAAAACTCAAAATATTTTTTGAATATGTTGAATTTCACATCGAAAGGAAGTTTTAAAAATGGAAAACTCATATTTACTTTTTGGATACAAGACAAAGTGAAATACTCCCTTTTATATTGGCAAAAAACAAGAAATAAAAAAAACGGATCATGTTAATCTATTATGTCACCTGTTTTTTGTACGCAAAATAATTGTTTATTTTAAACATGGCCGTCACATTTTTTATCTTTTAAAACTGTTTTGTCATGAGATATAAATTAAGCAATTTTTTTCTTGAAACATATAATAGTAAATAAGAGCAATTTCATTTTTACCAAGAAAAAAATTTGAAAAAATAGTTCTTTAGACTAGTTAAAATATTTTTTGATTTTAATATTTTTTTAGTCATACATTTTAACTTTAAAAATTATTTTTAATGATTATCATAATTAACATTTCATTTAAGGATATTGACAAAATATAAAAGATTAACTAAATAAACGTTTTTGTAAAAAAACAAACAATCAAAAAGAAGTTTATTTAAATAAAATATATAGTATTTGAATTTTAATATTTAGTTAACTAGCGAAATTTCAATTTTCAAATTTTGAAAAAATGAAATCCGCTAAAATTCAAATTATATTTTTTTCCAATCTATTTTTGTAAAATAGCATTTGACATTTTGTTAAATAACGAAATTTCAAATTTCAAGTTTTGAATCCGCTAAAATTCAAATTATATTTCTTTCTATATTGAAGTTATTTTACAAAAAAAAAAACATTTGAATTTTAACATTTATTTAAATAACGAAATTGAAAATATGAATTCAAATTATATTTGTTTATGTCCAAGCTATTTTACAAAAGTAACATTTAAAATGAAATTTCGTTATTTAATTCAAATTATATCACCAAACTATTTTACAAAAATAGCATTTGACGCACCACAGATAAAGTGACGTAATCGAGTTGTATATAAACCCACTCGCCATTTCATTCTTTCTCATTGCTTTTCAATATGGAGTTTCCGTTTCTTGATCTACCAGATTTAGTTCAAACGAAAATAATGAAATACTATTTGAGTCCATTATTTAAATTAAAAAAATTAATGAAGATAAATGAATTGTTACCAATTTTAGAACAAAAAAGTTCCTGGATGAATCCTACAGATGAACTATTTGATTTATTGGATTACCTTTCATCTCTATCGACTGGATTTTATTTACCAATTGTTGACCCACTCAAAAACAGTTTTTATATAAATATCGAAGATGAAAATATAAAATTCTATCATATTGGAGGACCATTTTTCGCATTGAAGAGGAGATCTATTAAAAAACCCCTAGTGAAAGAAAGTGAAATATCATCTGTTTTGGAATTTCTAAAAGAATTTTCAAGAAAATACGCATATTGTGAAAACCCACCAGAAAAATTAAAATGGTATTTGAAAAAAAATGAAATTGGATGGTGTCATAGATCGTCTATAATAGATTTTAAACTTGTGGAGGGAAGAAAATTTGTGATTACGTTTAGTGAATTGTATTTCTTCCTCCACAAGTTTATTCCATGTGAAATAACTGAAGATTTGAAAGATTATAAATAAGTTTTCTCACACCTGAATTTCATAAGTTATCTGGACCCACACCTGTAGTCATCATAAAACATAATCATGTCAAATTGTCCACGAATTTATTTAAGGACAAAGATTTGCAATTTTATCCCATTAAATTGTATTTTTCTCACAGATCCACTGAAATAATCAGATTTGCATATTTATTTTCATATGCCATCAAATATAAATGTTTTTCATATCCTATTTACGTTATTGAAAAAATTATTTGGACAAAGATTTGTCCTTCATTATTTATATATTTTTTATAAATAATTATATTTGTATATAATGCTCTTTTTTTAATTAAAATCCTTCATTATTTATATAGTTATTATAAATGATTATATTTGTATATAATACTCTTTTTTTATTAAAATATGTTGTGTATATATATATATATTATATATTTATTTCTTTAATAAAAATGTTCAAAATTAAATGTCTTATTATTTTTTTAAATTTTCAAACAAATCATTTATAAAAATTTGAAATAGAATAAAATTGAATTTGAATTTTAGCGAATTTCATTGAATACCTGCAATTGTATAATTTAATTTCTTAAACAACTTTCAGATATTTAATTATATTTCTGTTTCATCATACAATTCAAAAATTAGAATAATCTTACAGGTAGATTTTTTTGAATAACTGGAGACGTTCCACAGTAAATTCTACATGGTTTAAAGCATTAATAAAAAATGTTGTAAAAACTAGCCACTTAATTCCTTGAATAAGTCTTTCTGTTATTACTTTTTAATACGACCATGACTATTTCTATCAATCTATCATTTTGCGTTTTTACCAATTTATAATGTGCCATTTCGACCTGCAATTATCCTTGAATTTTAACATTTTATTATGTAGCAAAATTTCAGATTTTAAAATTTCAATTTTGAAATTTAGCTAAATAATTAAATATTAAAATTAAAATTATATTTTATTCTATTTATTCAGAAACTCAGTTTGTCTCATAGATTTCAAATTAAAAATATAGATAATATATGTGCTGAAATGCTTGTGGAATTCATTTCCAAAATGACATGTTTAAAACAATACAATGGACGTTATTATTAAAAAATCACTCTTCAATATTCTTAAAAAAGGATTTTATTTAATAGACATGGGACAGGTTTGAACAATACATACAACAAGCAAAATGTTTACAATCTAGAAAAATAATATCCTTGATTTTAACTTAAAAAGATCGTTTCCTTTTTTTGGTCTGTATAATTATTCTTTATGAGAAAGGTTTAGATAGTTATATGGTATTTTTTCTTTTGTCTTTTCTATGAAATTATATTTCTCTCGAAGATATTTCGCAGGGTCCATTAAGGCTTTTTGGCAATAACATGTATTTGGGAATTCATCAGAAAAAACGCATCTTATACAATCGGTCAAGTGCCATTCTCTACTTTCAGGATTCAGAATTACATTGATTTCTCGTTGTTTTCCCATTTCTCTGACTTTTATTTCAAACTGTATAGCATTCCTTGTAGTTTTATATTCTTCATACCATTTGAACACATTTTCTCTATCTGAAACACAACGCTTGTAAAAATCTCGCACATTTTCAATTTGATCAGACGCTAATAAAGAGCCGCTTAAACGTTCTTCCTTGTGTAATTTTTGGAAATTTTTTGAAAGCATTTCGTCTTCTAAATATTTTTCTGGAGACATCTTAGCGTGGTAGCAAGGACAAGTATCAGGTCCCTCTTTTGCATCGTCCTGAGACCATACACAATTATTTAAGTGCAATTCATCTCTTTTGTTCAAAAGAAATTTCAAGCGACTGTTATAACGACGAGATAATACTTCAAAATGCAAAATATTAACTCGATTATTGCAAATCTTGTACTTTTTTCGCAGAGTATCTAAATAAGTAGTAGTCATGTTGAAATGATTTAGAAACGACAAGTCCACTTTTATTCACCAATAATTTTAAACAAAAAATAAAAAGACAGACTTATTGATTAAACAACTTCTTTATTTCCGTTATTTTGGCTGAAAAAGATCCAACTAATAGTGAAAATTGTCATTTTATATGTCAGAATTTGAAAAAACAAAAAAAGGGAGGGTCGAGTTATATGAAAAAGATCCAACTAAAGTTAAAATAGTCATTTTATATGTCAGAATTTGAAAAAAAAAAAAAAAAAAAAAGTTTCAAATTAATCAACGTAATTTTTTTTAAATTTTAAAATTTTTTTAAAGGGTTTTACTTTATTTTATTTTTATTTTAATATTTTTTTATAAAAAGATATAACTATATAAAAGCGACTTTTATTACAAATAACAATTATTAACGACAAAAATGGATATAAAATTGCAAATGATTTTGATAATCTAAAAATATATCTCAACCATTATCAGATTTTATAATTTTGATATTAAATTGATTGAACTTTCACATTATGTTTTAAAGTTATTATACGGTAAAAAATAATTATTACCAGCTGCCTCGTAATAATTATTTTTTTACAGTCTCAAAAGAACAAATTATAGATATTTTATTTTTTGTTCTGTAAAAATTCAGCTACTATGTATTATGGTGACAAAAAATATTGTAATGTCATATAAATTGTCTATCAGCGTGTTCAAAATCTTTAGAAAATTTCTTTAAATTCACTTGACAAGAATATTATGTTATGTTGTAATATATATCGATATCCCAAATTAATTAGATATCGAAAAGAACTGACATATTTTAAATTCAATTAAAGGAATGATGACATATTGTTTAACATTTTGATGGATAAATTTTAAAATTGATAAATGTCGAGATAATAATAATTGATAAATGCCGAGATAATAATTTAATAAATTGTGACATGATTTTATTTTTATTTCTTTATATTCTTTTATCTTTAAAAAGACCTTCAAACTATAAAGAATGTCATGCAATGACACACCTTTTGATAAAGTGACGTAATCGAGTTGTATATAAACCCACTCGCCATTTCATTCTTTCTCATTCCTTTTCAATATGGCGTTTGAATTTCTTGATTTGCCTGAGTTAGTTCAAGAGAAAATTATGAAATTGTATTTACCACCATTTTTTTAAATGCCAACAATTAAGGAAAATAAATGAATTATCATCATTATTGAAAAGAAAAAGTTCGTGGCTTCATCCTTCAGATGAACTGTTTGAATTGCTGGATTTAATTTCATCGCTTTCCTCAGGATTTTATATATCTAGCAATCCACTCAAGGATAGTTTTTACATAAACATTGAAGATGAAACAATAAAGTTTTTCCATATTTCAGGACCTGACAGATTTGGAGTATTAAAATGGTTGGATACCAAGCAACCCATCATGAAAGAAATTAAAATAAATCCTGTTATCGAATTTCTGAACGTATTTTTAAATAGATACTCATTCAGTGAAAATCCATCGGAAATGTTAAAAAGTTATTTGGTGAATAACGAAATAAAATGGTGTCACCGACAATCAATCACAGAATTTAAACTTGTGGAGGGGAAAAAATTTGTCATCACGTTTAGTGAACTGTATTATGGCCTCCACAAGTTTATTCCATGCAATATCACCCAAAATTTACAAGAATATCTCAAATCATTAAGATATTGATCCCCTGGACATTTTCATTTTCAATGGCCAGATATGGAATAATCTATTTACGAGTTTTTAAAGGATCTCAAATATTATCTTTCTTTATAATTGTTGATTAGATATGGAATATTTAAAAGAATGTGTCATCATAAAACATAAACAGGAATTTTTAAATGTGAGATTTGCAAATTTATTTATTTTCATATGCCATCAAGTATAAATGTTTTTCATATCCAATTCGTTTATTGAAAAAAATATTTGGTCAAAGATTTGTAAAAATCCTTCATTATTTATTTGGTTTTCATAAATGATTATATTTGTGCTCTTTTTTAATTAAAATCATTATTTATATGGTTTTTTATAAATGATTTTATTTGTATATAATGTTCTTTTTTAATTAAAAATTTGTTGTGATTTTATATATTTGTTTCTTTAATAAAAACTGTTCAAAATTAAATGTCTTATTATTTTTTTTAATTTTCAAACAAATTGTGTATAGAAATTTGAAATAGATAGAATTTGAATTTTAGCGAATTTCATTTTTCAATTTGCTATTTAATTAAAATTCAAATGTTACTTTTTGAAACTAGTTTGGCTGAAATAGAATGTTAGAGGATTTTTTCAAGATTTAAGCATTGAAATTTCGCTATTTAATTAAATGTTAAAATTCAAATGTTATTTTTTGAAATAGCTTGGCTGAAATAGTCAAATTTGATGTTTTCTAATAAAAATATATATTTCAAATTGATTTTCATAGATTTGAAATTTTTCATTTGCATTTTTTAAAAAAATATTTAAAATATTAAAAAAAATTATAACTAAAATGATCATTTGATAAAAAGAAAAATCAAAATATAAAAGTTTATATAAACTTTCATCCAAACAAGAAAATATCTCTTAAGACACCAAAACTTTTTTAGAAGATAAAAGGCGAGATCTTAAAATTATTGATGATAAAAAGGGTGTGAAAATCTCAAGATTATTCTAAAGATTTTTAGAAAAAAATATATCATTAAAAATTACAATTATATTATTTGTTATGATTCAAAAAAAAAAAGATCAACATAATTACAATTGATTGAATCAGATTTGTTTGTCATTTATTTTATTAAACAAGAAATGGAAGGAGTAATTTTAATAATAAAAAAATCTATCCTGTGAGATTATTCTAATTTTTGAGTTGTATGATAAAACAGAAATATAGTTAAATATTTGAAAGTTGTTTAAGAAATTAAATTATAAAATTTCAGATATTATAGCATTTTCAAAATGGATAAATGGTGATGACGCTCGTACTAATAAATAAATTTTTATCTAAATTAAATAAACGACACAAAAAAAATAGTCAAATAACAGTTTATTTTGAATTACAACATATTATATATGTCTTTAACAACTTGTCAAATACTTTTTTAAAAAGCTCTTCTTTTAAATTGGATTACTAACATAAATTGGAGTCATCCCAATCAGAATCATAAAGGTCTAACACCAGTCTTCTTAACATTTCTTGACGTAAAAATTCATGCATCGGGTCATCTTCTTTAATCGTCCAAAGGATTGTAGACAAATCTGTAGCTTGAATTGGTTCATTACAAGATGGGCAGCATACATTTTTTGTCGACAGGATAAAATTTCTAACACATGATAGATGAATGTTATGTTTACACTTCATCAACGTAGATGAATTTGCTGGTGTGGAGCACTGAATGCAATTCATCGTTATGATCTCTGATATTCTTTCGAATCTCTATTTATACTCGACATAGTTAAAAAAACTATTTATATAATGTCAGCAAAACTGTCGATTTGAGCTTTTATTGAATTAAACTGACTATTTTTTTGTGTCGTATATTTAATTAGATAAAAATAAATCATTGACAGATTTATTTATTTTTTATTAAAATTACTTTTAATATTTATCATTTGACCATTTCTCGTTTAATAAAATAAATGACAAACAAATGAAAAGATTTTGGTTCAATCCTTCTTTTTTGAATCATAACAAATAATATAATTGTAATTTTCAATGATATATTTAAAAAAAAATCTTTAGATCGAGATTTTATATTAACCCTACCCGGTCAATTGTTATTTATAATTTTAAGATTTCGCCTTTTATGTATATCACTTTTATAAATTTTTTGGTAAATCTGGAGCGAGATTTTAGAAAAACTTCTATTCGAAAGATTTTTAGAATTTTTTTATTAATAAATGTATCCATTCTTCAAATAAACATTTCGAATAACTATTTATAAAGCCATCAACAATTTTTTTTTTCAATTATTGTAAACATTTATTTCTTTTTTTCATTTAAAAGATCAAATGTCTTTTTTATTATTTAAAAATTTAAAGTCTATTCTTACAATTCAACTTCATCAAATATATGGTACATAGCATTTTAGATAAGGCTGCAATGTATTTTATATTCTGATACAAAAAGATCATCGCAAATATTTATTCACCAGATCTGTCAGAGCTAAAAAAATAAATCCTCTGTCAGAAAATCTTATTAAACAACTAATAAAAATTTCACTCTACAAGTACGTCTACCTTTTATGTCACGCTTTTTTAAAATTGAAAATTTAAATTTTTTGTAGAATATTTTAAATTTTTTGTGTATATTTTTATCTTTTATATAAATAAAGTTTAAAATATTTTTTAATTTTATATATTTTTGATATATTTTTTGTAGAAAATTTAAATTATATATATTTCACTTTCTCAGACTCAAAATTGTATTTTAACATTGTGTGATGGCTCGCATCAAAATAGATCGATATCGTAAAGTTCTTTCTCGAGACACAGTTCGTTTTCCATGTCCTAAATGTGGAATAACTCTTTTGTTAAAAGAATATGAAAAACATTGTATGAAAGATTGTACGGACAACATAAATGCTAAAAAATGTTGTGTTTGGTGTTCTGGACTTGAGAAATTCAAGAAAAAATATGACGCTGCGGACCATTTGTTAAAATGTTTTAAGAATTTTAAATATCGGCTGATGCAAAAAGAGAAAATTGAAAAAGATGTTTTACCATCGTCGGAAAAAGATACAAAATTGCAATTTTTTGATTTTACGCCCATGTGCGAAAAACAAAACTTTTTCGGTCATGAAAAAATATCTAGTATCGAAGAATATTATGCAAAACCTATTTGTCCTTTGGATTTGAGCGAAGAAATATTACCCGTAACTTTTAAAGACGAAACTTTGAATTTAGCCGCTGCTTGTGTTCAAAAATATGTTCGAGGAGGTTACGTTTGGTTACATGTAATGGTTCGAGTGGTGGTTTATGAAAGTTTTGTTCAAGCCATGGAAAAAGATAATGAGGATATTAAAATCATACCTTTTTCCTGTTGGTGCAATGGTGGAAATGAATCGGAGGCCTGTTTTAGACAACACAGACACATGATTTTGGTTTCGCGTTCTTTGGATGATTTCAGACGCATGTAGAAAAATGTTGTTGTGCCAAAAGACATAACCTTATCCTAAATTCAAATGTAAGAAATACAAACGTATCAATGCGAAATGCATCTGGTAAACGCGATGGGTTATTTGAGTCAGCGCAAATCCGGATGTAATTTTAGCTTTTGTAAGGACGATAAGAAAAAAATTAAAACCGCTCACTTTTATATAGCAGAAACTTTACCTTTGGATTATAGGTTGGTATTGGCAACATTTTGGGACGGAGGTGTTATGAAATTGATAGGACAAAATTATAATCGTTGTGATCCTAAAGATTTGCTATGCATTCAGTTGGAAATGATGGATTCCAAATGGAAAGCTCAAATTAAGAACTTACCTGGAATCAAAATGAATTTAGTTTTACCGGTGACTGAGAATGTCCAAATTTCCAAAAAAGTCTCGGATCGCTATTTGCATTTGAATAATGGAAAAAAGATCTATTTTGTCGAAAAACAGAAAACTGACATTGATGAAAATATATTATTTTATCAAGTCGTCAAAGAGGATTGGTGGGAAGCTAGCCGGAGACAACAAGATTGTTTAAATTGTGCTAAACCAATCATGGAACATTGCAAAGAATTGGAGAAAAAAAAATAAAGATTTACGAATGGAAACTGAACAGAAACACGAAGAAATCAGGGAATTGAAAAACAAATTTGAGAATTTACGAGTGGAAATTGAACAAAGGCGCGAAGAAGAAATTAGGGAATTGAAACATAAATTGAAAACCGTTGAAGAGTCATTTCAAACAGAATATAAATTGCTTCAAAATAAAAATGATTCGCTTCAGAATAAAAACGACTTGCTTCAAAACAAAATCGAATATTTGAGAGAGACCGAAATTGCTAGATTGGTAGCTGAAATAGAATATTTAAGAAAGACGGAAATTGTGGAGCTAAAAAGAAGATTGTCTAAATATGAATCATAATTTTGCAATATATTTATCACGGATTATAAATATTTATGGAATTTGAAATATATAAAAATTAAAACTTAAAACATTTCAAACTTTTTCAGGATTAAATAAAATTATAATTCTTTTTTTTAATGTCCCCAATAGCGCAATTGGCTAGCGCGCGGTACTTATAAAACAATATAATTGTGAGTTATGCCGAGGTTGTGAGTTCGATCCTCACCTGGGGAAAATTATTTTTTATACATGTCATTATTGCTTTTTTTAATAAATATAAAAAATCGAAAATGATTTCTTTAAAAAATATGTAAATGTTTAATTTTTTGTTCTCAATATTTCTTTTTTAATGATTATCATAATAATGTAAGATTTTATTTAACGATAAACATTTTGTAAACCCACATTTATATATTTTAAAGTAGGCTGCAATGTATTTCATGTCATCACAAATATTTATTCACCAGATCTGTCAGAGTAAATAAATGATCCATATATAGTCACGACAAACCTAAATAATTGTATTTTAATAAACTTGGACTTTTTTATAAATTTATTCATTTTTAAAATTACCTTTTTATATTTCAATTTTGGCTATCTAATTAATGTTAAAATTCAAATGACATATTATCAAGGTTAAATAAGCTATTTTTAAAAAATGGAAATTTGAATTTTAGTATTAATCATATAGTGAAATTTCACATTTTTTGATAAATCGCTATCTCTAAAATTCAAATGATATTTTATTTTAATTTAAGGTTAAATAAGCCATTTTTAAAAACAAAATTTGAATTTTAACATTTAATTACTTAGCGAAATTTCGAATTTCAAAATTGAAATTTTGATAAATCGCTATCTAATAAAACGCTAAAATTCAAATGAAATTTTATTCTATTTCAATATTAAATAAGCTATTTTTTTTTAAAAAAAAATAGCTTATTTAATATTTAATTATTTAGCTAAATTCCAGTTTTGAAAATTTCAATTTTTAAATTTAGCTAAATAATTAAATATCAAATTATATTTTATTCAATTTCAAGATTAAATAAGCTATTTTAAAAAATAAAATTTTAACATTTTATTAAATAGTGAAATTTCGGATTTTAAATTTTCAATTTTGAAAAATCGCTATATAATTAAACGTCAAATTATATCTATTTTAAAATTTAAAACCTATTTAAAAAAATAACTTTTAATTTTACGATTTAATTATATAGCAAAATTTCAGATTTTAAAATTTCAATTTTGAAAAATCGCGATATATTTAAATGCTAAAATTCAAATGATTTATATTCAAGGTTAAATAAGCTATTTAAAAAAAAATAAAATTTGAATTTTAACATTAATTATATAACATCTAGTTAAATTAACATTAAGCCAAACTAACTGTAAAGTTTATATATTTCATAATCTCATGACGTCATTTCTCATTGTGTATATAAACCCCGTCCTTAATATCATTTATTCCAGGTTTTTAGTATCATTTATTCGACGTCCTTAGTTAATACAATGTTTTTCAAAGTGTCATTTTTCGTGAATAAACCGACAATAAGAGCTGCAGTGGGTAACGATGGAAATGTATATTTTTTTGCTGTGGATGTGGACCGTTTTTACGGATGCACTTTTCCTAAACCTTCAAAAGACTTGAAAAATTTGACACCTAGTCATTATAAAAAAGTTTTAAATGGCAAAGACTCAAGAGTGTACAGTTTTAAAGAAATGCTGAATGTCATTTTAAAAACAACTAAAGATCAAATAACAGTGGACATAATGGATTACTTGTGGCATTTTGGTTATACATCAGATAATTTACCCAATTTGAAATATTCGGATCCTGATACTGCATTTATTTTGAACATTCGAAATAACTGTGGAATGCGTATTCAGGCCTATTTACGTTTATTTGTAAATGGTATTTTATCGAGTAATAAAGTACACAGAAAAAATGATGAACATGTAAAATGTGTTCAAACATTGACTGAATCTAAACATGGATTCTGGAGATAAATATAATTGTATATATAAATAATCAATGTATTATTATTATTATTATTATTATTATTATTATTATTATTATTATTATTATTATTATTTACATTTGTTATATCAAATTTGAAATGAAATATTTGTTTGCTAATAAAAAAATATTATTTGCTTCAGAATTTTTTTCATAAATTTAAAAATATATTTTATATTCATTTCCACTTTTAAAAAATATTTTAATTAAAAAAATTAAAAAAAAGAAAAAATATATAGCTAAGAAGAATATATATAAGCGTATATATAGATGTATATAATAATATATACGTTATTAAATAGATTATTTTTTGAATTTATCAGAAATGGATAAAATTTTCTTTGACGATGATACCACTTATCATATATTACATATTATTCAGTCTGAATCTAGTATAAAATTAACAGAGTATGGTCGATATAATAAACATTTTGAACGTGCTGCAATTTATATGACTTTACCTATACGTAAAACTGTTTTAAAAAACTTAATAGATTCCTTTGATACAATTTATTCATTTATTGATGGTGATCTTTTCATTAAAGGAAATGACAAACATTATATTTTTAATTCTATAAAACGATGTTTAGTAACTCCTGATTAAAAAACAATATATTTAGATCAATGTCATTATGAAAATATTTATAAATCTGATGATAAACATTTATATTTATTACATAATCCTAATGAATTAATTTTATTAAAAGAACCAAATGAAAATGACAAATGTCATGTTTTACACGCCATTCAAAATGAAGGTTTAATTTGCCCATCCAGGAATAAAAGAAGAATAAAACATTTTACAAAAGAATACCAAGTTATGGGAACTATAGAATTTAAATCCGATACTTTTATTCATTTGAATAATAAGAAAAATCAAGACATAAAAGCTCATACAAAATTTCATGAAGTGCCTGATTTTGAAGGTATAACGAATAAAAGTTGTATTTATAATATATTACAAAAAATATATAGAGATAATTATAATGAAAAACGAATTTTTGGACATCACAGATTTTAAAGTGGATCAATTTTAATATTTATGTTTTTTTAAAAAACAATGACACTTTATCAAAAAGAGCAAGATAATTTTTAACAACAATTTTGTTTTTTAAAAAAAGTTTGATTTTTTATATTTAAAATCCTGGACGATACCTATAGTAACAATAAATCTTTTTATATTCTTTAAAAAAAAGAAGAAACAAAGTATGATTGTTGTGGCATTTGTAAATTTGCAAGGTTTTGTGAATAATAAAAAATTTTATTGTTTAGAATTTGCATACACTGATATTATTATGGATGGAATGTTAAGATATAAGTATCATGCATTTATTAATCCAATACATACTTCAGGTTCAACGGTAACTTATGAATTTTTAATTAATTTTCTACAAAACAAATACCAAGAATTACAAAACTTATATCCAGATGAAAAACTTGTTTTCTGTTACAAAGACCATTCTAAATTGTTACACGACGTCCAAACATTTTGAATATTGATATTGTGGGTATACCATCTATAAAATGGCTTTTGTATCTATATCCTAATAAAAAATGTCAATACCATCCAAAACGAGCGAAACAATGTGCTCAACGAACTTTAGAACTTGTGGAAAATTTTGCAAAAGATAATTTTGATTTTTTAAAAGCAAATCTGAAAAAATTGGGAATAAAAATTCCTAATAATGTCCAAGAACTTCATTTCTCAATATGGGTACACTTAATTTAAAAAATAATTCAATATTTTTTTTTAAAGAGCTTAATATTATAAATTTAAAATGATAAAATGTAAAATTGTATAATTTAAGATAAATGATAAAATATAAAAATTGTATAATCTAAAATATTAAATATGATAATATTAACTTTGATATTTTTATATTTGATAATATTACAATTTAAAAATTAACATTTCATAACTTTATATTTTACAATTGGGTAATTTAACATTTTTTTTAATTCTACATTTTCAATTTAATGTAATTTGTTACTATTAATATATTTATAATTAAGTTATTTTTATTTGTTTTATAATACTCACATATATTTATAAAATTTTTATAAAATAAGGGTTATGAATAATTTATTCAAACAACAACAACAACAACAAATTGCAAATTTAAAACAATTCACAAGTTTAAAAGAAAATAAATCGGAAGAATTGGTCAGATTATGATCCTAAATGGTATAAAAAGAATGATCCAATTTTATATAAAAAAATTTTAACAAATCCTTTACTATATCTAAAATCATTTTAATTGTTATCGGTGGGAAAAAAAGACGCAACACATATAAGGTATAAAAAGGCTTGGCATTTGCTTTAGAATCTCAGATCTCTGGATTGATAGCCATGGAGTTGGAAGCAAGAATTCTACGCGAACTGATACTTAATGCTCTGTTTATTATTATGGAAAGTTATGTTGGTGAAAGCTTCATGATTAAAAATGTTAACAACTTCATAAATGTGCATTCAAGAATAATGAAAAAGATGGAGCCATTTAATCATATGATTTTTCGAGAAATTAAAAAAATAAAGGATTTAGAGAAAGCTTTATACGATTTGGAAGAAGCTTCATTGGAAAAAATTATCGCCATAAAGACTAAACCCTTTTCATTAGTCTTTCTAATGATATCATTCATTATGAAAAATTTAAAATGTCATCATGAAATAATTAACGATTTGGGATATTCGACAAATAAAAATTTAAAATTTGTACTAAATGTTAAACATCACCATCTGCATTTCATAAAGAAAAAGAAGAGCATTCGTGTTTAAAAAACCATATTTCAAATTTTTTAAAGGCAAGAATTAATGTTTGACAAAATGTTGTTCATTTTAAAGATTTATAGATTTATATATATACTATGTACATTTTAATTTGCAATTCAAATAAAATGACTGTTTCTGTCGTTCATTTATTTTATTTTATTTTTATTTTTATTTTTTCATTTTAATATTTATCTATTTTTTAAAAAAGATATGAATATATATATAGCGACAATTACTAACGACATAAATGGATATAAATTCTGATAATGTAAAAATTCTATCTCAAATATTATCAGAAATTGGATTTAATGATTTTGATATTAAATTGATTGAAAGTATAATTGCTACAGGCTTTTCACATTATGATTTAAAGTTGTTAGGTTTTTCAAAAGAACAAATTTTAGCTATATTTTATTTAATTGATCCTGAAAATGAATTTTGCAAGATTTATTATAGCGACGAACATTCTATAAATTGTCCAAAATCTTTAGAAGACTGTTCTATTTGTTTAAATTCACTTGACAAAAATATTATTATGTTATGTTGTAAACATTTATTTCATATAAAATGTTTATCAAAATGGCAGTCTACTTGTCCAATCTGTCGACAGCCTTTTGAAAATATATATCGATATCCCAAATTAATTAGAAATTGGATATCGAAAAGCACAAATGCTTTTCATATTTTAAATTCAATTAAAAGATCATGACAAAAGATTTTTTAATGGTCACTATAAAAGGATAAATTTTAAAAGTGATAAAAGTCGAGATATTAATAATTGACTTTAATAAATTGTGACATGATTTTATTTATTTATATTATTATATTTATTTATATTATTTTATTATAATTTTTTATAAAAAAAAACTAAGCTCCACCCTTTTTGTTCAAACTATATATATCACTCTGTTTTCACTTAGATTACATTTCACGATGAAACATCTCGTTGAAAGTATTATGATAAATTTTATTAGACAAACCATAAAGGATAAATTACCAAACTTTTTGGACTTCAATGATATTTCACAATATGTTTTAACTCAAATTCAAAAAAAGACATGTTATTCAGACATGTTTTCTTTTTCAAGAGATATATTAATAGAATATCTTCAACCTCCAGAAAAAGACGAAAAAGTTGCATATGATGCAAAATTTTTAGATTGTTTGTCACATTTGAGTAAAGAAATTGAAAGTATAATTGAAGAATTAAAACAAGTTATGTTTTTAAAAGCAAAACATTTGTTTTCCAATGTCTGGATTAAACAGTCACCAGAGGATAATATTGAAATGGATAACAAAAGTAATTCTATAAATCAAAATTCAGAGGATATAAAAACAAATATTGTAGATCTTACAGATCCACAAAATATACAAGATTGTACAAACCAAAATTTACCTGTGGACTCATATTACGTAAAAAGAAATGTTAATTTTGCATATCTAGCTGTGAGATATAAAAATAAACAATTTGATGCATTTTCTCTAGGAACATTCAAACGTATAATTGGTGTTAAACAGTGTCCAAACTCATGGAAAAAATATTTAAAACATTATTGTAAAAAGTTTAAAATTGAAACTTTGTTTATACGTACACAGAAACATTTTAAATTAAACATGAAAAGAGTAACTGTTAATTATTTTAATGTGAAGAAAGATAAAATCATATGTACCAAGTGTCATGATAAAGATTGTTTGGCAGGCAGAATTTCTATGTACTTTAAAATATTTCATGCTGTAAATTTTGAAGATTGTGATTGTAATTGTTTTTAACTTTTTTTGTCCATTATCTTGTCTAATGGAGATGTTTTTTTAGAAATGTTTTTAAAATAAATAATAGTTATTGCTGTGTGTTAATTTCTTTCACAATAAATATGAAAAAAAAGAAATTATATAAAAAAAAGAATATACACTGATGGAAAAAGTATGATATATTTTTTAAAAATGAATTGAAAAGAGAATATATAAGATTTTTTTACTTTGAACAAGAAGCAAAAAATATGGATCTCAAAAAAAAAGAAAATAAAGATCAAATAATATTTATATTAGTATGACAGGATAATTCTTATTTCTTATAATTAAAATTCAAAACTTTAAATTTGATAATGATGTAAACTGTCCTGTCATACTAATATGTTCATTAAATTTTAATTTTATGAATCTATAAAAAAGAATATCTTTTTTTACAGGAGAGATAAAGATGAAAAAAAGAATATATAAATATATGATAAATAAAATATGATATATTTTTTATGAAAAAACATGAATATGAAAAATAAATATCTGTTACAGATAAAGTTTATATTAGTACAATAGGATAAGATTTTCAAAGTAAAAATTTTAGATTTTCAAAAATTTTACTTTGCAAAATATTTTGAAAAACAAAAAAAATTTAAAATCTAAAATTTTGAAAAACAAAAAATTGAAACTCTAAAATTTTGAAAATCTAAAATTGAAAATCTAAAATTTTGAAAATCTAAAATTGAAAATCTAAAATTTTGAAAATCTAAAATTGAAAATATAACTTTTGAAAAACAAAAAATTTGAAAATCTAAAATTTTGAAAAACAAAAAATTTGAAAATCTAAAATTTTGAAAAACAAAAAATTTGAAAATCTAAAATTTTGAAAAACAAAAAATTTGAAAATCTAAAATTTTGAAAAACAAAAAATTTGAAAATCTAAAATTTTGAAAAACAAAAAATATGAAAATCTAAAATTTTGAAAAACAAAAAATATGAAAATCTAAAATTTTGAAAAACAAAAAATATGAAAATCTAAAATTTTGAAAAACAAAAAATTGGAAATGTAAATTTATGAAATCTAAAATCTAAAAACATAAATAAAAAATATTATAAACTAAAAAAAAAAAAAAAAAAAAAAAAAAAATTTTTTTTTTTTTTTTTTTAGTTTATAATATTTTTTATTTATGTTTTTAGATTTTTAATTTTTGTTTTCAAAATTAGATTTTCATATTTTTTGTTTTTCAAAATTTTAGATTTTCAATTTTTTTGTTTTTCAAAATTTTAGATTTCCAAAATTTTAGATTTTCAAATTTTTTTGATTTTCAAATTTTTTTGATTTTCAAATTTTTTTGATTTTCAAAATTTTTTTGTTTTTTAAAATTTTAGATTTTCAAAATTTTAGATTTTCAATTTGAAAAACAAGAAAATTTGAAATCTAAAAAATTTGAAAACATAAAAATTTGAAAACATAAAAATTTGAAAATCTAAAATTTTGAAAATCTAAAATTTTGAAAAACAAAAATTTGAAAATCTAAAATTTGAAAATCTAAAATTTTGAAAAACAAAAATTTGAAAATCAAAAATTTGAAAATCTAAAATTTGAAAATCTAAAATTTTGAAAATCTAAAATTTTGAAAAACAAAAAATTTAAAATCTAAAAACATAAATAAAAAATTAGTATAAACTAAGAAAAAAAAAAAAAAAAAAAAAAAATTTTTTTTTTTTTTTTTTTTTTTTTTTTTTTTAAGTTTATAATTATTTTTTATTTATGTTTTTAGATTTTAGATTTAGTTTTTAGATTTTAAATTTTTGTTTTCAAAATTTTAAATTTTCAAATTTTTGTTTTTCAAAATTTTTGATTTTCAAAATTTTTGTTTTCAAAATTTTTGTTTTCAAAATTTTTGTTTTTCAAAATTTTTACTTTTCAAAATTTTTACTTTTCAAAATTTTTGTTTTTCAAAATTTTTACTTTTCAAAATTTTTACTTTTCAAAATTTTTTACTTTAAAAATTTTTTACTTTTCAAAATTTTAATTTCAAAATTTTTACTTTTCAAAATTTTAATTTCAAAATTTTTACTTTTGAAAAATTTTACATTTCAAAAATTTAAATTTTAAATTTTTGTTTTTCAAAATTTAAATTTTCAAATTTTTCGTTTTTTTTTTAATTTTTAAATTATTTTAAAAATTTAAAAATTTATAATTCTGAAATGTTTAAAATAATTAAATGAAAAAAATTATAATATCTAATATTATGAAATCAAAAAAATTGTAAAATGTTAGATATTAAATAATCTAAAAATGATGAAATGTAATTTTGTTTAAAAAAAAAAGAAAATATATTTATGGGATATATTTTATAACCGTTTCCATCAGTGTAAAATATCAAAATATTTTTCAAGTATGCCTAGTCCGATTACCCTTTTTGATTTAAATAATCATGTGCTATCAATTCTTTTTTAATGAGTATGTTGCACTTCATGATAAACTAACGTTATTAAATTCACCCGATTTTCACGAAAAATTATCAAATCCTAATCTTTGGTCAATTCCCTATGATGAATTTTTTGGATTTATATATGCGATTCGAATAATGAAACCGGGTTGGTATCTTGATAATCGCAACGATGCCTGTTATATATCCGTAGATGAAAAAAATGCCTCTTTATCAGTACGTTATTTTAATTATTTGAATGTTGAAAAATTAGACAAAACTTATCTGTCTCTAGACAATCTGATAAAAGGTGGCATTGATCCTATGCAAAGGAAAATAAGTGGAAATTTGAAATGGGCATTATTTCATTATTATATTCACTATACATTTCCAAAATTATATTTTCCGGTTGATAAGATGGAAGATATCCAATTTTATCACATATCTCCCAAGATTACAGTTGCTGTGAACCGTTCTTTGAAAATTCTCCGTTGGCCCCAATGTTATACATTTGATTGGCCTAAAATTTATCATTTCAAAGAAAAATGTATCGCGATTACAAATAACGAACCGCATTATTTAATGCGATGGGGAAAAAATAATAAAATAATTACAAAATGCATTTACAAAAATAAATGTTTTTGTAGAAAAGGAAAATATAATGTTTTTCCCATAAAAGGTTATTGGAAAGAATATAAAAGATATAATTATAGTATAATCAATAATCATTTATCTTATGATGAATATACGTCGTTGTATCATAAATTATGTCTTTATAGAAACGAAAAACCAAAAAAAGTATTACCTGTTGATACTTTTTGTAAAGAAGATAAAAATTATCCTATAATGTTGAATGAAAACACAGTGTATAAGAGTCGATATAATGTATTTTATGATCACTATCAAATAACTGAATTGTATAACATTAAAAAAGAAATAATTATTAATAATTATGATATGAGATATTCAATGGATAACGATTAAAAAAAATGCTGTCCAGATTATATTTTAGATTTAATTTTCACCATGATAAATATATACCAGAAAAGATTCCGATCGAGAGAACTCCAATTTATGCGATTAGAGAATGTAATTAAAAAATTAATAGGGATCATGATTATCAATAATAATGAGATCTCTGAAATAGTCATGTTGTACTAATATGTTCATAAAATTTTAATTTTATGTAAAAAGATATTCTTTTTACAGAATTGTTTTTAAAATAAATAAAAATTTTTGTTGTGTTCTTTTAACAAAAAAATATATAAGAACTTTATGATTTAATTTTTTAAAGGTTCTTCATATTTTAAGCGAAATAAAAAAAATAATAGGCCTCTGGCATGAATCTGTCAGTCAGATTTTTTTTTTTTTTCATCATCCTTTAGAAGAGTATATAAAGCTCAGCTCTCAGGACACTCTTTAATCTAAGTGTTTGATTTTAAACATTTTTATGATGGAGACTGTTATTAAGTATCATGACATCTCCAGCAGAGTTATTTCAGACACATCTTTAATCGTGACAGAAAAAATTGATGGTTCAAATGTTGGAATAGGCTACATTGACAATTCATTCAGGATACAGTCTAGAAACGTAGTATTAAACGAAAATACAAGCAATTTTGGTTTGAACGAGATCATGGGACCGCTGACAGAAAAAGTACAGAGAATCAAAGATATCTTAAATTGCAATTTCATCGTTTTTGGAGAAGTATTCGGCAAGACGATCAAGAGAATTAAATACTACGATTTCGAATCTAAATCTGTATTCGGAAGCAAAACAGTATTTTTTCGGGCCTTTGACATTTACCAATTGGATTCGAAAACATTCATGAAGTACAGCGACGCCATAAAAATATTCCAGCAAGTGAATCTACCCTACGTGCAAATTTTAGATTTAGGCTACGAAACGATAGGAGATTTGTACGAAAAAGTAGAGCAATATCCAAGCGCTTATGCAAATTGTCCTCTGGAAGGATTTGTTTTGAAAAAAGATGCAGAAGAAACATCTTATTCGAGAACAATTTTTAAAGTGAAGCGAAAAATGTTCAACGAACGGGATCTTAACAAATACAAGATAAAAAATTACGTGAATTACAACAGATATATTTCTGCATATTCGAAAATTGGCAACGATGTGGAAAAAATCAAAGAAGAAATGATAAAGGATTCATTGAAAGACATAATGTCCGTCATTCGGAAAGATGAAGATTTGAAATATGACATAACGTCGATTCATAATGATATTGAAACGGAAGTAAATAAAACTATTAAGAGTTTTCTTGAAAGACATCAAAAGTCAAATTGTTTAATTAAAAAGTAGGGACCACAATGAAGCGAAAGTGTTTATGATATGATTTTAATAAAATGAGATATTTTTTAAGGTTTCCGTTTTAGGTACTTCTCAGTTAATGAGATGTTGTGCATTTACAATGCCTGAAAACATATGTTAAACTAACAAAAGATTTGAAATGATATTTGCAAGCTGTTCCAGATTATCTTCCCATGAAATGTATAAATATTTATGAACATGTTGGATTTGGGGATTAGAATATGTCACAACTAAAAAATTAATAATATTATTGATTAAGAATATCAATAATAATGAGATCTACAAAAATTATTATTATATGTTGTTATTATAAAACATGTAAATAGATTTTTTATAATTTTGGAAAAATGGATTCGTCAATATTGTATATTTGTATTATTTTATGAATTGTTATTATATTTTATTTTTATTTATTCAAATGTTAATAAATTGTATGATTTCTACTATGAAAGTTATTGTTAATTTAAAAATATAGATTCATTAAAATATAGTTTTGATGTCTGATTCAAATGTAAAAAAACTTTTCAGTTCATTAGTAAATATGAAGATTCTAAAAATGTAAATAAACATCTGGAATTAAAAGGATCAATGTTTTATTTTATTTGTATGTTAACTTGTTTGTATTAAATACATCCTATTGTGAATAATTTTCTTTTACATGACAATATTTTACAAATTGAGTTTAAGACAATATATTTAGAAGCAGTCCTGTCGTATTAATATATTCATAAAATTAAAATTTTGCGAATTATATAAGGACTTTACATTTCATAATTTTAAGATTATTTTAAAAATTTATAATTCTGAAATGTGAAAAAATTATAATATCTAATATTATGAAATTAAAAAAATTATAAAATGTTAGATATTATAAAAACTAAAAATGATGAAATGTAATTTAAAAAAAAAAAGAATATATTTATGGGACATAACCGTTTCTATCGTAATAGAATATCAAAATAAGTATGCCTAGTCCGCTTACCCTTTTTGATTTAAATAATGATGTGTTATCAATTCTTTTTAAAGACTATATTGCGATTCATGATAAACTAACGTTATTAAATTCACCCGATTTTCACGAAAAATTATCAAATCCTAATCTTTGGTCAATTCCCTATGATGAATTTTTTGGATTTATATATGCGATTCGAATAATGAAACCGGGTTTGTATCTCGATAATGAAAACAATGCCTGTTATATATCCGTAGATGAAAAAAATGCGACTTTATCTGAACGTTATTTTAATTATTTGAACATTGAAAAATTAGACAAAACTTATCTGTCTCTAGACGATCTGATAAAAGGTGGCATTGATCATAGGAAAAGGGTAAGTAAAAATTTGAGTTGGGGTTATTTTGATTTTTATCTTAAATATCGATTTCCAAAATTCTATTTTCCAGTCGATAAGATGGAAGACATCCAATTTTATAAAATACATCCCAATATTACGGTCGCTGTGAACCGTTCTTTGAAAACCCTCCGTTTTCCCTGTAATATTTTTTCAACACCTAAAATTTATCATTTCAAAAAAAAATGTATTGTGACTATTGGTGATGAACCACAATTTTCAATACGATGGGGAAAAAATAAAAAAATAATTGCAAAATGCATTTGCAAAAGTGAATGTTCTTGTAGAAAAGGAAAATATGAGGTTTTTCCCATAAAAGGTTATTGGAAAGAAGATAGCAGTTACAAGTATAATATAACCAATAATAATTTATCTTATGATGAATATACATCGTTGTATCATAAATTATGTCTTTATAGAAACGAAAAACCAAAAAAAGTATTACCTGTTGATACTTTTTGGAAAGAAGATAAAAATTATCCTATAACATTGAATGAAGAAAACATAATATGTGATTATAATAAACATAATGTATTTTACGATCGAATGACTGCATTATATAACATTAAAGAAGAAATAATTTTTAATAATAAGGATGATCGGAGATATAATCATTACTATTATAATCAAATTATTTTTGATTAAAAAAATATAGATTCAGTAAAATATAGTTTTGATGTCCGATTCAAAATGTAAAAAAATTTTCAGTTCATTAGTAAAATATGAAGATTTTAAAAATGTAAATAAACATCTTGAATTAAAAGGATCAATATTTTATTTGTATGTTAACTTGTTTGTATAAAATACATTCTATTGTGAATAATTTTCTTTTACATGACAATATTTTACAAATTGAGTTTAAGACACTATATTGGATTTTATTTAGAACATTAATGACCAGAATGTCTTATTACTTTTATTTTTGAGCAGTTATTTTAAACAAGCGTACAAATTTAAATTGAAAATATTATTATAAGCAGAGTTTCGATTATCATTCTTTGATGACTCACTGTTTTTTTTTTTTTTTTTTTTTTTTTTTGTATTTAAAGCCCAGCTCTCGATTCATTTCGAAGCATTGTCGACGAATATGCATAAAAGGATCGTTAGAGATTTTCTTTTACCTGCTCTCAATGATGGTAGATATGGTTGTTTCTTACAATGGGTGGACAAAAAATCTGGCATTTTTCAATTAAATTGGACCCGCAAAGAATATGGTCATTGTAATCGAGATCGTTTTTTAATCTTTGTAGACTGAGCTAGATTGAAAGGAAGACAAATTTCGAATGAAAGAAATTATTACACTATGGTCAAAATGAAATTTCGAGCAGCTCTCCGTAAATCGAAAGACGTTACAGAATTATTTTCTCCGAACCAACAAGAAAAACTTTATAAAATAACAAATTTTCCCACCATTGGAGAAAAATATACACCAGAGGAAATAGAAGTGGCACAAATATTGACAGATTGGTCGAATTGTAAATCGACACAGAGTCAAAATCGAATTAATACTGTATTTCACGTAATACTAGCATGATCATAAAAGATGAACGTCAAGAAAATTATTAAACTTTGCCCCGCTCTCGCTGAAGGTTGATGAAAATGGATTATTATTATTATTATTATTATTATACTGTAAAAAATAAATATTACCAACTGCAAGAAACTCTCTGTGATTGGAGAAAATAATTATTTTCTCCAATCACAGAGAGTTTCTTGCAGCTGGTAATAGTTATTTTTTTACATTGATTATTTATAATAATAATAATAATAATAATAATAATAATAATAATAATAATAAAACATATATATATATAGTCTTGTCATTTTGAAATATTTTTTGATAATTTTGGAAAAATGGATTCGTCAATATTGTATATTTGTGTTATTTTATGGTTAATATATCGTTATTATTATATTTTATTTTTAATTTATACAGATGTTAATAAATTGTATGTTTTCTATTATGATAAAATTATTGTTAATTTGAAAAATATAGATTCATTAAAATATAGTTTTAATGAATCTTTTTCCGATTTCAAATGTAAAAAACTTTTCGGTTCTTTAATAAAATATGAAGATTCTAAAAATGTGAATAAACATCTTGAATTAAAAGGATCAATATTTTATTTTATTTGTATGATAACTTATTTGTATAAAATACATCCTGTTGTGAAAATTTTAATAATTTTCTTTTACATGAGTAAATACAATAGACAAAATATGAACATATTTTACAAATTGAGTTTAAGACACTATATGGGATTTTATTTAGACATTAATGAAACAACACCAAAATGTCTTATTACTTTTATTTTTGACCAGTTGCTGCTTTTAAACAAGTCTACAAATTTAAAGCGAAAATACTTTGTCGATTATTATTATAAGCATAGTTTTGATTATCATTTTTCGAAGAAAGAATATTCAGAAACTCAGTCTGTATTTAATCTCATAGATTTCAAAAATAAAAATATAGTTAATATATGTGCTGGAAATGCTTGTGGAATTCATCTTTTAAACACCAAAATGACATGTATTGATTTGAAACAATACAATGGAATGAAACTATTACAGAAAATGGATATATGTAATTTTATACAATGTGATATAAATGATAATAAATTTGAAAGAATAGTTTTATCATATAATGTATGGATAGCTATTCATGCTTGTAGAAAATTACCTATACGAATAATTGAAATATTTCAAAAACATGCTTCTAAATTTTCAGAATTGTATCTAGTTCCTTGTTGTACTTTAAACAAAAAATATTATAGAGAAAATTTTGACATGTATGATAGAATACATAAAAAATATTATACTGCTAAAAAAGATTTGTCAAGACAACATTGTTATCCAGCTATGCATTTTGAATTGTTATGTTCTTTATGTATGACATGTAAATTTAAAATTAAAACATTAAATGATATGCAATCTGTAAAAAACAAAATTATTATTGTATATAAATAATTGAATTACCATGTTTTTTAATACATAATTGTATTTTTTAGTTTAAAATAAAAAACAACTTTTTTGACAATGTCTTTATTTATTTCAAGATTTAAAAAAAAAAAAAAAATAACATATCCACTAATTAATTGTCTTTAGATACATCTATGATAAAAAAATCTTTTAATTTATGAGTGAGTAAAACTTGTTCCATTTTCATATTTATCCAACCAGTAGCATTATGATAGTCTTTTGCAATGTGTATTTTACATATCTTATCATATAACGTTTTCCATTTATACAACTTTATCCAATTATTTGCATAGGAAAATACCAATTCAGTAAGAGGGTAATAATTCATTATTATTTTCTGAAATTCTTCAGATTGATTTAATTTTAAAAGATGTAAGACTTTCTCATCAACAATTAAAAATATATTTTCACAATAGTATATATTATCCTTTAGTTTTCGCATATTATATAATTCTTTTAATCCAACTTGTAAAATATTACCATCAAAATAACATACTTTAGATCCTGTAGAATAAATACAAGTTTCATCTACAGATTCAATTAAAAGGGAATTCACATATGATAGATATTTACATGGAATTTTAAAATTATATTTTTGCAAATTGTAACACGTATCATAAGATCGATATTCTGAAAATTTTAAGTTGTTAGTCACTTTTAATATATGGTGAGAATTCCAATCTATAAAAAATTTAGACGACATAACTAAGAGCAAACAAAATTTTTGCAGTCACCGATGTGTAGAAAATTAATGACGATTAAATAATATATATATATAATATTTTTTTTTCATCTAAAAAATGATTTTTTTAAAATGACATTTAAAAAAATTCATTTTAAAATATAATCGGATTTTTTATTTAACATATTAATTTGTTCCAATTTTAATTATTACAGAAAATATTAAAAAAGTTGTTATGATACATAAACAATATAAAAAAATTTGAAATAACGAAAATTTATCCGATGATGTCAGTTTTGTTGGAGAATTAACGGGTAAATTTAGAAATTGGTTATCCACCGGTGACAATGAATTAACTGGAGCGGTTAAAAGATTTGGACAGTTCGGTTTTGTCCATGTTCCATCTTTTTTACATTTTATAGTAGCATTTGTAATTCCATCATCACAACTAATTACGGCAAATCCTGGAAAGGTAATTTTTACTTTTAATGTATCGGGTAATTTTGGACAAGGTTCACACAAAATATCTTTACCGCTCCAAATTCCATTATTTAAACAAGTTCGTTTTCCATCAGTACCGGCATCATCAACGATATAAAATCCCAAATGACATTTATGAGTTGCCACCGATTCAAAAAATCTATTGGATGGATGATAAGATACAGATCCGTTTTTAAAATTTTTTATTTCATTACATTGTACTGAATCACAACGTAAATTTTTAATAGGTGGAGACCATTCACCAATTGAAGTACAATATTGATTATCTATAAAACTGTTGAGTTTATAACCTTCATTACATTTATAAGTGATTTTGTTAGGATAACAATATAATGATCCGATATGATAACCATTTTTTAACAAAGGTGGTTTATTGCAAGGTGTAGGTATGCATGTAATGGATGGCGGATTCCACATCAATTGATCATTTTTATTTTTAACTAAAAAAGAATATATATTGTTTGATTTATATCCGAGATCACATTCAAGTACGGCTTTATTTCCTTCATCATATGGAGGATTATGATTACTTGTAAATTTGCCATTTATTGCAGAAGGTAGAGTGTTTATCATTCTTTATAATATTAGAAAAATTTAATATAATTTTTCTTAAAATTGAATCTTTATTTAATTTTCTAATAATAATAATAATAATAATAATAATATATATATATATATGTGTGTGAGATTCTGCAAACATATTACATCTGCCATGATAAAATTGGAAAACGGCAAGAGAGTAATTTTTGTGTATCAATTGGTATTACAAAATAATCTATATGAACGACTTAAAAATGCCATTAAATATTCTAAAGAAAATATTTATATCACTTATAAAGACTTGGACAAGCATGTAATTTTATACTCGTGCAAACCCATTTGGATAATCGAAACATGGATGTGTACATTTGATTATCCATTAGAGAATTTTACACTTAAAACAATATGGGGAAATGTTTATAATTTTCACGATATTGAATATTTTAAATTACCAAAACCTCTTCTACGGAAAGCTATTTACCAAAGTCACAAATACTTTGAATTTTCTGGATTAGTTTTAAATAGGTTGACATTCGATGAAGTTATACAATTATATATTAGACATAATTTTAAAAAGGTCATGGAACAATTACGAAAAGATATAACTATAGACGATGTCATGGAAATGTTTTCCAAACAAGATGTAATTTTCGAAAGAAAAAATCTTCTATATCATTTTAATAAAATTATACCAGTTAAAATTTTCTCGGATTTAGATTTATTCGATTTTGGAAAAAAAATTTTGATTCGATTTCATATTACAAAAAATTCTAAAATTGTTGAATTGTGTTTAAAATGTATAAAACTATACTTTTGTGGACAAACATGTACTTTTTTAAGACAATTTACTTTGAAGAAAAAATATTGTAGGAAAATGGTAGATTATATACAAAATTGTAACAATTGGTGCAAATTATGTAGACAAGCACCATTATTTCAAATAATCCCATGTGAAGATATTTTTCCTCATGTTTTAATGGAAAAATATAAACTTGTTGAAGATTGTTTGATATTAACAAATCTATCTATAGAAACAGGTTATAGTTTATTACATTTCAAATATTTAAGAGATGATTTATTAAATGACAAAAATGATTACCAGTTGATAGAAGTTAAAATTAAACCCTTTGGAAAAAACTTTGATTATAACAAATATAATGATCTCATTATTGATGATTTATTCAATTACTTGTAACTTTTCTTAAAAGTCAAATATGTATTTTTAAAAGATTTTCTCTATTCAAAGTGTCATTTTTTCAATATTCCATGATACAAATATTTAAAAATTTTTAAAAGAAACTCCTCAGGCTTCACAAATAGCGTTTTCCCACTGGTCCCACATCAAATTAAACGCGACATCTAACCTATCCAGATACGATTGTCTAGTAGAACAATCCCTTTTACATGAAAATTTCAACTTCATCAGCATCGCATCATTGCAATAACTCTTTATCAAGTCCAAAGACGTTTTCAACTTTTCTATGGCGTCCGCTATTGCATCATCTTTCGAAGTGCCGTCTGTCCTTGCTACACTATCTCGAACAATCTGATGAACTTGCCTGGATTCGAAATACCATTTGCTGAACGTGGTTTCCACAATGGTCAAGAAATCGATGATGCGAAAAATTTCTTTGTCTTTGGCAACCAAATCGTTGACTATTTTATTGAGAGATTCTTTATCAACGATCCTTTTCGAAGACTCTAAACGTGCTATTGTTCTATGGTAGTCATCTCGCATGTAGCTAAATATGACTTCTATATTATCCATACTATATTTATTCTAGCAAAACCAAAATTTAAACAACGTTAAATAAATACTATATATCTCCTTTATGTTTAAGTATATATTTAATCTCTTCAAGACAAAATGTCAGGTGTAGCTTGAGCGTGGAAAACCCATACTTATATAGAGCTAAACTATACCCACACTTAAAAAAAAAAAAAAAAATAATAATATTAATAATAATAAGAAGTAGGCAAAATTTGTCTAGAAAGGATTAATTAATAATTAATTAATTAATTAATTTTCAAAAATGATGAAATTTATAAAATCTAAAAATTATGAAATGTCAATTGTAAATTGTATTTCAAATTTTAAATTGTTTTAAAAAACAACATTAGAATTTCAATACTTATATTTAGAGATCAATTTATTTTTAAAGACGACAATTTATATACAATTAATTAAAAAAATAAAATAACTGATAAGTTTTGAATTTCAACTCTGTGTGATTTGATAAATATAAATCATGATAATTTTTGATCTGATAAATTTTTTAAAAGTAAATTGCATTTCAATTTTAACAAAATTATTTCAATAAAATGATTTAAAGTAAAAAAAAAAAAGATTTTTTAAGGGTTTTTTTAATATTGACTCATTCTTTGGTATTCTGAGAAAGGTTTCATGTACAGTTAATTATTTGACTGACTGTACATATCGAACATCTAGTAGCTTGCTGAAAGGCTCTCTCCTCATCTGGGGTAAGCTGCATTGGAACTATTGAAGTTAATTTTCTGGCTATGTCTTCTTTTTCGTATAGAATGGCTTCTAAGAAGTGCCCAACGGCATCGTCACCCCTATAAACTTGAATAGGTTTGTAAGATTTACCGTCGGGCCCTACGATAAGATAGGCATAGCCACAAGGTATATGTTCAGATGTTTTTATGGTGTATGAGGTGTTGTTATTAGGTGCGACAGTGGAGACGGGTTTTAAAATAGACTCGAAGTCTGCATAAATAACGTAGGATTTTAGATGTTGCATGTGGATGGAGGTGAAAGAGAGAATATTATTATTATTGGATGGCATTTTAATTTGTTGAACAGAGTGATTTTTGCAATATTGGAGGTGGTCTTTTAAAAGGTCTTGTCTGGTAAATCTATGAAGGCATCGGTAGCATTAAAATGCTGCACCATTATGGTTACTTAAGTGGCCCATTAATCTTGAAAAATTTTTAATGTAAATGTAATGCTGATTCCCCTCAGAATCTTCCAATAATAATAAATTTATGACATCTTCATCCTCTCTAGGAGAAATGTAGAGAGGACAGATGTCTTCATCGGCATCATATATAAATATATTTATTCTTAAATTATTTAATTTTTCAATTTCTGGTATTTTATTATATGGAATTGGGCAGGGAATGTCATTTAAAATAATTTCATGCTCATATGGGTAATATTTATTTACTCTATCGGGATGATTTTCAAATTTATATTTATGGGCCAGAAGACACCATATGAGACATTTGTTATCTGAGAAATTCTGAATATTAATTAAGGCCTTCTTAGACTGTAATTTCTGAGGGGTTGCTATGAAAGAGCCGCCGCGAAGGGGAATGTATTTTGCCACTTTGATTTCAAGGCATTCAATCTTGTTGAAAATCCAGTCGGATCCCTGATTTTGAAAATCTTCAATATTATTTTCAATTTTTTTAAACATTGTATTTATATTTTCATTTAAGTGGTCTGGGGTTAATTGAATGGTACATTTAGATGAGAAGTAAAATGAGGCTCTCTCCTTAATTTCATCTCCATCCACCTTCACGAATTCTGCCTTCATTATTCCATGCCATTTAATTGATTTTTTATCATTAATTTCATTAGTTAATATATTATTTATCTCTGTATGGCTATTATTGGCAAAAATATTTATGTTACTTTCCTCCTCAGGCTCAGGATATAGATAAAAATTTTTAAAAACATTGAGGGCTTGATTTATTTTTCTAATTCTATTATTATTATTAATTTTTATTTTCTTCGAAGCTTGATCGCTACTACTAGCCACGCTTCCATGGACAGTTCTTTGATGTTGAAACAAATTATATTTTGTGATAAATTTTAAATTGCATACCAAACATGAATGCTGAAGAGAATTTTTGTGGAATCTGTCGTGATGCCTTCTCAAATCATCTTTTCGGGTGAAGAGTTTATCATATTCATTGCAAGAAAATGAAGTTTGTCGCTGATGGATTCTTAGATGCCTATCTAAATGTTCTTTTCTTCCGAATTTTTTATCACATTCATCACAATTAAACAACTTTTCGTTTTCATGCGTTTTTTGATGTCTTGTAAGATGCTGTTTCAGTTTATATCCTCTACTACAAACTTCGCATTCAAAGGGTTTTTCAGTGTTGTGGGTACGAAGATGCCTTTTAAAGGTTCCCGTATGTGTAAAAACTTTCCCACAGACGGAACATGTCTGAAATGGACAAAAAACCCTATTTTAGTATTTTAATTATTTTTAAAAAATTTTAATTATTTTTTCACTAACAAGTGTTTTTAATCTATCAAGATTTTTTCTAACCTACTTTTAGAGGGAATTTATTTCTAACTTAGAGGAAACCTAGCAAGATTTTTTATCCACCTAACATTTTAAAACTTAGAGGGAAATTCGTTTTTTCTTCTAACAAGATTTTTTTTTCAAACCTGCCTTTAGAGAGAATTTATTTCTAACTTAAAGAGAAATTCGTTTTTGAAAACCTAACATTTTTTTCTAGAGGATAGGAAAGAGGGAGTTTGCGTCTAACGCGGACTGAGGGGCGGTATGCGCCTGATTTCAGGTCGTGCCTTATGCTCCACCTCGAGTCATGAAAAAGGGCAATACTCCCAAAGAGCCGAGAAGTTTTTACCTTTGATTTTGCAGCTGTCTCATCCATCTCATCATCCGAACTATCGGTGTTCATTCCAACATCAGTAGGTATGGGCACGGTGTCGCTGCAGCTACTCTCACCTCCAGAAACTACTTGGATAGAATTCTAAAAAATAGCAAAAAGAAAAGAAAACAAGTTTTAATTATTTTGTCAAGTTTTTTCAAAAGATTTTTTTTATTATAACTTTTTAATTTTATTTTAAGTTTATCTAATCAAGTTTTTTAATTACTTTAAAGAGTGAATTTAATTTGTATTCTAAGTAAAAATTTATTTTAAGTTTATCTAATCAAGTTTTTTAATTACTTTAAAGAGTGAATTTAATTTTTATTCTAAGTAAAAATTTATTTTAAGTTTATCTAATCAAGTTTTTTAATTACTTTTAAGAGTGAATTTAATTTTTATTCTAAGTGAAAATGTATTTTAAGTTTATCTAATCAAGTTTTTTAATTACTTTAAAGAGTGAATTTAATTTTTATTCTAAGTAAAAATTTATTTTAAGTTTATCTAATCAAGTTTTTTAATTACTTTTAAGAGTGAATTTAATTTTTATTCTAAGTGAAAATGTATTTTAAGTTTATCTAATCAAGATTTTTAAATTACTTTAAAGAGAGAATTAAATTTTTAACAGAAATGAATCCTGAAAACTCAACTTTAACACTAAAAAATTTTTGAAGTAAAAATACCTTAGTTGAATTGCCATCAGATCTCGACATTGGTGGAGTTGGTTCTACAGCATTAATTCCAGATCCAGTCTGAACAACCTTGAACAAAAAAGAAAAGAAAACATATTTTTTAAAACATTGTATATTATTCAAACAGTTAAACAGAAAAAGTGAAATAATCTATACCATATGACTTTTCAGATGAAGTCTAAGCTCCCTCGTATTCAAAAAAGCACCTCCACAAACCGCGCAGTGTAGTGTTGGCTCTACAGGTGCTTCACTCAGATGTGAAGGGCCAGGTTCGTTGTTTACTGATGGTGCCTAAGAAAAAAGCATAAAAATATTTTAAGTCCAAATCATATGCTGAAATTTTCCTAGAAAAATAAAAAATGTATTTTTCTTACAGATTTTCGAAGAAGCGAGCGGTTAGCAGACATCTGGTTCGAGCGACGGACAGGATCGAAAGCTTTAAAACCGGGAGGTACTTTGATGGTTGATTCAGCGGATGATTCAATCTGAAATAAGGAAAAAAGAATATTTTGAGTATAAAAATCTATTTTAAAATATTCTACAAGTTTTTAAAGAAATTATATTTACCTCCATATCGCTATCTGAGAAATTGACCGGTGATGTCCAATCGATACAATTGCTCTCTAATATCTCACCCAAAATGATCTCTTGGGTAAGTCCAAAATCAAATTCAAACTGAAAAAAGAGAGAAATAATATATTTAAGTATATTTTTAAACATTTTTTTAAAAAATAATCTAAACATTTTGAAATATTAATAAATGTTTTAAATACATACGTTGGAAATTGCTGGCAAATTTTCATCAAATACAAATTCCATTGTAATAATATTGAACTTCAAAAACACGGGGAAAGTAAAAAGACAGAGCTAGATTTGAGATCTACTCGAGACGAATTCTAAATTCAGAATGAGAGGAAGGTGTATGATTTTCACCATCCTGGATGAGGGGAGGGTTACGTCAAAGGGGGTAAAGGTTAAAAATTTGATCCCGCACTGTAGGTCGGGATGGGGACTGATGCAGGGGAAGATTCTCTCTCTACATGCATCCCTTTTCAAAAAAGAGGGTTCATTTCAATTGTAACTCCCCTTTTTTAGGTGTGGCTTACATACGTGACTTAAGTTAATGGTGTAAGATTAGACAAGCTAGCTGTATTCTATTCAATGTACAGTAACATTGTAAGAAAAATGTAGAAATCTTGTCAGATATTTTTCGGAAAAGAAGTTTTTTTCGTAAACATTTCTCTTCAAACGGAATTAATATTTCGCTTTGAAGGAAATTTAATTTTTTTACTCATACTAAAACAAATTAATATTTTGTTTTCATCCCTCAAATAAATTACTTCACGTAAATTAATATGTTTTTTTTTAAAAGAATTATTCTTATTTCAAACAATTTTTTAATTCTTAAGTAAGATTTTCCTCAAGTTTCACTTTATAGAAAAAAAGATAACAATTATTATAAATGAATTATTTTTCAAAAATTAATATATTCCTCATTATTTTTTCTTTCTTATAAAAATAAATAATTTATAAATTAATGTTTTTCTTTTATTTTTTCTCAAATAAGTTTTCACCTAGAATAGAAAATCCGTAAAGAATCTTAATAAATAAGTTAATAATTTATACTATTTGAGACATATAAATATTTTTGTAAATTAATATGTTCTTTCAATCAATTTTTAATTCTTAAGTAAGTTTTTTCCTAGAAAATAAAATTCGTAAAGAATCTTAATAAATAAGTTAATTATTTGTACTCTTTCAGACATATAAATATTTTTGTAAATTAATGTTTTCCAAGTAATTTTTTTCTTCCGATTAAATATATTCTTTTTATCAAATAAGGTTTTATTTATTTTTTATTTTTTCTTCTTTTCTCAAATAAGCTTTTCACCTACAAAATAAAATACATAAAGAATCTTAATAAGATTAAAAGAAAAACATAGATAGATTTTATATTGAAACAAAAAGTGATTTATTCAAACCATTTATACATTATTTGAGAAATATTTTTCAAAATAAGTATGGAAATATTGCATTGTCAACTTATTAAAAAAGGATTCATTGAAATTACATAAACAATGTTTTGAAATAATGTTTTGAACAATTTTAAAAGTGTTCAAATGTAGCAAAACAGTTTCTTGAGAAAAGATATATTTATCAAAAGTGTTTAACATTAAACAGTCGTGATCGAACTGACAATCTATATTCAAATCACACCCGTTACATTCGAAAAATGTATTAATATTTGATTGAATTTCACTACAAATTGATGTTAGATAATGGTTTTGTGCTTCATCGAAAATCATATGTTCCTCACATTCAATTCTCTTGTTTGAAATTAAAGTTGGGATTTGTTTCACGAGAACACTTTCCATAAGGCAATGTGAAATCTGACTTTTCAATTCGATCAATCTGTTGATCTGATCTTTGAACAATTTTATACCATTCGACTTGAGATAAAATCCTGCATTCTTTGTGGAAAACATTTGTTGCAACAAACACATGTCTTCATTCACAAACGCTGTTAACAGTTGGTTGTTTGATATAAAACTATCCTTCACAGAATTGAATTTAAACGAAGATATATTTTTTTGGAAATCTAGCCACGTTATCGGTGTCAATATAATACCCAATTTTGTAGGAAAACGATCACCAGTACTATTTTCTGTAAAATTACGAATGTGCACTCGTAAATTTTTTTCATTTTCCAAAATGATTTGCAAAAATGTACACCAACCTAAATCCCATTCCCCCAGAATAGGATTTGATTTCTGTCTATGTTGGAAAAATTTATCCAACCAGTCATTATTTGGAATTTCGCAAGACAGTTCACCACTAGTAGATTGTTCATTTTTAACACAAGAAAGTTCGTTATCACATTTTGAAGCTAATAGTTCAATAGAGGATGATTGTCCAATATTATCAGAGGGCGATTGTTCGTTTTTTTCACCACAAGACTGTCCACCATTATCAGGAGACGATTGTTCTAAGTCCAATCTAGGTCTTTTTAAAGGTCGAGAAACAGTAATAATATGACGAAAAGTAAGACTTATTCTTGCATTCTTTATCGAAGGGTCTACAGCAATACCGTGAGTGAAAAGTTCATTCGTAGGTTTAGCCATAGTGTATAAAGACCCATTGTCTAATTCAATCACTGTAGAAGGTGTGTTTGGCTTTTTAAATTCAATTTTCCTTGGTACACCAAAACTGAGGGCTGCGATAGGGAAAGTATCATCCAGACTGAATTCGTTATCTTTATGTTGGGAAATGTAACTTTGTCCGTTCGGATACAGATTTAATAAAACATAGTTGTAGGCACATCCAACATGCTTTTCGACGATATTTCTAAGTTCCATCATGATTGGGATCCAAGGTTGAGCAACAATTTGAGCACCGCTGAATGCATACACCAGGCCCTCGTCGCCAAATGCTAACATTTTTCGTTTCGGCATAACATCTTTTCCCCAAATGTTGAAGGTGGGAGTGTAAAACGGTAAAGTTTTCAACTCGTTAAAATAGTCATCAGCTTTTTCTTTCTCGATAAAGTTAGGACAATAACTGACATTAAGACCGTTTTCATAAAAGTGGATACTCATTTTGAAATAAAGTTTAGCACGATGAAAAAATACAACTTACAAAAGCGAGAACAGGAGGCAGAATGGATGTTACCCCCTCAACTCGTGACGTCAAACCCACGCCCGCAATTGTTCAAAAATAACCAATGACCAAGCTGTGACGTCAAACGCGGGAAATCAATAGTTGCCACACACCTTAAGACTGTTAAAGGTATGTCGTCTACCTGCACCTGGTACCTTCCAACCAACCTCTGAGGTCAACTGTGGGAACCCAATTGTTACCACATACCCTAAAGCTATTCAAGGAATGTCTTCACCCCCACCACCTGACCTCTCTCAGGTCTTGTCCAAACTTGCACGTGTCTATATATTTTAATGAAAGAATGAGGAGACAGAAAATAATAAAAAATTAATTTTATTTAAGACTAATCCAAAATGGGTTTACATGGGATTGTTTTCGAACTTTAGGCGTTGACATAGGACGTGATAACAAATTTTTATTTTTAATGAAACTTTGAGGTACGTGCATTTCTTTGAGAACTTGTAACAATTCACCCTGTGCGTTAATAGGTACTTTTTTGTTTGTAGAAAAAATTAAATGAAAAAAGTCTGCAATATTAGAGTTCTGTATTTTTTTATTTTTAAAAGACACTATTCCTTTTTCATTCCACTCTAGTTTGTGGGGGCTCGTCTTAAGAAATTCTAGTAATTTCAAAGCTTGTTTTTTCATTCTTGAAGGTACTAAAGTTAAAGGAAGTTGGTTATAGTCAATTTCTTGTTTGATATGTTCGGGATTCACACTCTCTTGTGTTGGTGTGGGTTCTTGTTTCACAGAATCTTGTTTCACAGAATCTTGTTCGGGTTTTGCAGGTTGTTGCTCAACTTCTTCATCAGAACGTTGAATCCACGGTAGATTGTTTTCTTGTAAATTCATTTTTCTTTGCAATAATTCATAATAGCGTTGCACTTTTTCATAATCTGGTAAGGAACTGTTTAATATTTTTAACAAAGCTTTATCCAATTCACTTAGCTGCTTTTGAGAAGGTGTGTGTTTGTTCAACACCTCTTCAGGTACCAAAGCAAATTTTTTAGCGAATTCCATGGAAGAGTGTGCTGATGGCTGATATGGCAGCGGGGATTAAAATGTTTAAAAATCCACCTTGTTGAACAATCAGTTTCTTTTTAGTGAATAAGGATCCTTTTTTCGTTCCAATCTTTCGAAGAGTCGATTTATATTTCGCCAACGATCGTTTCTGAGTAGTAGAAAGAGGCACGTTTCCTTTTAAAACATTCAATGTACACTCGCAGATAGCTTTAACAGTACGATTAGGTAATTTTTTAAGAAAATGTTTCCGTAATTTATTGGGACATGAGCGAATCAATTCCAGGTCTCTAAGTTGTTCTCTTGACAAAGTCATGTTAGCAACTAACTCTTCACACACACTATTACTTTATTTATACTTGTATAAAAACTGGATTTGATTGGGTAGAATTTGTGTTCGCAATCTCATATCTTCATCCGTTTCATTTTTTAAATCGATAAACAAGTATGAGAAGGGTTTCTTTGTAGCATCTTCATACACTTCTTGAAAAAATTTAGATTTTTTAGGGTACAACTGCCTACCCAAATGCATAATTTGGCTCATGTCGCGACGATTTTTAAACAGAAAAATGTACTGAGCATTTAAAGACACTGTTCTAATTTCACTCCCTTTTTGAAAAAAATTTTGGGTTAAAAAAACAACACTTAGATTTAAATGGTGACTACCTTTCGTGAATAACGAAGTCAAACGTTTATCGTTACTGCATTCGGCCATTAAATCATCTATCACAAACAAAGTATTGCCATTCAAATAATCTTTATAATTTGATGGGAAACCTTCTACAAAAGAAACATCAGGTATTTCATCGTATAAAGTTTGATAAATACCATAAAACCAAACCACTTTGTCGATAGTAGGATGAAACATTTGTTCTTTAAAATGTAACAAATCTCTCATAAAAAAAGACTTGCCACATCCCGTAGGACCGGCAAGAATCATAGTGAAAGGATGTTGTAGATGTGGAAACTCCATGATAAATGAACACAGACACAAAATGTATACAGTTTAAATAAGTGTTTATTGATAAAAATTAGCATACACACGAAATCTTTTGGCAACAAAATTATAGACTCGATGGTCGTTACAGATATTCTTGGTTACAAACATAGACAAAAATTCTTTCAGAGTTTTTCCTCTACATCTACAATATAAATAATAAACACAAAATTGACCACAAACGGCAGTTATAGCACTCTGAAGCATCAGAGGATTATAGTTCACATGTGAAAATCGAGATGTAAAGTTCATAATAGATCCTTTAAAAAAACCGGGGTCGTTTCCATACGAATCAAAGAATTCCACTTCATCATCAGATTGTATGAAAAAGGCTAACCAGTGGGTTCCGGGTTCAGACGAGTCATCTGTGTTACATACGAGGCAAGCTGGATAACGCACGACCACCTCGGGTAGATGATCACTTGGGAAAACATCTAAAAAATATTTTTTCGTAATTGTATCACTGGATAAAATATTCTTGATTTGCAGAGAATCCATTTTCATTAATTGGCAAAGTCACATAAAACGTGTCGGGACTTGGTAATTTCAATAATGTTTTCAAATTCTGCATACACAAACACAGAAATGGTGGATTGTAAAGCAGTGGAGAATTTTATCTCAATTCTAAAATTTCCTTGTTGTTGTAAGTTGAGGTGGGGACCGTCACACAAGTCAGGACTTAGATCGAAAGCATACAAAGTATGACCATTCACGAAATCTTCTCGTGAAATATAATTTCCAGCATCACGATTGAAACCAGAGAATAATCGATGATAAGCTCTTATATAGTTTTTATCCTCGAAATTCAATTCCAAAGGTTTGCTAGGAACAGGTTGACCGTCCATATACACACTTAAAAAGTTGACATTGTAGTGATGAAAGTAAAAAGGGTTTAAGTCATATTTACCACTCATGGCGGCATTATCTAACAATCCAATTATGACACGTTTTGGAATAGCACCCAAAAGAACATTATCTTGCATAAAAGACATACTTCCAGCAGGTATTGTATAAGTCTTGCATAAAACTCGATCAATGGGGTATTTTGCAGAATTTTTTTCCAAAGCTTTAGCATGCCCTAATAATACTCCGGGGTTCACTTTCACTTTTCGAATAAACAGCGAGGCATGTTCTAACACGACGTTATATTTCTTTTCTTGTCCAGCCACTTGCTTTGCCATTAAACAAAACTGGGGAGTGCTTCGAATCATTTTAATTTTCAAATCCACCATATTCAGTAAAAGTCGATTCTGTTGAAAAATGTCACAGTGCAAAGGACCGATCATATCTAAAATTTTACTCGTCTTGGTGAGTTCATGTCTTTTCACCAATCCAGGGTTTTGGGGAGTAGCTTGTGTGGGATCGGATACAGTTAAATTTTCATCTTTGTAAAAACATTCACAGGTTAGTAAACTTTTTTTAGCATCTTCACCGAAATTCAACAAAGTTTCAATGTAGGCACGGTATGGATAGGTGTTACTCGAAGAAGATATTAATCTTTCGTTCAGACTCACATCGATTTGAGAAAACAATGCGTGAAAAAATAAATTAACAGGTGCAACAGGTTCTTTATCAGCCAGAGCGGATCCGTCAGCATTCACAATTTTCACTTTTAGGTACATGTGCGAGGAGGATAAATCTATGTATTCTTCACCATTACCCGTAATGTTAAATTCCACAGGTCCCCCATCACGAATATTCGCGAGAGGGTGAAATTCGACGAAATGTCCTTTTTCAATAGCTGTCTGTGTAGGTGGTATCAAAAACAAGTCCAGTTCAGATTTGACACAGGCAGGCGAATCTTTATGAATGAGACCCGACGAGATTAAGCAAAAATATCGTGTGTCTTCGCTCTCTTCACTTTGGGGCGAATGATGGTTTTATTAGATCGCTTTCTCTTTTTATAGCGTTGTCCTGAACCAATCATTGTTTTCATTTTTGTAGCAGCTTTGTCGGTTAAATTTTTCCCAGCTTCTTTCAACCGACGTTTAGCAACATTTTTTATATCTTCACCTCGTGACAGGTCATTCAACACATCTACACCCGTATGAAACAATTGTTTACCAACCGCTTTCAATACCTGATTTAAAAAGGGGTACTGCAGCTCGAAAAAGAGATCGAAACAGTCCACCTAATCCATATCCTTTTTGTAATGTAGAACCTTGGTAGTAGTTCAAACCACTACCTGACTGCTGAATGTAATAATCTTCAAAAGATTTCGCACAACACTTGTAAGGAACAAACATTATGAGAGGTACTTTTGTCTAAAATGAAGTTTCACGATCAACTGTCCACGCTCGAATGACACCAATCGTCCTGTGTGTGTCCTTATAACAGTTTCAATTGTTTGAAAGTTTTTCCTTGAAAGAGGGACATAGTGTGGTCTGTCAAACATTTCGTGAATCATATCACCATCTTTACCTTTCACAGTAATTACTCTAAGTAAAGGGGATACTATATGACCAACGATCTGAGGTTCTGCTATATCCGAATATATGTAAAGTAATTTTAAATCGAAATTCGGGTCAGCTTCTTTAATCCCTTCAAAGTATTTAAAAGGACTATCGCGTATAGGATCCTCATTGTTAGCCAATTCGATCGGATAAAAGCCTAAAGTTTCGGCAAGTCCCGGTAATAACTTTATTCTAGCTGTTGGTTTTAATCCAATTTTCACTTTTCTAGTATGTTTGTTGTAGCTTATCTGAATTAAACCGTTGAAGTCTTGATAGTTCATCCATTTAATAATGTCTGAAGGGCTTTCAAAAAATCCAAAGGGGATTTTAGTTCTTTTCATCGTTCCAATACCTGCATCGTATTCGTATTCATTTCCTCCGTCAAATATATTACTCCACATATGTGGATAAATCAATTCCACAAGTCCGACCTCCCATTCACCTTTCAGATCGAGAGGGGAAGGTAATCTCGTAATAAAATGTGAAATTTTATTTTCTGGGTAAAATTTCAAAGAACTGTCCGAAGGTAGCGTCACGTAGAAAGACATGTTGGTGAATGATTCTCAAAATAATTGTCGTTTCAATTTATAAATGAAATAAATTAGAAGCTAGTATCCATTGGTCGAATTTGGAAGGATAACCTTTATATTTCACTTTATACTCTAATCGCCCTTTTCTCATTCGCTTTTTTAAGATTTTTTCGATAGCAAAGTTCTCTTTAGGTTGAACTTTTTGAAGTTCTTCTGCGTAAAATGTCCCTAAGATAGGTTCGTTCATCAAATCCTTGATCCGGTAGACGGGCGGTTCCCGTGACACGCACTCGGTCACGACGAAGAGTTCTTCCGTCCAATTAGTTTCGTATCCTTTTTCAAAGGTTAATTTTTGTTTGGATACTCGAACTGTATCTCCCGGTTTAAACACGCAAGACTTTCTCTTTTCATTCCCCATATCCCCGTACAGAGTAAACCACACGTCACTTTCATTTTCCGGAGTTACTTCGGCGGGTGCCCTTTTAATACTCGAATGATAAGTATGGTTATAACTATAAAGTAATTGATCTAACACGTCTAGGTAGCGGTAAGTACGACGACTGGTAAAATATTTCCACATTTTAGTTTTTAAAGTGCGGTTAAATCGTTCTACTACGGACGCTTTCGTGTTGTTAAAAGTTCTGAAAAATTTCACACCTTCCTCTTTGAGAAAATTTTGAAACTTGTTATTCAAAAACTCCCTTCCTGCATCCGTATTCAAACAGTTGGGTTTTCGTTCAGAGAAAATTTTTTTAAAAGCTTTCACAATCTCTTCACCTTTTTTAGATTTCAGAGGAACCGCCCACGCTCGTTTTGAGAGGATGTCTATACAAGTTAAAATGTAGCGAAATCCATCGTTAAACTTTTGAAGAGACGTCAGATCAGCTAAATCTGCTTGCCACTGTTGATCAATTCTGGATACAATGACACGGTTCGTGGGGAATTTTTTTCGAATCGGTTTGTGAAGTGAATATGCATCTATTCCTTGTAACCATTCTCGAATTTTTTTCTTTGATAACTTGCCGTGGGCAGCACGGTGTAAGGCATCTACACCTCCAAAACTTGCAACCGCTTTCGGGTCCCGATAAGTTTCCTCCATGGCAGCACGTATGTGAAGACATCACATTGAAAAGGATAAATTTCCCGTATCGTTTAAATTTAAAATAAAATCAACGTTAAACTTCCCACCTTCAGAAAAAATATAAAGAATCGAAAAGACAACACACATCACAAAATAAATGCAGAACACGAAAATCCCTTCCTCTCGGGACGGTAACATGACGAACACTAAATGATATTCAATCGAAAAATTCATATTTATATTTAAGATACAGTCATCAGGCTATATTTCCATAGGTCAGTGGTTTCGCGCTCGAAAACTACTGTCTTATGGAAATATTTTTACTGCAGGGTGTCGGGTTCGAACCCCAGTCAAACCTCTCTATTTCTTTCATACTCTATGCACATCCACATTCGTATATTTCATCGATTTCTTATTTATTTCTCAATTTTTAAAATTTCTTAATTAATTTCTTAATTAATTTCTTAATTAACTCCCTAATTAATTTCCTAATGAGTCACAAACAATATCCTACTTTTTTCATTCTACCGCAAACATCGCTTTAAAACCATCGTCACCTTTTACAATAAATCACTCATTAAATTTTTTTAATTAATTTTCTTCATTAATACCCACGTCATCTTTCACGATCAAGTTAGAGGATGTCTCAAGGTCAACGTCAACCCATCTAGACCCCTCAGGGGGTGGTGCGGCACCCGCACGACTTGCCGGTGCACCAGTGCACCCCCCGTCTGACCTAGAACTCTCATTTCTTACCTACTATCATTTTCATCATGTTAGTCATTTTGGTTATCTAAAGATAAAATGATATACCTCAAAAAATATCTCTTGTCAAACTGTTTAATCAGCAAAGAGTTCTAGAGAACGTACATCTAAAATACTTTTGAAAGGATTACCTCATCTTTCAAAACACTTAAATCTAAATGCTGTCGATACGACTACCATCGTCAGAGCGCCTATCAATATTGTAAACGCTGGCAAAAAAAAGTGGTCGAAACTTTACTTCAGTGGAAATATGTTGATACTGATATTTAACTGTAATGAAATTGAGTTTTTTTTTTTTTCCCTAGCGTATTCTTAATAAATAAGGACTAAAAATAAGATAGGAATGATAAATTCAAAATAAAGGCTGATTTTGAAAACATTTTTCTAAGTTTTCAAATGATTGCAGAAAGTAATTATTTATCATTGATATTTTATTTTTAGTCCTTATTTATTACGAATGAATAAAAGACATCCGTAACTAGATAATTGTAGCAGTTTTTAACGCCCCTCTATCATAAAGATACTCTGATCTGGATAATATCCGCGATTGTAATGAAATGCTCGCCTTCTGGTGGGCTAAGGGGAAATTACAATAAACATGCTTTAATTCGAATTCCATCAAGCCGCCATTGCTAGCCGATGTTTAGTTTCACATATATTTATTGAATAAAAATGAATAAATCCGGTAAAAAAGGTAACACATACTGTTGTGTGCTCCAGTGTAACTCCAAAGGACCAAGAAATCCAGAATTAAGCTTCCATTTATTTCCAAATGACATATTTAAAATTTCAGTTGCTTCGATTAATGGAAGTAAAGAATTAATCAGACGATTTGAAACTAATATTTGTTCAGCTTCAGTTAAATATCTACTTTCGATCGAACTTTGAATAAACTGAAATATTTTTTTCCAAAAGCAATCAATTTTCCATGATGTAATGGCGGAGAAATTATAGTACGAATATTAAGTAGAATAACAAAAAGAACAAAAATAGATACACGTGGCTGTAATATTTACTAAACAAGAGCTGAAAAAGCGCCATCTATCGATCCAAACGCGGATAATTTAGTACGACAGGACTTTTCTTTTCTCTAACTCTTCCATATAAAGGCTTGCGGTAACTGTCTTTAGTTCCTTAGCAACGGTTATTGCATTCTTAACATTTCTTTTGTACAACTTTAATATAGGACCCCATTGGCTGCTATTATTTATTTATTATTATTATTATTATCTTTTTGTCATTTTTGCGATGAATTAAAATGGCTATCGCAATTGCGTAAGTTCTTGGCTAATCTTGGCTAGAAACGTCCGAGCTATTTCGGTGCTAAATTTAAAATTTCGCCAAGGATCTTGTAGTAAAGCTGTTCCATTTCTTTAATAAAATTTTTCTCAATTTTATTTTAAATATTTTTTGACTTAATGTGAGAGGGGTAAAAACAACAAACAAACAACAACAACAAAAGTCTTCTTTCGTCAATTTAAATAAAACTAAATTGTCACACGTTCATTTCTTTTTCGGACAAAAATTTAATCTATTACACTTGAAATGCACATTTTCATCACTGAAAAAAATATTGACTTTTTATGTTGAAACATATGCTCGAAATCTCATATTTAGAAGTAAATCTCATACTTAGAAGTATATTTTGAAGAATTTAAAACCAGGTTGGCTCGTATTTTAAAAATGGCTATTCGACAGAGATTTGGTGGCGCCATCTGTTATATATATTTTTAGATTTTTCATTTATTTTTAATACAATGAACGGAATTTCTTTTTATTTCTTGTTTATTTTGTTATTTAGTTTAACTCCGTAAATTTTAAGAAATATTTGGTTTTTAATATAACAATATTTTAATTTAATTCTAAGAATTTTTAACTTATCAGCAGAAAAAATTATTTTCTAAAATATAAATTATAATGCAAATGTCAAAAATTTAAATATCTTTTATAAATTAATAATAATAATAAAAAAAAAAAAATCTGAAAAATTTTAGTGATTTTATTTGTGAGATTTTTTTAAAAATCGTATTATCATGCAAATGTTCTACGCGGGAAAGGCTGCAGTCACATAGTGTTGCAGGGTTAGAATGCCTTCGGTATGAGCTAGGGCTGAAGACAAAAAACAGAAACAGCAGTAAGTTAGTATAACATAAAACATTTTAATAAAAAGTTTTAAATTTGCAAAAAGCACACTTGTGAAGGTGATCGAAATTTCGACCACAAACACTTTTTCAGGTTTCTCATAAAGCCGTAATTAATCTCTAACTTTCTAGAACATTCCTGGCATGTCTCAGTTATCCCTGGTAGAGGTAGCTACAGAGATGTGTCTACTTAATTCTGCATGGATTCGATCCTCAGTGATTTTAGTTTACTCCAACCGAATTAATCTAAGCAGGCAAATCAAGATAGATCAAGTTAATGGGGAGCTGGAAGATAAAATAAACCGGACCACCATAACAATTTTAATCGAGCCCAAGTGTAACGTTTAGGTGCTGCCGTATTTCCTTGATGTAACACGAAAGGACCTTATCACGTTGTAACTACAGTGTAAAATAAAATAAAAAGTAATAAAATTCCGAAACGTTCCGTATCGTGTTGCCTTTTCTGGAACAAGTCAATTCGTTTTGGGAACAAAATGTTTTAATTTATAACACGATTTGTTTCAGATCTGCAACGAAACAACCTTTTCTTGAATGATAGTTTTCCAAAAGGCCCTTTAATCACCAAAAAGTTCGGTTTTGTTTCAGATCTGCGACGACTGGTATCGTAAGTTAATACTTTTTGCTCCCAAAACAAAACGATCCGCTTCAGATTTTTTTTTTTTTTTAAGTGTACATTGAGCATTACGTATGCACAAAAACGTATGCTTCGTACGCTGTAAAAAATTGTGGTAAAGTTTCTCAGTTTTAATCCATTGCATTTAAATTTGTAGGCTAAATAATGATATGACATAAAATTCCCTATACAAAGCTTCGTCTCTAGAATGCATGTCAAAAATATGAAGCTTTATTACCTTGTTTCGTTCCTTTTATATAGATTGTTATTACACACTGGGAGAAGAAACTTAGATTTATGGTCAACAGGGATCAGTTCAAATCAAGCAGAATATTAAATAATCTATTCTTGAAAGTATGGCTGAGGTACACAATTTTAGATGCCCTTTAATAGTAAATTATAGTATTAATCCTATGGAAAAATTTTCAGATAAAAAAAGATTGGCGTTAAATGAAGGTGGACCTTTAATAGAGGTGTATTTTCAGAGATTTCATCATATTTAAGATTACTTAATAAGAATTAAATTAAATTTTAACTGAAATTTAAATAAAATTTTAACTAAAATGTTTAAATAACTAAACATTAGTATTCGCATTAGTTATGGAACATAAATGAAAAATATACTTATTTAGTTAAATTTCGTTCCCAGATGGCAGCATCATCGTTTGACTTAAAAGATAAGATACTCCCCCTTAAAAAGATATATATATATATATATATATATAAGATATGACTAATTCGTTTCTTATTTTATTCTGCTATATGAATTTAATATAGATTAAAAAATGTCCTTCTGCTCCAAAAATGAATGATGCATATCATATCAGATTAGTGGATTTAAATTTGCATTACCAGTTTACGTAATTCTGCTGTAACAATTCATATTCTACATTACAAAAATTCATGTTTATTTTGCAAAACAACAACGTAATGTTCAAATTAAAAAAAAATTAAACAGCAAAATAAATTTGCAATAAAAATTCTGAAAGAAACTTGTAAATTAATGTGTATAATATATATAAAAGTTAGCCCGAAGAATCACAGATGGCAGCACCAAAGTAAAAATGAATTTGAGACTTGAGACCTTTAAAATTTTGTTCCCGAATTTAGAATGAAATGTAACGTCTAGTCCATCATAATTCATTGAATCAATTTTAAGATATGAGTTAAAGAATTTTAATAGGATTTACAAATTAATAGTCATAAATGAAAGAAAAATGATACAAAAGTTATAAAACTGGAAAAATTGCCCCCCCCCCCCCCCTGAACCTGATTAACGCATGGGCCGACCGGACCGTGGTCCGAAATTTCATTTACAGCTTTAAAAAAAATGTATTAAATTTTTACAAAAATGCACTTGAACATAGCAATTCGTGAGATTTTTACGATTAAAAGCAAAATAAAACGTTTTACAAAGATAAAATTTTACTCATATATGCATTTTTTGGGTGAAATTGTAGGAAAAATTAAGGCTTTCTTTTCAAAGAGTGGTAAAAACCATTGGGAAAATGTTAATTGTGGGGGCTGGAATGTGTATCAGGCCTTGGGTCCACTTTTGGCTTGATCGAGCTCTGGATTCACCTCCCCCCCCCTTTTTTTTTTCATCACACCATATGTTTTAAAAACAATTTCGAATGAAGAATGTACCTTGCAAAATTATTATAAACGGTTCTAATGAACTTTAAAGCAACTCTAGTATACAGTGTAGTATTTGAAAAAAAATAAAGATAGCTGCCGCTGTTATACATTCTCGGACATCGCCCGCATCCACAAAATATTGACGTTGAAATAATTTCAAGAACAATATTACCACTTAAACATACCAGGTATTTGATATATACATATAAAGCTGATTCTTTGTCTGTCTGGAATTTTAGTTCGCTATACAAAGCTGCATCGTTCAACTGACCGTGCTACGCAAAGTAGTATTCTCATTAATCAGGACAAAATCTAGCTAACGCCGTATTTTTTAGTCAGTCGGATAATTGGATCAAAAGATATTAAATAAAAACCCCATTTTAAGTTTAAAATGATTAAAAAGAAAGAAATATTTGAAGTCAAAATACTAAGAAAAATAACAAACAAAATACACGTTTTTTTTCCGGAAAAAAATATATTTTTAATTTCACGCAAATAATAATAAAAAGTAGAAAAAAAAAAAAAGAAAGAAAGAAAAAAAAGAAAGAAAATGTAAAAAAACTTAGTTGCGTACGAAAATAGGTAGATATTTTATCCGGAATTCGTGTGTAAATAAATATTTCCATAGAGATATCTGGCATTAGTTTAAAATTTTTATTTATTCAATTAACTTTTATTTTCTACAGTAAAACATAATTTTTCGTTTTTATTGATACTTTATCTGTAACTTATGAGGTTCTTTTATATTCTCACTTTAATTTTAAATTCTTATAATTTGGATTTTATTAAGATTTTTTTTTTATTTATTTTGCGGCTATCATAAAACTGTATATATACGTACATACATACATATATATATATAAGTGGGATCAAGAATAAAATCTACTGGATAAGGAATAAAATCTACTTCATAAATGATAGAACGCGAATTTTAATTCTAAAGTGAATTTTGATTTTAACGTGAATTTTCGAGAAACACGAACTTTAAAAAACAAACTTTATATACACTTTTATAGACTGAACTTTTAATTGATTTTAAGACTGTGATTGAACTGTGTTTAAAATATAAACTGTATAAACATTTGTCGGACTGAACATTTTTTTATTCTTAAACCATGATTCAACTAGTTGTGTGTGTTTCTACAAATGAGTGCCGACTACAACTATGTGGATAAAGGAGTGGTAAAGTGTGAAATCTGTTCTTCAGGGTTCTCGAGGATTAAAACAGCAAGTCGACTAAATGGAAATTTTAAATAAAATTTAAAACAACAGCTGTTTCGGCTCTACAAAGGTACGTACACTTTATCTTCTTATAAAATGGTTTCATTGGGTGATATACCCAAGATCGGCAATGCACTGAGGACTGAGAGTTATAGTAAAATTAAAATTCTGCATCGTTTTTTATTTAATGATATTGGTGACAGAAAAAACCGATGCAGAATAAGAAAATTTTCAGGATTCGCGTTTGTCGTAGACGACGAAAATTACATAAAGAAACAAAAATTCATCGACGAAAATTTTTCTTTAAATGAACTTATTATTATTAGTAATCTATTAAGTATTTCATTTACTGGCACGAAAGAAGAAATTCGTGACAGATTGCTGTTAAAATTAAATGACATCGAATTGCTAAAAGAAGAAAACTCTGACAATGAATCACAAGAGGAAGATTCTGAAAACGAAAGTAGCGATAATGACGTCGAAAAAGCCGACTCCTCTGTGCAGTGCCATATCAGCAAAAATAAGTATTATAATGATAGTGACAATGTTATTGATGATTATAATAAGGGTAAAAAAAGTATAAATTATAGTAATAATGTGAATAATGGATCACTTGGTGCAATTTCTTTCAATGATTTTGAAAATTCTATGTCAAAATTTAGCGGCGAGCCGCATGAGAACATAATTGAATTCTTTAATGAATTTGAAGAGTTAGCTGAAATGTTTAATCTAAACGAATTACAAAAAATAATTTTCTGTAAAAGATCGTTGAGCGGAAATGCTCTGTTATTTGTAAAATCCGAAAAGGGATTACTTACTTATAAAAAATTAAAAAATGCATTAATCGAGGAATTTAGAATCGAAATTAACTCTGCGTCTTTACATGAAATGCTGTGTAAAAAGAAAATGAAACCTAATGAAACGGTTATAGAGTATTTCTTTAAAATGCGCGAACTGGCAAAAAACGGGCACATTGAAGATGCCGCGTTAATGCATTACGTGATCCAAGGAATAAATGACAAAAGTGAAAATAAACTAATTTTGTATGGGGCTAAAAATATTCGTGAATTTAAAGATAAAATTAAGTTATATGAAATGTATAAAAAAGATAATGAGAAAAATAAATTTGATAGAATGCATAAAGTAGAATATAGCACAAAACCGAAGCACGCAGCCCATAATGTATATGAAAAATTTGGTCCTAAAAATGAAGTAAATAATAAATTGTGTTATAATTGTGGTGAAAAAAACCACTTATCTAGAGATTGCCCTCATAAGGCCAAAGGCCTAAAGTGTTTTACGTGCAAGCAGTACGGGCATAAAAGTTCGGAGTGTCCAGGTTCGAAACAAGAAGTTGATGCACTGTGTATTACCGTAAATCAAAACATGAGTAAAATTATACAAGTAAAAGATATAAATTTTATTGGAATTATTGATACAGGAAGTGAAGCAACATTGTTGCGTAAAAGTTCTTTTGATAGGTTGAGTGTAAATAAATTAAATTTAATAAGTACCACTTTGAGGGGGATCGGAAAAAGTTCTCTAAAGCCGTTAGGCTCAATTAAAGTGAATCTCAAAATTGATGAATTACAATGTGAAACTGATGTTTATGTTGTACATGATAACGTGATTCCCTATGATGTAATCCTTGGTATGAATGTACTAATGCTGGGTGAAACAACGATTAATGAAAAAGGTATTTTTGTAAAAAATAAGTGTAATTCTCTTGAGGTAAATTTAGTAACAGTACTCCCTGTAGATAAATATCAAAGTGAAATTAAAACGAATGTTGTTGTTGATGCCCCTATGAACTGTAAGAACAAAAATTTTGAAAAATCCCTAGAAATAAATGAAACAGTAAATAGTGTTGAAAAATGTGAAATTAAAACTCCCCAACCTTGTTATGCTGTCAAAAAATCATTAGAATCTCCCGAAAAAGCCATAAGTGAAAATGACGATAAAGACGAAAACGACGAGAGTGATGACGATAAGATGCTTTTAAAGGATGATAATAGTGTGGACGATGACAGTGATGAAGAAGAGGAGCCTCGACGACAGAAACAGAGTCATACGAACATTTTCCAGATAGATGATGATAGTGATGAAGAGGAGGAGCCGCGACGAAAGGGACGAAGCCAGACGAATATTTCCCGAATGAAGCCGCCAAATCCAGAAAACACTTACTCGAAGAAAGACAAGAAACAAGCCTTACTTAAAAAAATTTCACAGTTAGCCGAAGAGTTGAAAAAGTTAAAAGAAAAGGTTGACGAAAATTCCAAACTCCTTAAAAGGAAGAAATCCAGAAAAAAGCCATCGACGATAGATTCCATCGAGTGTAAAAGACAGAATATGCCTAAAGAAGAGACTGCCAGTGTCAATTTAGGAAAGTTGTTCATTCCATCACTTCCACTGAAAACCACGATTAGTGAAATAGCCATATTATTTCCCAAAGCTATACAAATAAAATTAGAAGTTTTTCCTGCATATAAGACTGCCATTATAGACTTTTCGACTGAACTTGATGCAACAGACGCCTTAAAAGGCATTAAGACTGAAAATGGTCGATTGGAGGGTCTCGAGTTCGAGTCCCAAAATAATTTTGAACCCCAAAGTAAAGATTTAAGTACACATGATAAAAAACAACTTTCTAGAGTCAGAAAGAAAAATAGATTGAAATGCAAGTTGAGTAGACATCCACCAAAAACTCATGCCATGGGCGGCCAAGTTGCCGTAAACGCAAAATTGACTTCCTTTTGTAACTTTATAACAGCAAAAATGGAAAATGATAATATTGAAAATATTGATAAAAAATATAGAAATGGATGCCATGAAGGCTCCTATTACACATCTGCAAAAGCTGAATTCCTCAAATGGGGAATAACTTAAAAACAAAAATTTTTGAAGATTTGTACAAATTTGTAAATAAGCTGTAAAAATTATGTTATTATTTTGTGTTGCTTTTGTGTTTTTTTTTGTATTTTTTTGTGTTTTTTTTTGTGTTTTTTTTTGTATCTTTTCAGTGTGATAGCCTGGAGGTCCAGTCGAGGAAGGATGGCCGAGTGAAGTATCCTTTTCCCCATGACCTGGTTTTCCCGCAACGTTGGAACCTAGAGCTGTTTGATTTCTCTTTGCCGTTCCTGAAATCCAAGGCAGTTTAGTTTCTGTTTCCCGTAGCCAGCCGATCATGTGACGCAGTCTCGGAATATTGAGGGAAATGCGTGCTCATGACGTGAATGACGTCTTTCCGGAACGCGCGCCTGCTAACAGCATCGAAAGAGAGAAAGTTCAGAGTGCAGTTGACGGCCGATTGAGAAGGCACATTTTGACGAATACTTGTTTAGACGATGTTTACGAGTGCCGGAGCTTGGTACTCTTTACGAACTTTGTGTTTCGACGTAACTGAAAAGCGAACTAATAAGTGACATGTCTGTACCGCAAGTTGTTTTAATTGAACTATGCAATGAACATTCGATAGTTAATTCTAAATGCTTATTAGCATTCCTGTATATATGTAAATTACAATTTAATCTTTTATTAAATTTATAATTAGTAAATAAGTATTAGTTTTGTTTAACGCCTACAAAAGTGTGCCATCCCACATATATATATAAGCAAAATAACCAAGATTAAATGAAAATTAATCCAAAAACACACGAGGGTCTTCATCAGGGGAGCTCTCCCATGTAGGGAATGAAATATGAGAAGTTTCTGACGAAACGTTGGCTATTTACCCCAAGAGACACGTTTCTAGCCCCCCAACTTCTCACAGATGGAAGCAAGACTATACAGGAAACGAATTTAATTAATACAAAGCATAAAAAGCAATTAAATTCATAAAAAAAGTACAAAAGAAAATACATCAAAATAAAATACAAGAATATAAATGACACAAGAATATAAATAAATACATATTTGGACAAACTTGAATAGTCAGTAGAATGAGAAAAATTGACCCCCCCCCTCCCCCATAAACATAGACCGCTTCAGCTGGTAGAGCCACTTACCAGCTCTTAAATGTCGCCCGAAATGGATTTAAAAAAAACCTTAAGTAGGATTGTAATCAAGAAGATTGAAATATTTATTGAGTAGAAAAACAGGATAGCGGTTGACTGTTAATATGTTTTTGAGATTTTCCATAACCAAATTCAAATCTAAATGGTTATTGCAAATCATTTTAATTCTGTTAATTTGGGTAAACATAATATTTTTTAAAACTGTATAACTTATACAGGAGAACCAATTCGTTAAATTACAAACTTTAAAGTTAAAATCTTGCCTTTTATCATAAATTCCAATAAACCAGTTTTTACCATTTTTTTTTAATGTTTAAATCCAGGAAAGAAATTTTGTCTTCAAAGTCAGTACGGTTTAAGATAAGGTCGCAGGGATAGATTTCAGCTGCATATTTCGCAAAATTTACACAGTGTATTGCTATTACGTCATCAATATATCTATAAAACTTAATATCTTTAAATTTTCTTTCAAACATAAGCAAAAAAATGTTAGCGAAAGCACTCGAGTAAATGGTTCCCATCGGGATACCGTGAATTTGTAAAAAATAATCTACACCGTTAAACAAAACATTTTCGAAGATACAAAATTTAATAAGGTTAATCCAGTAAACTTTTTCACACAGTCTATTACATGACAAAATTCCTCGAAGATTTTTTTCAAAAATATCCAGAACCAAGTAATGTGGAATACTCCAAAAAACAAAATTAATGTAATATAAATAATATTTGGTAGTATAAAAATTTTGGTAGTGTTTCTATAAAAATTACTTCAACCTGGGCAACGCCGGGTAGACCTGCCAGTATATAATATATATATATATACATATACATATATACAGGGTTCGCCAAAAGACACACCCTATCATTGTATCTTGGGAACATATTATAATTTCTAAAAATTGAAAATCTTGCTAAATCACTTTGAGGAAGACTTCTAATTAAAGAAAAAAAAAAAGCGTGAGCGAAATAAATGCATTTAAGAGGAGAGAAATTCAAATCGAGGTAGTGATAGGATGTGACTTTTGGCGGACCCTGTATATATTTATTATTTCAATTTTAACTTCTGTTTAGTTAAGATAAGTTTTCTTACTTTTACGACAAATTATATTTGTTTATCAACATCATCACGGGAGCTTTGGGAGTGCCTGCAGTGATCGAAACCACCGCTTACCTCCGCCTGAAGTTGCAGATACCTGTCGGGTTTCAGTGATAGATACCTGTCGGGTTCAGTCGGTTAAAGTGAGCTCTACAGGAGCTCGGCGTTATTATTTGTTTATTTTTGGTTTTTGAAAGCTATTGGCGTAAATGCTGGTGTTTGGGTTAAATCGATAATCTGCCTTTGGAACTTAGTCCTTGGTGGAATGTATTAGGTCTTTGTAAAGGTTCGTATAGGCGACATTGACACATGTTTCGGAGAAAAACACGAAAAACTCCAAACAGTTAGGCTGAGCACGAGTTGCGTTCGTACCCGGCCCTTCTCATATACCAGTTTCGAGAGCAAAGCCTTTCGGCTACTGGTGGGGTTTGTTTTCGAAAGGACTGTTGTTTTTGAAAGTTCTGAAATCGAGATATTTGTTGCGCAAATGAAATCGCATTAATTTTCATGTAATATTCTTATTTAAATGCAAGTTCCAATAATAATAATAAGCCTTCATATGAAACGAAAAAAAAAAAAAAAAAATCTTATTTGGGAAACAAATGAGAATATTTGAAAATTATACACCTGTTCAAGAATACCTTGTACAGTCGGCTGCAAAATTATTCGAGCACTAGCCAATAATTCCTATATTTAAAAAGTACACTTAAGACTGTTTTGCTAAGTAAATCCTTGTCGAATCATGTTCTTAGCCAGATTAAGAACATGACTCGATAAGGATTTATTTAACAAAGCTGTATTAAGTGTACTTTTTTTTGGCAAGGATTATTGCTAGTGCTCGAATAATTTTGCAGCCGACTGTATGTACAGTCAAAATTAATATTCTATATACCGATGTTGAATGGATCGTTCCCTGGTGATGACAAGCCTCAACAGTGGCCGTTGGGTTCGAACCCCGATCGAGTTTGTCGGTCTAGCTGTTCGAAGTTTTACAAGGTTTTTCTCCGAAACTCTTGGGAATGTGAGCTAGAATCCTTAGAAGGATTCTCTTGGAGGTAATTCCCCGCAGGGTTAGGATACTAGAGCAGACAATTGTTGTAAAAGTAAACACCACACCGCAGCTGGTAAACGAGGGTGTCAAGCTCGTTGAGTAGTTTGTTGGTGGACGCATTCTGCTTTCAAAGTTGGGAGATGGAGAAGGATATTACCAGGTTCAATCCCAGATCAAGCTCGTTTTTCAGCCGTTCGACATTTTTCGATGTTTTCTTCAAAACTCGCGTAGATATGGGCTAGGATTCCATAAGAAAGCTCCCATGAAAGGCATTCCTTTCAGACCAAGGCTCCTAATGTAACCAATCGGCCTCAATCCAAATACCAACACCAACATACATGTTTTTTGATCTTTTTTAGAAGTTAAATTTTATTTACAGTCGGTAACAAAAGTGTTCAAACACTAGCAAAAATTCCTATGTAAAAAAAGTACACTTCATACGGTTCTGTTAAATAAATCCTTATCGAATCACGTTCTTAGACTAAGAAGAGGATTCGACAAGGATTTATTTAGCAAAACCGTATGAAGTGTACTTTATTTACATAGGAATTTTCGCTAGTGTTCGGACACTTTTGTTACCGACTGTACTTGTTCAGTTAATTTTATTTTTTGATTTTGTAATATAGATTTTATTAATTTTTTAGGGTTATTTGGATTTGTGTTCATTCCATTTTGCTGATACAATTGCATAAATAGTACAGTTGGTAACAAAAGTATCTGAATACTAGCAAAAATTCCTATGTAAAAAAAGTACACGTCATACGGTTTTGTTAAATAAATCCTTGTCGAATCCTCTTCTTAGTCAGTCTAAGAACATGATTCGATAGTTATATAGTAAGATAGAAATAGGCTTTTTTTTTTTTTTTTTTTTTTTTTTTTTTATATATGGGTGTTTTCTGATGACACTCCACTATACTTATGGCGTGGCAATACAAAACGCTCGTTTTCAAGACATTTAATTATAACATAACATGTACCTCAATTAGCGAAAAAACTGGTAATATTATTTGATTTCTAATCATTTGAAATAATATTGTCTACAAATTTCGTCCATTTCTTTCAAAAAACGATTTAATAAGCATGTCAGAAATTTCCCTTTTTATTAAGCGAGACAGAGAGAAAGGGAAAAAAAAAAAATGTATTTGCGAACAACGTTTATGCTTGGATTTTTAATAAGTGCTTTCCATCGCAGAGGTCACTGTATTTGGCTGAGGTGAAAAAAATCTTCTCTGCACCCCATGTGATCTCCCTTTTGTTCGCCCCCTCCATTTATGGCGTCCCAAGGTCTGTCTGCTCCACCAACACCCCTGGCTGTGTCTGGACGTAAGCCAAAGGTTATTCCTCTTCTCAAGTACACGTTCTGAGCCTGCAAAAGATAAAAAAAAAAAAAAAATTGTGTATGTTGTTTCTAAAAAATACTAAATGATAAGTATTGGTAAAAATATTTTTTACTTTCTCTAATCCATATATGATAGAAAAATAATTTTGCAATAAAATTTTAAAAAACTAAATTTTTGCTATATTAATTGTATATCTTGGAGTCTCGTTAGGTTTTTAGTGTTTAGTATGTGAGTTTATACATGTTTTTAGCTACCAGCATAATTCAAAAACTCACATTACTAGGAAGTCCAAATTCAGTATTGCAAATCTGTATCATTGGTTATACTAGTTTTTATTATTATTATTATTATTATTATTTTGAGATCAGGCAAATGGTCCCTGTACAGAAATATACAAAAAGTTTGCTGTGCATTGTGGTCTATAGACAGAATTTCTGCTAAAATTTACATACATTCTTTATTATGCACGAAACTCACGAAAGCATGTCTCACATAGAATATGCTATGAAAAGTATCATTCGTACGACACCATTACTTTACAGGGATACAAAGAAATTTGGAATATTAGGAGCTATGGTTGGTAATTGTTCAAAATGCATTTTAAGTTGTGTAATGTATCCCCCCATCCCCTTACTGTTCTAAATTGAAGTGCAGTATGTGATGATGATGAAATATATGGACAATATACAGGCTACCCAAAATTAAGCGAATGCTTTTTCATTGGACGTAATAGATGGAAGTGTTTCACTCAATTATACTACGTCCATTTAAACTATCAATGCAAAAGTTTTCGCCCTCACGACAAGGTTTTAAATATGGATGTAGCTCTGAGAATAAAAATTTCTTCTGTTAAAATGCAAAGTAAGAGAAGTATTTGCAAAAAGTAATTTGACAAAAGATTCATTTTTAAAATCTTCAATAATTCATTAAATATCATGGTTAAAAATGTCATACTTTATATAAATTACCTTTTTAAAGAAAGAAGTTTTGCAAAAAATATTTAGTTTTCAACACATGTAATAAGAAGGTAAAAACTTTTTTGCCAGAAATGCTCAGCGAAAATGAAATCTTTGCATTCCATGTTTTAGAATTATGTTTCTCCAATGTTTTTTTCATTTCTTCTGCAAATTTAATAAAATTTAGTTGAAATCCATCTGTGTTATGAATAATAATGATAATAATAATAATAATAGACAAATAATAATAACAATAATAATAATCTTGGGGAAAAAAAAAAAAAAAAGAAAATCTGTCTAAGTACCTCTCATATTCCTACATAAAAGCATACAAATATTGTAATTAGTCAGAGAAATCGTGTGTTATAGTTACAAATCATTTGTAGCTTTTTATGATACACAATAATCCAAAATAATTTTGTTTTTCTTTAATTTGTGGCTGATCCCCTAATTGCATCAGCGACTAAATCGCTACTGGAAAGTGCGAGCATGAGAATATTCTTTACGTGTCTGAAGTTTTAGACCCGGACCAACATTTCTTTAGAAACTAAGGGAGAAAAATATCTAATAATACGATCACTCGTAGTTAACATAGGTATTGCAGTGAAAAATGTATTCTGAAAGTGTCCGGGTGATGAGATTTATATCGAAACTTCTAATGTTTATTTTATATATTTATTTTATCACAGTGTGATATATTTCTGCACAATCCTGTTAGAAGAGTTATTTGTGGGAGAATGCTAATTATGTTCTACTTCTGAACAGTTTATTGTTGAAATAAATTTTTTTCCTTTCTCATAATTTAATTGCTCTGAATGCAAATTTCTGAATTTTAATGTCTTAAATTGTCTTCTCATTTATGGTAGCTTTCCAAATTTATTATACGCCCTTCGGAGCTGAAATAAATACTGGTGCCAGTCAACAGGAATTTTCTAGAAATGCATGCTGCACCGCACGTTTTTAATAGGAATTATCTAGAAATACATATTGTGCCGTTTAAAAGGAATTTACTAGAAATAAATATTATGTCGTTCAAAAAGAATTTTTTAGAAATGAATATTGTATAGCTTAACAGGAATTTTCTGGAAATTCCTAGAATGCTATATTGTCCAATAGAATGCTATATTGTCCAATAAGAATTTTCTAGTAAAATAAATATTCCATCGCTTAACAGGAATTTTCTAGAAATAAATGCTATATCATTCAGTAAGAATTTTCTAGTAATAAATATTCTATCGCTAAACGGAATTTTTCTATAAATAAACACTACGAGTATATTGTTCAATAAGAATTTTCTAAAAATAAATACTACATCACTTAACTGGAATTTTCTAGAAATAAATAATATTGTACAATAATAATTTTCTAGAAATAAATATTGGATCGTTTACTCAGAATTTTGCAGAAATAAATATTGTCGCAGTTAAGAATTATTTAAAATTTTCTCGTCTCCGGCAGTCAAATCTCACGTTTTTCAAAGAAACATTCCTTACCTAATGCTATTTTTTTAAATTCCGTTTTCGCCTTCCAAAAATTCCGTTAAAATTATTCTTTTTTTCTTTTTCAAAATTTCTTTTTTAATTTTAATTATTTTATTGGGTTGTTCGATAAATAATGTCGTTTTTTAAAACCTTCGCTTCTAAAAACCAAGGCTTCTTCGAACGTGGAATTTTTCAACTTACCGAAAGATGGCAAAAGGTCATCCAACAAAATGGTCAATATATCATTGATTAATGTTTGTTGTTAATATAAATAAATTCACTTTGAAAAACATGGAGAAAAAAAAAAAAAAAACGACATTATTTATCGAACAACCCAATAGTTTAGAGCCAATACGATGCGAAAAACGCATTTAGTTTATTTTTCACTTCCAATACGAAATATTAAAAGTATAAAAATCAATTTTTTGAAAGAAAAAAAAAAAAAATTAACAGTTGTGCATTTTTTGAATGTCAAAATCAAATTTTAAGTAATACATTTAAGAACATTACAAATTAAAGAATAATCCTCGTAACACATTTCTCCATAGAATGACATGGGTTTTGGCTGACAATCGGTAGAGAATCCCTTTAACAGGAATTTTCCAAAGTAAAATTTGTTGTCGTTTCATAGTAATTTTATAGAAATAAATTTTGTATTGTTCAACTGGAAATTTTTAAGGAATAAGCAATTGTGCCTCTAATTGGGATTTTCTAGGGGGGAGAAAAAACTGTGGCGTTTAACGGAGATTTTCTGAAAATAAAGTACATGTCAATTTAATATAAATTTTTTAGTAATAAATATTGAATTGAATAACCCACTCAATAAATATTTTTGCGCTATTAAACATGGTTTGGGTTTAGGGCGCCTCTCTACCTTTTTTTTTTTTTTTTTTTTTTTTACTAAGGCTCATTAGGTTGAAACCTACGGCTCAAAGCTGATTTCGAACTATTACAATACGAATATTCATGCATAAACAGGGATTTGAACCCGCACCTGGCAATTAAAAGTTTGAGCGGTGATTATTTGGGTACCAAATGTGCAGTTCTTTAATAGGTATTTTTCAGAAATACATATTCTGTTGTTCTGTAGAAATTTTCTAGTTAAAAAAAAAAAAAAAAAAAAAAAAAAAAAACTATTCTAATGATTTTTTTTTTTTTTTTTTTTTTAAATATTTAATTATTTATCGATTTATTAAAATCCACACAAACCCTTAAACTGGAAAAATAAATAATTGATTTTTTTTTTTCTTTTTCTTTTGAATGATATGGGGAAACTGAAATTTAAATTCATTGGAAGATAAACATGAAAATTTCCAGTGTGGTTAGCTTCGTATAAATTCACATTTTGCTAATTCAAATTAACTCACTATCTTAATATGAAAATTGCGAATTTTTTTTTCCGACCTGGCATGGGTAGAAAACTAAGGTTGCAAAAAGTGGGGAAATAATTTGTCCTATGCTTGTAATCTAAAAGTGCTGGGAATGACATCAGACAAAATCACTCACGCTGGTGAAAAAGGTGTTAAAAAGTTGCTACAGTCGAGTTCTTCTCGAGAAAAGTTTTCTTCATAATATTCGCAGAAACTTTTCGGAAATTTTCCTTACACTGTTCCGAAGAAAGTTTTTTTCCGAAGTAAAATGCAAACTTGGCTCTCCTCCAAAGGTCATTCCACTCGTCACAAACTATCTGCCTTCAAAGAAATCGGCGGCATTCCAAAAACACATTCAAAGATTTATAATTTTAGGATGAGCAACCGAAGGAGGTAAGGTTTGCGCAAATCTTGCAGCGATCGCAAAATATTTATCGTCTACTCGTACTACGAGGCGGCGACCGATACTTCTTCGTTTTATTGGAATTGCGATAGGGTGTCATTGTCGCAGATTTTTTTTTTTTTTTTTCTTTCTTTCGCTGCGCGGTGTGTAGACAAAATACGAAAACAAATAAATAAATGAATAAACATTCGCAACGTAAGGGTTTATTACGAAATTATTTTCTAGAAAGATAGCCACGTGCGTCGTCTGCCTGTAGATGCAGTATCGTATATGGAATTAGAACATTTTATCTTTTTATACATGCCTGTCTAACCCAAAATTCATCGAGGGCCGCTTTGGAAATGCATTTTAGTCCGTCGGACCGCATTATATATCATACTAGAAGTCTTTGTCCACTTCCCTGGTCACCATATTTAAATGAATTCTCAAAATTACATATAATTTATTAATATAAAAATTTCATAAAATCAAAAAACAATTAATTGAAATCGGTCGTATTTTCAGTTATTTTGCTCCCTCCCCCATTCCTTCGGGTAAAAGAAGGAAATTTCACAAAATTCCATTATAGTGTGTGTTGGGTACACATAACCAAACTACACATAAAAAGATCGCATTTCGAAGATAATTTAGGCCAGTGTTACAACTGGAAAAATGTTTTTTGCCCCCCTCCCCCTCCAAACAAAAAAAGGGGGAAAAGGAAAAATTTCCGCAATATCACTTTATAGCGCTTTGTGTTGGGTACACATAGCACACCTACATACCAAAAAATTGCTTTCTTGAGATAATTATAAATAGAGTTATGCTTAGAAATGTGTTTTTTTTGCTCGCCCCCACCGAAGGAGGAAGAAGGGGAATTCCATAAAATCCATTTATAAAGTGTTTTAGGCATACATAATCAATAAATACAACGAAAAATCGCCTTTCTCAGATAAATTACAAGAGAGTTACAATTGGAAGCATGTTTTTTAAACCCTCCCTCCCCTCGACCACAAAGGGAGGGAGGGGAGGGGGAGGGGGACACTTCGCAAAATCCCTTTACAGTCGAACCTCGTTAACGTGAACACGCTTTACGTGAATTACTTTTAACATGAACTGTTTCCACAATCCCCGACTAAATGAAGATTAGTTTCTGAGTTACTGATAGTATGAATTACTAATAACATGAACAAATTTTTTATTCCCCTTGAGATTCAAGTTAACGAGGTTCGACTTAAAATGCGTGTGTTGGGTATACAAAGCACACGTAAAAAAGAAAAAAAAAAAAGAAAAAGCCTTCCTGAGATAATTTTAGGCAATCTCTTCCAGCGGAATAAAAATAATCCGATTTTTTCAAATGGAACAGAGTTACGTTTGGAAAAGTATTTTTCGCCCCCCCCCCCCCAACGCTCATAGGGAAATGTCTATGGGGAAAGATACAGGGGTGTCACAGTTGTTGCTTCATTGAAATAACCAACCCATCGTGAAGGTATTTCCCATATTCCCTGGAACGTAAATTTAACGGAAAAAGCGGGCTCTCGAATTCGCCCCCTCGTAAATTCCTCCAAGGAAATGGAAAATTTAAACACTGAAAATTGGTTTTGGAAATATTCTCCAGAAGTCGAAACAGCTAATTTCAAATTCTATGTGCCATGTTTGGTAGAGTTCTAGAGAGATTTTGCGAATCCTCCCCCCCCCCCCCCCCCCCAAAAAAAAAAAAAAAAAAAAAAAAAGCATTTTGCCTCTTTCACCCTTAAATTCGAAAATTAACAATTTTTTCTTTTTTTTTTTTCCCCTTTGTATTTGTATTTGAGTTTAGTTTCTGAATGCTCAATTTCTTCACTGTGAAGTAATTTGGAGTCGAGTTATGCCGCCAGCCCCTCTCCCTTGGGGGGAAAGGGGGAATTTTGCGCCAGTGCTCTAGAACCAACCTTCACACCAAAATTCGTGACCCAGTCCTCAGTCCCACACAGAATCGTCACAGCCGTCTTCACTCAGTGGTGGATGTACTCTTTTATATGTACAGATACAGATGAAGGGTTATGTGAAATCACGTTTCGTCCCCTTCCCCCCTTGGGAGTCGAATTTCTGAAATTCTAGAAATTGTTTTTTAGGTGTTTATATTTGCTATATTTAAAAGCAAATATCTTATGGATAATTGTTTATTTGTTCGAGATATGAATGATTATGTGAAATTACGTTTAGCCCTCCCCTCTCTCTCTCTCCCCCCCCCTTCCCTTGAGGTCAGAATCTCTAAAATGCTAAAAATATTTTTTTATATATTTGTGTTAGCTGTATTTAAAGCAAAAAAATCTCACGTATATCTGTTTTTTTTTTTTTTTTTTTAAGATATGAAGGGTTATGTGAACTCACTTTTTTTTTTTTTTTTTTTTTTTTTTTTTTTTTTTTATACTAAAGAATTTTTAACTGTGCATGTGCAACACCTAACAAAATTTCTTTAGCATAATTTATTAGCCAAATGTATAGATTAATTTAAAAAAAATCTGCAAGCAAATATCATTAAAACTGAGAAAGATATCACCGATGAATTTCAAATATTTTCAAAAACATGTAAAACGTTAACAGGGTTTTATACCCATATTTTCATTTTGAATCGATGAACAATTATGGAAATAAGTGAAGGCACACTAGGAATTTTCTCAGAAAAGAGGAGAAAATATTTGAAAATATTTATTTATATTTTTACTAAAACATATTGCTTATATAATCTTTTAAATATTATAATAACTACAAAATATTAAATTAACATTCAAATTAATAAACTTTCAAAAATAAATAGAATTATTCAGCATCAAATTGAAAGATAAAAGTGAAAGCACAATAACTGTAATATTAGGCAGAATAATATGTATAGTCAATTTTATTGTCGATACATAAAGTACTAAAGATTATATTTAAAAAAAAAAAAAAAAAACTTTTGGAAAAAATAATAGTCTTCAAATATTTTACTCATTTTTTCAAAAAATGCATAGTGTGCTCTGTGCCTTTACTTATGTCCATGACTGCTCGTCGATTCAAAATGAAAATATGGGTAAAATCTATTTAGCATTTTGCATGTTTTTGAAAGAACTTGAAAATCAACTTTTCTGTCGATATCTTTCTAAGATTTGATGATATTTACCTGGGGAATTTTTAGTTCCCCATCATACTATAGGTATGGGGAACTTGGGTAATCGTGAAAATTTTCGACCTCGGTTTTTTGACTTTTTTACACGTTTTCAGGTGTGAGGAATCCGAAAATGACAAAATTTCTATGGTGTCTGTCTGTAGGGTGTCTGTTAGTGGGTAAGTGGGTTAGTCCGTTAGTTTGTTAGTCTATGTACACGAAATCTCAAGAACAAATTGTCGCAGAGAGGTCAGATCAGTTTTAAAATATTACTTTCGACACTGGCAAGAACCCTATTCCTTTGCAACATTCGAATTTAAAAACTTCAGCAGTTATTCGAAATTTACGATTTTCTTAACATGGGAGAATAGGACAAAAATTCACTTAAACGTGCATTAAATGGAAACTTTTTACTGTAAAGATGTCAGACCAGTTTTAAAATATTAGTTTTCATGCCGGAAGGAACATCAGTGACTATAAATATGCTACTTTGAAAATTTCGCAAGTTATTAGATATTTACGAATTTCTTAACATGGCAGTATAGGGCAAAATTTCACATAAACGTCAATTTTGGGAGATATTTTCATCGTAAAGATGTCAGACTACTTTTGAAATGTTATTTAGGACACTTGCATGAATATTAATGTCTATGAATTTTTCAGTATAAAAATTTCGTAAGTTATTGGAAATTTACGAATTTCTTAACATGGCAGAATAGAACAAAATTTCACATAAACGTAAATCTTGAGGGATATTTTCATCGTAAATATGTCAAACCACTTTCGAAATATTATTTAGCATACTGGCATGAATACCAAAGAGTATGAATTTTCCAATTTAAAAAATTCGTAAGTTATTTGGAATTTACGATTTACTTAAAATGGCAGAATAAGGCAAAATCAAGCATAAACGTCCATTTTAAGGATCATAAATATATCAGACATAATTTCAAAATAATATTTATGATACTTGTCTGAACATGATTGACTGCAAATATTCTAATAGGAAAATTTCGTAAGTTATTCGAAATTTAAGATTTTATCAACATAGCAAAATGGGGAGATAATTCATAAAAATACGCATTTTTAGGAAAGTTGCATTGGAAATAGTAGCATGGAAATAAACTACGAAATTGATCCCAATAAAATAAATTAATAGATTAGAATAAGATATCGAACTGAATGGTGGGTAGCCTATTAGGCGAGGATTTCGTTCTGTCACTGTGTCAAGCGTTTGGTTAAATTCATTTCTCTTAACATGTATATAATAAGTCCTGTTCAAGAAATTTATGAGAACATACATATGATGGGGAACTGAGCAGAGTCCACCTATGCCAACTAGTTTTATAATTAGTCTATACATATGGCAAATAAATTATGTTAATTTTTTTTTACTAAGTGTTGTGCACGCGCAGTTAAAAATTATTTCAGTAAAAATACTCATGCTTCATGAGATAATCAATATTTTTATATTTTAGTTGCGTTACGTTGTGTCTAGTCGTGTGGAAAGTTTTCTTAAAGTAGCATTATTTTGGTTTTAAAGCTGTGCATGTTATGATGAAAAAACGTAAAAAAAAAATGTGGGTGTTATTAAGGAAACCTTTATATCTCCGTTAATGTAAGGGAAATTCTCAAATAAATTTATATACATAATTGAAAGAACGCGGATAATCATATACCACAGATACACTCATTTCAAACATTATTTTTTACAGGGCGATTCCAAAGATTATATTTTTTTGATTAATTGTGACTGATTCTGTTTCAGCTTTCGGGGCAAAATTTTTGCTGAAACATATGCTGCGTAACATGATTTTTAAATCTCTAAAGTTTCAAAATGATTAATGAAATATTTCTTTAGATATTTGACAAAAAACTCTAGATTCGAAAGTGTGTCTTCACTTGTGTCAGGTGCTGTATGAATTTTTCAATCTTAACAAGGATGTTTCACTGACGTTACCGTAACAAACATTATATTTTATTATTTATTTTTCGCGGCGTCATTAGAAATAATACACACATACTAATAGGATTCCATTAGTCATTCATTAAGAAGCAATGAGATTCATTTGAATAAACGATCACGTGGCTGAAAATCATTAATCATTAGAAATTTCTCGCTAAAAAGGAAAAAAAGAAATATATATATATGTATATATGGTGATTTTTCATTTCACTTTTTCAGGTATGTTTGTACAAACGCGTGCCATTCAAAACTACCTACGTCCATGCATGTGGGATGAATGGGAAGTAGGACACCGATCAAATGTAACATAAAAATATAAAAAGAAATGGCGAGTAACTGTCATCTACAGAATTTTTTCTTGTCCATTTAAATTAAGAAACAGATATGCAAAAATTCGATAAATATGGTATCAATACGAAGTCTTTGGCTTTTTCTATATAATATAGGTGTTTTCATTAATAAACATGTTTATTCTTTACCGGTTCTATTTTACTCGGCGAATAATTTAAAAAATGCTACGTAAACTTGCATCAATACAGGGCCGTAAGAATAATTTGGGTCCTAAGCAAAGCATTATTTATATTATGGCCTCCTTCTTTTCTTACAATTATACCTTTTTTTTAAGTACTTGATATACAATAATTTAAACTCTTCGATTCGCTTCAGAAGTTTTTGTTATTAAAAGATATGTATTTAAACCCTTTTGACTGTGTATTTTTAAAATACCAAAATCAGAATATTTAATTTTTCCCCCTTCTAAGTCTATGGAGCGTTAAATAAGTTTCCACATCATTTCAGTTTATGGGAATTTCATTTTTCATCTCTATTTAATTAACAGTTTCAGTATTTACAACTTTGGATATGCATATGCAATTTGATTACTGAATACTAAATCAGGGCCTAGAGAATCTTACCCATCTATCGTCCCTTCAACAAAATATTACAAAATGCAGATTTCTGATATGAAGTTAACTGAATGATAAAATATAAAAATAAATAAGTTTTAAGAAAAATTTAGAATAAAATTACAAGGCAATTTTAAGGCTTTTTAAGTGGACGCCTAGGTCTAGGCCTATTCGGTCTGGGTGGTAATCAGGACCTGCATCAACAAAATAATCAAGTCAAATCAAGCTTATTATTAAATCAAAGACGATAACAAATTACATAGTAAATGCACAGTCACAAATCTTTATTTATCAATTATTAATATAAATAATAAAAAAGCAAGAACCCATAGCATTTCTATACTAATAGAATACAAATAAGATCTAATCAGCCAACAAAGTTCAAATAGACAAAGATCTATCTAGTCGTTATCTTCAATATTATGTCTGTTTGACTGGAAGCCCAAGACTCCCATAAAAAAAAAAAAAAAAAAAAAAAAAAAAAAATCCTCATATTAAAATTTGAGTAAGATTAACAAAAAATCTGAAGTGACTCCATTCGATTTTCCGACTGTTGTACAAATTAATAAAAGTTAAAGAAGTCGTTAAATTAAAAAAAAAAAAAAAAAATGAAAATAACGATAGTGTGTTTGAGTATTTTTCTCCATACAGTACGTTGTTAAATTTTAGGCTATTGCACTTCGAATAATTTCAGCCCATAGAGGATAATGATAAAAAATTTTTCATTGTGTCCCTGAAAAAATCTATACAGCTCGTGTTACAGTGACGTATAAAATGTATATTTTCCAGCTTAACCCAATAACTGCCAAAGCTTGAAATAATGATTTTTTCCTAAAGACAAACAGTAATACTCATTGTTTTGATCATATATAACAATAATTTAAAATAAAATTATTAAAATTAGTCTTATCTTACTAAGTACAGGGTGTTATATTTGTACAACTTAAGTGGAATAAGAGTATAGAATTAATACAAATAAATGTTTACGGAAATTTTCTTGAGGGAGCATAAAACAGAATAAATTACACACAGAAAAATGAAAAATCGAAACTTGTCAAGAGACGTGCCATCTTTGTGACACTAAACGTTTGTCAAGTACATTGACAAGTTTGCACAAAATTACGCAAAATTTTAAACAATCAAAACACTACCTGACAATCCTATTTAGTCATGAGACACAAAAGTCGTTTTATTTTACCATGTATCTTTAATGTGTTTCGTCTGATGATCCGTTTTGGCTCTAAAACTTGTCAGATGACTAATTTCCCAGGTACAGTTTTCATTTTCCTCAAATTTGACCGGTTAGTCAGATGAGAGAATAAAAATAAATTATTCCTATTTTGTCAATTGACTAAGAAGATTTGTTTGGCTAGTCCAAAAGCTCAGCATTATTATTTTTTTTTCTTTAATATTTCTTTTTTTATTTGTTTATTTATTTTTTGTCTCCTTCTGACAACTTGAGTTAGTCAACCGAAATCGAAAAATAAACCCATCGAATTTCGCGGGATAGTGTCAGTTTCATTAATTCTGAAAAAGAAAATTACGCTTAAAGTTATTTGGGAAACGCATATTTTTTATAAGAACTTTGTGTCATGCTAATTCCAGTTTTTGTATTTTTAAATCTAATAAATAATTTTCTAAGTATGACATGAAACTATAGCAAAGGAGCTCGGCAATTTTTAATAACAGATAGAAAAAGAGGTTTTTTTTTTTTTTTTTTTTGAAAACAGACATTTAATTTTTTACCCCAACTAAAATTAAAAGACTGAAATCTGTATTCCCTGCACGAAAACTTAAATAGAAATATCTTTCCACTGAGAAATGACACTAAGCGGCAAAATTTGTTCCAATGTATTTAAAAAAAAAAAATATTTTTAAAAACCACACAAAGTTCAAGGAAACTAACATTAAAATATTTTAAAACTAATATGTAGAAGAAAAAAAAAGATAAAAAAAAAATCTATACTCAAGTACAATCGAAACATCGAAAGAGATTGCATCATGTAGTAGACGGAAATCTGTCGCCAGGATGAATCAGAGAACTGTTTTTTTTTTTTATTATTATGTGCTCTTTATTATAAAATAGCCGGCTACGCCCGCTTCGCTGGTCACTATAAAATGTAAATTGATATCACGACTTTATAAAACGAGTAAAGTTATTTTAACATAGGGCCAAAAGGATTCACTCTGAATAAATTAATGTGTAAATTGCACCTAAAGAAGTTTTCACTTCGTAATTATTACATCGCATTATGCTTTTCAACAAATTATTTTAGAAGTGAAATTAATATGATTATATATATTATATGTTTTCTGATTACTGATATATATATATATATATATATATATATATATATATATGTAATATAATTAAAAGCTCCATTAAAATTAAAGCCTCATTTTACACACTTAAATGATTCTATCTCCCACTAATCCACCGACAGCTCCCTAATTAATTTTTAATTAATTAATTTTCTAAATGTTTCACTAATTCCAAATTCTTGTTCCGAAAACTTGTTCTCAATTCTTAAACTTATTTTATTATCGGATGACCTGCATCGGGTCGGGTAACACGATTTTACCCGTCGGGTCGGGTTGACAAAATTATTTCTCTTGCTGGTCGCGTTCAGGTTTAGTTTTCAACAAGTCTGATCGACTTGAGAACATCTTTCAAAATATTTCTTATAATTTTAAACATAATGTTGTAGGCATATTTATAACTATAAAACAGATTTAAACATACTGTGTATCGGAGCTCCGTATATATTCGTATCCGTATCCGCGGATATCCACCAGAAAAATAGATCCGTATTTATATCTGGATCCGTTTTCTTTTCTTTAACGAAACTAATACGTATCTTTTGTACAAACTGTGCGAAAATTAGAAAATCCTAAATCTTTTTCACTGTATAACCTCGCATTTACGTTTTAGAAATTAAAAAAAATTCACAATTCACTTTTTTTTTCTTTAACTTTCTTCTATATTCAATAGAAGAAAGTATTCGATTCGTAAAAATTTTCGACTTTCGGATTTTGATAGATTTTCCCACTTTGAGAGCTCCAGAACTAGATTTGATTATTTTTAGAAAATATCAGTCTGTCTCTGTGTGTGTGTGACGAAAATTTTGTGGCAACTGTATATCTGGAACTACTGCCCATATTTGCATATAAATTTATACGTAAATGCACTTTGATTAAAATTAATGCGTATCGACTTTTGGTGTCCATCGCTCAACAGATGGCTTTGCTATACAGCGATTTCCACAATTTAAGAGAAAGCTGTATATCTCAAAAATTACTGAACAAGTTTGCACATGAATTTATATGTGGATGCATCTTGACATAAATTATTGTCTGTTCACTTTTGGTGCCAAAAACTCAACAGGTGACGTTGCTATACAGCGATTTCCACAGTTTAAGAGAAAGGGATATCTCAGGTTCTATTACGCATAATGAAAAAAATTTGGTATGTGAAAAGACAATTATGAAACATTATGCTGATTCAATTTGGATGCATATCGACCAATAGGTGGCGCTGCTTTACTGCCTTTTTCCCCCAGAACGGGAAAGCTATATCTCGACTTCTATGTTGTGTAATTGTACAAAATTTGAGAGATAGTTGAGATAGCCTTTATGAAAACGCATTTTATAATATAATATTTATAAAATATAAAATTGTCTTTTTTTATTAATTTTGTGTAAGTTTTAAGATAAAAATCGTCTGCATTCATCATTATGGTAGTTAATTTTAATGAATAATAAATAGTTTTAATAAATTATTTGTACTGAGTGAATTTGTATTAGAAAACATAGAAGAAAGTCTTTTGGTAGCCACAACATACTATTATATATATATATCTTTATTTTTAGTGAATTTTAATTTTCGCTTTTATGTGAACGAAATTTTGAAATTTTTTTTTCCATTTATACTTGTATATACAGAAAATATAGAGGAAATACTTGTTGAAACTTCATTTCAAAACTGGTATATTGTGGCCATCACAAGACTTTCTTCTATATTTTCCTATAGAAATTCACTCAGTAAAAATATTTTATTAAAACTCGTTTTTAGTAAAATTATCTACCATAGTAAATGCAGATGATTTTCATTTTAGAAAAAACTAGCACTAAATATAAGAAAAGAAAGTTTAATTCTTGATAAGTAAAGTCTTAAAAAATGCGTATTTATAATTTTTTCCTCATATATCAAGTTCCGTACAGTTATATGCCATAGAAGATGAGATATAGCCATCCCATTCTCAGGTAAATATGCAGTATAGCAGCGTCACTTATAGGCTGATATGCATCCAAATTAAATCAGCATAATGTCATATAATGGCCTTCTTACATGCCAGTTTTGTTTGATTATAAACAATAAAACCTGAGATATAGCCTTCCCTGAAATTGCGGAAATCGACTATAGCAGAGCCAACTGCTGAGATATTGGCATCAAAAGTTGTTAGTTAAACACTAATTTATGACGAGTTGCATCTAATGATAAATTTATATGCAATTCTGTGTAGTAGTTCCCGAGATATAGCCTTCCCTTAAATTGGGAAAATCGTTGTATAGTAGCCCCACCTGTTGATCAATTAGCAACAAAATATGGTAAGCACTAAATTATGTTTCAGTTGCATCTGCATATAAATTTATATGCAAATTTGTGCAGTATTTCCTGAGGTAAAGTCTTCCCTGAAATTTTGAAAATCGCGGTATATCAGCGCCACCTGTTGAGAAATTGACACCAAAAGTTGACAGTCACTAATTAAAAACAAGGTGCATCCTCATATAAGTTTATATGCAACTTTGCGCGGTAGTTCTTGAGATATTACCTTCCCTGAAACTGGGGAAAAAACTGTTAGCAGTGCCACCTGTTGAACAATTGGCACCAAAAGTTGATTGGTGCTAATATAGGTCAAGGTACATCTGCATACAAATTTATATGCAAACTGAAAACGTCTAAATACATCGAAAAACGGAAGTCGAAAATTTTTACGAATCCAATACTTTCTTCAATTGAATATAGATGAAAGTAAAAAGTAATGTAAAATGAAGACATTTAGGAAGCAGATTTCATCAAGGCAGATAATATTCTTTATCGTTTACTCTAGAACAAATAAACAATGCATTAATTGGAACTGGAGGAATGTAATTTGCTGACCATTTGAATTTAAAGTGATCCGTGGGAAAGCAAATGTTATATATGAATCATATCCGTGCTATCTAGATTATTACATTACACTAAAGTAAACATTCACATCGAACGAAAGCAATAAATAAATATACACTTTTTACTTTATTTTATTTTTATTGATATATTAATTTTTTTAAGAATATAAGAATTAAACAATGAACTACTGTAATACTGAACTTGATGCATATTTTTGTGTTCTTGAATTCCACAACTCGCATAAATGGTTAAACATTATTATTATTAATCCACTTTTCAGATTTTTTTTTTTTTTTTTTTTTTAATTTTTAACTTTATACAATAAGTAATTACATTTTGAATTTTTTTATTTCCATTTCCCGACTAACCGTAGGTAATGGAAGTATTGTATTCGGTCCAAAAATTCGATATCGAGATTTCACCTGATTTACATGTTTTAAGGTCTCCTGAGTCCAAAAAGATGGTTTTTGGCAATTTGTCAGACTGTGTGTATGTGTGTGGGGAATCTTCTGACTATCATATTTCCGAAACTTATAAAGATTCAGCTATGAAACTTCAGAATTAAGACAGAACTGGTGTGTACAGATGAATTTTCCAAATTTTGGTGAAAATTGGAAAAGCGGAAGTGGGACATCCGAAATCGGAAGTGATAAAAGGTCACTGCCGAGCCACATTCTAGGCGAGTCGTATTAAACCCCCGACTATAGCTTTAATGCCCCAACCCACCCTCCCGCTCGGTCAATGTCTTTTTCTAGTCAGTTTTGCCGCATTATTTCTTCCGGTATAGGCTTTTTTTTTCCATACTTGACATTCTGAGTTTTTTTCGTTTTCATCCCATGGTTTTTCTATGGATTTTTAGCCATTCTTTCCTCGTTTTTTTTTAAATTCTAAAGTGCGGTGGTCCACATCTCAAAAAACGGCTCTAACGATTTTCTTCCAAGTTGCTGTATAAATATTCTATTAGATGTTCTCTCGAATGATATGGTTAGTTCAGGAAAATTGATAGGAATTCTGCATAAATAGCAGACTTTCAGGTACTGCGAGTGAATTCTTTTCAAAACGGCTGTATGGATTTTTTTTTTTTTTTCAAACTTGCCATATTAACCCTCTTTTAAATATCTTTTTGTATGTAATTGTTGTTTTGCGGTCAACAACTAAATACGCCAAATTTTGAAAAAATCGGTGTCTCAAAAACGGTTCTAACGATTTTCTTGAAAATTGTTACATAAACCCATTTTAAATACTCTTTCTCATGTTTTACGTGGTTATTACAGGGAAATTAATAGCCATCCTGATCAGATAGATCAGTTTTAGATCTCGGAAATTAGTGTATAGAAAAAGAAAAAAAAAAAAAAAAAAAAAACTTTTTTTTCCCCGCTTGTTATGTAAACTCTATTTTATGTCTTTATGTTTTCATGCGTTTACCGAAAACGTGTATTAACTTTCTCTTACTGGAAAATTTTTTAGTTATCTATTTCATTAGCTCAATTCTGTGTCTTCTGATCACATTATCTCCAAAAGGTTAAAAGTGTATATAATACGTGTAATAGAGGGCGATGGAAGTCGTATTGTTTCACGCCAGATTTTTAAAATAATTTATCGACTGTGTGACAATGGAAATTTACTTTATTTTATATGATGTTATATGACGTTACCTTGTTTTGCATGATTTTTAGATGAATAAGTAATGTTCATTTAGTTTTCGTTTTCCGAGTCGGGTTCGGGTATGAAAAGTCAGGTTCGGGTGTAAAGAAAGCGGGTTCGGGTCGCAAAAATTCTCTATTGCGGGTTCGGGTCGGTTTCCGGGTTGATGAAATTTTTTTTATCAGGTTCGGCGTCGGCCGTTGCCAACGAATGAGTGAGCCTCGGATTCTAAAAAATCTGATGACGTCAGCTTAGCAGGCGATTGGTTTCTTCGTGGACATGCGTGTAAACCTGTAAACACGAGAAGAAAAGCCATTGCATTGCATGCACTTCTCTTTTCTTCCCGTCTTGCGACAGCGAAAAATGATAGATTCGTCGGCTGCGTCTATGAAAGTCAAAGGTTATGAAGTAATTCAAGAAAATATAAGGGTGAGTTCTGAATATTTTTATAAGGTATTAATATTAGAATAATCTGTACATAACATCAATACTGATAATGTAACGTTAATGATAGTTTATTATACTTTTATCTGTAGTCAAATAAGTGTATGAATTGGAATCAAAATATCTGTACTCGTGATATTAAGCATATTTTAGTAATTTCACTTTATTTGTATATAAAGCTTTTTATTTATTTTAAATGTTTTGATTGTAATCGCATATTCTGCTTGAATTTATTTTTAAAAATTCGCAAGTAAAAATAAGTAAACTAGCTTATAATATAAACAGACATGTTACGTTTCAGCCTTAAAGGGACTCTCTACCTATCATCCCCGAAAGCCGAAGCCAATGTCATTCTATGGGAAATTTTGTCCCATTATAATTCGTTAACTAATACATATTTTTAAATTCCGTTTTCACTTTCCGAAAATTCACAACTATTAAACAATTTATCGCTTTCTAAAAATTGGATTTTTTTTTTTTTTTTTTTTTTTTTAAGATTTCATTTCTAAGCTCAAAAACGAAAAATTTCACGTTGCGAAAATTCGTATTTTACAACCTCAAAATAAAATATAAAAATAAAAAATAATAATTTTTAGAAAGCGATAAACTGTTTAATAGTTAAAAAGTTTCTGAATGTGAAAACTGAATTTAAAAATATATATTAGCTAATAAGTTATAATGGGGCGAAATTCTCCATAGAATAACATTGGCTCTGGCTTCTGAGAACGATAAGTGGAGAGGCCTCTTAAGGCTGAATTCAACCTTTTTAAGCTTGAAAATTATTATTCTTGGGATTAATGCAAATCCGCATTCAAACTTTTTGGACGTGTGTAGGGGGGGGGGGGGGGTCAGCCTGAATTTGTGCAATATATTAGAAATTTCTATGTGATTGGTTTTCAAGAAATCTCAAATTCAAACTTGGAGAAAATAAAAAAGAAATAGCACTTCAACTGCATCTTCCTAATGAACTTGAACTACATTATTTTACTAATCAATTGCCCCAGCAAACAATGCTTCTATAGATATTCAATATAAGATTTATTGTTCTGATTTGTTTATTGTGTGTACATGTATGCAATCAGATTTATCATTATTTTTATTATTGAAAAATTTATATTGTGTCAGTTGCCTGATACCACTTTTGAGAGGGGGGGGGGGTCGTGAAAAGTTCAGCCTTTTTTTCTGTAAGCTTGCACCATGTCTGTATAAAGAAAAAGCCATATATATATATATATATATATATATATATATATAGAACATAACATGCATTTTTACGTATGTTAATTCATAATTATATTTACAGAGCTGCCAACCAAATCCGGCAGATTGTTAGTACCGCCCCTCTGTATTTAAATATGCTAAAGTGAGAATATAATTTTAAGATTTGGCTTTTATTTCATGAACGTTTCTTCAAAAAGTTGAGGCTCAGGAAGCACGAGCTTCCTCTCTAAAATTTAAGAGGGGGGCCCCATAAGGATTAAAAACAGGGTCTTGAATTTTTTGTTTCATATTTTCACACTGAGATTGAATTTTTTCTGAGAAAGGTTACCTAAAACAAGACAAAACACTCACTATTTCGGGAAAAATCTATTATTTAACCTCAAAAATCTGAATGTTCTTAATTAAAAAGTTGTATGATTTTGATGTTCTGTGCAGAAACCACCCAGATGTATGAAAATAATAATAATAATAATAATAACAAACACACATTTTTTTTTTTTTTGGTCTATAGCCTTTTTATATTATAATATGTAACAGGAAAACCAGACTTTCCGAAATGAAAGGGGGCCCCGAAATGATGCTGAGCTTCCCCTAGCTTCAGAGCTTAATCGGGCCCTGTATATAGATGTATCATCCCCATGTTATCGAGCAACAAATTTTGATGCCGAAAAAAAGTTCTAAAATCAGCCATTAGAGAGTATTGAAAAAAAGAAAAATGAATTTGAAACTGTATCTGGAGTTGTTCATTTACCTTTAGTAAATAAATTATTCATAACTTTTATTTACAAAATTATCCGTGTGTATCCCTGTGTGTGATTTACTCGGGGAAAGGCAGCCATTAGAGTGACTTTTCCCGAAAAAAAAAGGTATCACTTTTCCCTCTCGCTGATTAATCTATGTCTTATTACTATATCTATGTATAAAAACTAGTATGATGTGGCCACCACATGACTTTCTTCTATAATCTATATAGTTTTACACAAAATTTAGTCAATAGTAGTTTCCTAGTTAACTACTACTATTATCAATAACTCATATTAATTTTACAACCACACGATTAAAATAATTCTCATTATGTACATTTATACCAAATTTTGACCTATACTGCCATGTTAAATAAAAACAAGGGTTAAAAGTTTAGAAAAAATGCGATGACAGCACCACCTGTTGAGCGATTGATCCCCACATCGAATCAGCAACAGTTTATGTCAGGGTCTAACTAAATACCAAGTTTGGTTAAATTTCGTCCATTGGTTCGTGAGATACAGCGTCCACAAAATTTCTGATACACACACACAGACAGACATTTTCTATAAACAGTCGAATCGTGTTCAGGATATCCGAAAACGTGTAAATCCATCGAAAACTGGAGTTCGAAAATTTTCACGAATCCAATACTTTCTCTATATATACATATAGAAGAAAGTAATAATTTATACTTTAATATTCACCTTATTGCGATTAATATTTTAAAAGTGTTTACATTTAGGTATATTTAATTATGCATGCGAATGTCACATAATAATTTAACACGTTGCTTTTAATATTCTGTAAATATTAATTTAAAACAATAGCTAATAAATAAATGCAGCTTAGAAGTCATAAAATATTATTTTATTTACTAATTTTTCATTTTGTTTTTACTTTCTTTTATATTGAATAGAAGAAAGTATTGGATTCGTAAAAATTTTTGACCTCCGCTTTTTGATGGATTTAAACGTTTTGAGAGGTGTAGAACACGATTTGACCATTTTTAGAAAATGTCTATCTGTGTGTGTGTGTGACATAAATAAGTGCCTATCAACTTATGGTAAAAATTGTCTCGACAGGTTGCGTTGCCATCCCGCTTTTTCTGAATTTTTAACATGGTGGTATAAGACAAAATTTTGTATATGTGCATAAAGAGAATTATTTTTTAATAATCATGAAATTTACAAGAATTATTTATAATACAGATAGTCAACTGGGAAAAAAATTGTATATGTGGGAGCATCACCTTCCCCCTGGGGGGGGGAAGTCACCTCTCGAGGAGAATAATTTTTCATGATGGGTATCTTTCAAAAGAGCTCGCCAATACTTTTAAAATGAATGGTTGAACAATCGATCTACGATAATTTAAAATAAAGTTATAGATTTTTTTTTTTTCATTTTTAACAAACAAAATATTTTTTATTTTTTTTAATGTTATATCGAGAACAATAATGAACTTTTTTTGGATATTTAGTACTACTTCTCTAATAAGGAAATCGTATTGCATTTTCATGGAAGATCATTTTATTAAATAATGATTTTAATAAATTATTTTTACTGAGTGAATTTGCATGGGAAAATATAGAAAAAAGTCATGTGGTGGCCACAACATTCTAGTTTTTATTATATAGTACTAATATACACTATTATATACTAATTTTTCATTTTATGTTTTTTATTTATAAGTGGTGCAATATGCCTGTAGAAGTAATTATGATGAAGATTGTAACTGTACAGATTGCCTCAAGTTGATGATATAAAGAAAGCTTGGATAAAAGCCATTCCAAAAATATCTACGTGTGAGTATTTCTTATATTGCTTTAATATAGATATATTTATTTTTTGCGTGACAGTTTTGTGAACATTTTCTAGTAAATAGTGCTTAAATATCCTTGAATAAAGTTTACAATAAACATTTCTTTCAATTAAAAATTCTTTTTCAGTTGATAGTTATTACCATCAGGGCTACCTCGAGTTCCGGCACAAGCTTATTCTTGGGGGGGGGGGGGGGGGCTTGCAGTGACAAGAGGTCTTTAGGTTGCAAAATTTCTGCTTATGCCTGTTGGGGGGCCCATTCCAGAAAGGGGCCCAAGGGAACTGCCCAAGAGCCCAGTTAAAGAGGGGGCTGCAGCCCGGGCCCAATGACCAAGGGGGCCCTAGATAGGGGCAAAAAAACCCAGTAAATAGAAACAAGTTTTTTTTTTTTTTTTTTTAATTCTGTTTTTACAGTCAAAAATTAAATCCTTGATACTGTTATGTAAAAATATTTTAAAAAGACAAATTTTTGAAAATTTCTTTTAGTACTTAAACTTAAAAAAAAAAAAAAAATAAATTTTAAGTATTTTTTAAAAATGCATTAACATTTGAAAATTTCAAAAGTCATTCAAGAGATGAGGGGGGGGGGGGGCGGGAGAACAATATATTTATTAATATCACACAATCAACAAATTGGGAAGAAAATCATATTTATTGAAAATTTATTTTTCCAACTGAGTGAAAATAATGCCTGGCCCGGGAGTCGAACCCCGAATCTTTGACTTACAAGGTCAAAGCTCTACCAATTGAGCTATCTAGGCCGACAATTAAATGGGCATTACTCACTCAGACAACCTTTAGGCAGAGCAACTGGTCTATCATGTAGATAGCTCGACAGAATAAGCCGCAGGTAATGGAAAACAACATTAAACAATGGGAGGAATAAATACATTTATTAATATCACACAATCAACAGATTGGGGAAAAAAATCATATTTATTGAAAATTTATTTTGACTCCCGGTCCAGGCATTTTCACTCAGTTGGAAAAATAAATTTTCAATAAATATGATTAAAAATTCACCGATACATATTTATGATCATATGTTTAAAAACGAGTTAAATGAGATTTTTCCAAATATGTTTATTGCATTAAGTATTTATTTAACTCTACCAATATCAAATTGCGAAGGCGAGAGAGCAAACTCCAAATTAGAGAGAGTTCTATCTCTTCGAAGAACAAAAATGCAGCTGAATAAGCTGCAATGTTTGGCTATGCTGTGCTCAGAGCACGATTTAACAAGCAACCTGGATTTTAAAGATGTAATTGAAATTTTCAGCGCGGCAAAGGCTAGGAAGAAGCCAATTTCATTTTTTTATTCTGCAAAGTATATTCATTAAAGTTTTTGATGCAATAACTTTTCCTTTGGTTGGTGAGTTAGATTCTTTTGTTGTTAATATTTTTTTTTCTGTTTTAATTAATCTTTTTGCAAACAGTTTCAGAGTTTATTTAAATGTAATGAGAATCTTATTCTAACATGACCATTGTAAAATTTTATCTAATGATAAACATTCATATTAAAGAAAAAGAAAAATGTGTGTGTGTGGGGGGGGGGGGGGGGCTCCGCTATTATCACAGCCCCGGGCCCTTAAATGGGTAAACTGGGCTCTGAACTGCCCCGCATGCCCTGGCGTTAATCAGGGCCTGATTACCATCATTATTATTATTATGTGTCTTGTATTTTTATTATGTTTGTATTACCATATTATTAATACATTTAAATTGTTTTCTCTACAATGTATTAATTTGTATCAATGTCACATAGTTTTCTATAATAATAATTGAAATATATTATTGAATTACCTTTAAATAAAATTTTACAATTAACTGCGAAAAAATATTTCTTGAAAGGATTTTAAATACCTTAGTAAATTGTATTACTAATAGAATTAGAAAATAATAATTAACATCATTGTTCTTCTGCTAAAATTATTAATTTCTTGTTAAAATTTCCTTCAATTTATTTTATTCACATTAATATCTGCTAATCGCATTTTTACTCCATTACCCTACTACTGTAAGTAATGGAAGCGTTATATTCGGTCGAAAAATTCGATATCGAGTTTTTCCTGATTTACACGTTTTCAGGTCTCATCAGTCAAAAAAAAGTAGTTTTTGTCAATTGGTCAGTGTGTGTGTGTATGTATGTGTGGAATCGTCTGGCTACCATATCTCCGAAACTAATAATGATAGAACTACGAAACATTGGAATTGAGACAGGACAAGTGTACAGATGCGTTTTCCAAATTTTGGTGAAAATTGGAAAACCGGAAGTGGGACCGTAGGTCTGTATCTCAAAAAGACACTATATTAGATGTCCTGTCGAATGACATAGTTGGTTAGTTCAAGAAATTGATAGGTGCCCAGTATAAATAACTCAATTTCAGGTCTCGCAAGTACATTCCTTTAAAAACGGCTGTATGGATTTTTTTCAAACTCGCCATATTAACTCCCTTTTAAGTATACTTTTATATGTAATTATTGTTTTTCTGTCAATAATTGAGTATGCCAAGTTTCGGTAAAAGTTGTTATCTCAAAAACGGTTCTAATGATTTTCTTGAAAATTGTTACATAAATCCATTTTAGATATCCTTTCTCATGTTTACGTGGTTATTACAGGAAAATTAAATGTCATCCTGATTAGGTAGGTCAGTTTTATTAGATCTCGAAAATTGGTGTGTCAAAAAATAACTCTATCACTTTTTTCTTGTTTTTTAACTCACTATGTAGGCTCTGTTTCAGATGTTTATATATATATATTATCAGCTGTCTCTTATGGAAAATTTGTCAGGTGTCTTCTGCATTAGGCCGATTTTATGTCTTCTGATCACATTATTTCTAAAAAATGCATATAATATCTGTAATAGTGGGTAATGGAAGTCGTGTGGTTGTTTCACACCAGATTTTTTTACATACATACATTTTGATACAAGATTATTCATATTTAAACAAAAATGTAAAATCATAAACATATCATAGATTACCAGACTTTCCAATATTAAGAGCATTTTTGTGCTTCCTTGTATTAAAAATTCGAGGTTGCACATACCAGAGACAAAGAGTACACTAAAATTTCATTCGTCTAAAAAACTTTTATCATGAAAAAAAAAAAAAAAAAAAATCTGGAGTGACTCCACTCGACTTTCCGAACATTGAGTAACTAACAGTTTTGTAGATAAAATGAAGAAAGAGGAATTGCTAAACAAACAAAAGAGAGAAAACCATAATAGAGTGTTTTTTTCTCCATATATCACACGAGGTTTTATTTAACGCTACTGAACTTTGAGCCCTTAGATCATAATGATAAAGAATTTTTCGTTTTGTCCCTGTAAAAATCTATAGATGCTAGATTCACCAAAATGCTTATAGTTAGTGCAACAGTGATTTATAATATTCATACAAATTTTCAGCTTAATTGAATAAGGCGTTTAGATGCTATCGCACTTTTAAAAATTTGGTCTCATAGGCCTTAATGATAAAGAATTTTTCTTTGTGTCCCTGTAAAAACACTATAAGTGCTAGATTCTCCAAAATCTATACAGATTGAGTATCTGTGACCTATAATATGGGTATAAAATTTTTGCTCAATTGAATAAGGCGTTTAGATGCTATCGCACTTTTAAGATTTTGGTCCCATAGGCCATAATGATAAAGAATTTTTCTTTGTGTCCCTGTAAAAAAACTATAAGTGCTAGATTCACCAAAATCAATAGGGTTCGTACTATGGTGACTTACAATATACGTACCAACTTTCAGGTTAATCGAACAAAGCCTTTAGACGCTAGCGTGTTCACAGACATACACACATACACACACACATACATACATCATCGTAAAAATAGTGAAAACGGACTCAGGGGACCTCAAAACGTATAGAAACATCAAAATCTCGAATTCGGATTTTTGACATGATTACAATACTTTCCTCACTATAGTGTTCGGAAAGTAAAAAAAAATCTAGTGTGAAACAACCACAAGACTTCCATTACCCACTATTACACGCATTATATGAACTTTTTAGAGATATTATATTCATTTTTTAGGAATTTTCAAGTAAGAGAAACTTGATAGAAGTGTAAAGACATAAAACCGAGTTTCCTTAGCGAGTTAAAAATAAAAATTAAGAAAAATTATGAATTATATTTTTAAACACCAATTTCCGAGATCTAAAACTGTGACCTAATCAGAATAACCTTAATTTTCCTGTAATAACCACATAATACATGATAAAGAGTATCAAAAAGGAATTTATGTAACAAACTTCAAGAAAGTCGTTAGAGCCGCTTTTGAGATACCAACTTTTACCAAAACTTTGGCATGCTCAATTATTGACCGGAAAACATTAATTATATAAAAAAGGGTATTTAAAAGGGAGTTAATATGGCGAATTTGAAAAAAAAAAAAATCGCTATATAGCAGCACCACCTGGGGAGTGGTTGACACTAAAAGTTGACAGACACTCATTTAGGTTAAGGTGCATTAACATAAATTTATATGCAATTTTGCGCAGTAGTTCCTGAGATATAGCTTTCCCTGAAATTGCGGGAATCGTATAGCAGCGCCACCTGTCGATCATAAGCATTCATATTGAATCAGCATAATGTCTCCTAAGGGCCTTCTCTTATATCAAGTTTTCATTGCTCATACGCAATAGAATTTGAGATATATCTTCTCCTTAAATTGTAGAAATCGCTGTATAGAAGCGCCACCTGTTGAGCGGTTGGCACCAAAAGTTGATAGGCATTAATTTAGCTCAAGGTGCATCTACATGTCAATTTATATCCAATTCTGAACAGTAGTTCCGAAGATACAGTTGCCGCAAAATTTTTGTCATACACACAGATATTTTCTAAAAATAGTCAAATCTTGTTCCAGACCTCTCAAAACGTGAAAATCTGTCGAAAACCGGAAGTCGAAAATTTTTATGAATCCAATACTTTTTTCTATTGAATATAGAAGAAAGTTAAAAAAAAAAAAAAAAAAAAAAAGGAAGAAGAAGAAAAAGTATTTGAGCAATTAGCTGTGAGTGATTAAACATAAATTTTTTGAATGAGTTGGGTTTTTTTTGCGTCTTAAATTTTGTTTTCACATAACAATTTTAATTTTAGCAATTAATTAAAACTTCTGTTGTTCTTATATTGTTGTTTATAGAAACACAATCATTTCATATTAATTGTTTTTAAATCTAAAATTATGCTTAAACTTCTATTATTTTCTTATTTTAAAATTACTTTGCATTAAAGCAACATACATGCTATTCTTTAGTTTCTTTTTTTTTTTTTTTTTTGTATTCAGTAGAAGAAAGTATTGAATGCAGAAAAATTTTCAATTTCCGGTTTTTGATGGATTTACACGTTTTGATCATTTTTAGAAAATGTCTGTCCATCTGTGTGTGACAAAAATTTTGTGGTGACTGTATCTCAGGAACCACTGGACGAAATTGCATGTAAATTTATATGCAGATGCACCTTGTCATATGTTAGTGCCTATCAACTTTTGGTACCATTACAGAGCAGGTGACGCTACTATATATTGATTTTCTCAAATTCAGGAAAGGCTATATCTCAGGAACAGCACAGAATTGCATATAAAATTATATGTAGATGCACCTTAACATAAATTAGTTTATGCCAACTTTTTACATCAATCGCTCAAAAGGTGTCGCTGCTATACAGCGATATTCGCAATTTAAGGGAAAGCTACATCTCAGGTTGTATTGCGTACAATAGATCTAAACTTAATATATGAAAAGGTTATTTTGAAGCATTATGTTTATTAAACTGGATTTATATATATATACGCAACTTTATTGTAAAGTTGCAAAAAGTCCTCGTATTTACTAAGGTAGTAACATAATACATGCTACAGTTTTTTTTTTTTTTTTAACAGGTTTCTGAGAAACATTTCAAGAAATCGGATGTAGAATATGAAACTTTTTCCTATGATGAAAAGAAATTTTGTGTTCCTTTACATCGTCCGTGTTTGAAAGCATGGTGCTATCCCATGTATTTTTCTGGATTGTCTATTAATTTGTCCTCGCAAGACAATATCAAGAGTGAGTCCTACTGAAAAGCATATTTCAAGGGATGATCGTGAAAGATAATTTTCAAATTGAAGATCGTGAAAGATCATTTCATAATTATAAATATTATCTGTTAAATTTGTTTATTTTATGATGTGTTAAAATGTAGTTTTATAATTTTTCATATAATCAAGATTGATGCTTAATAAACTTGATTTATGTAAATTGTTTTTTTTTTTTTTTTTTTCGTGTGTGTGTGTTTGCGCGTGCGCGTATGTGTGTGAATTTATTGTAGTGTTTTTAGCTTTATAATATTGTAGTGATATTAAGCAATTAAAATTTTGGAGAGATGTGAGAATTTGAGTACTGTAGTAAAATTTATAAATAAGTACCCCTTTTTACACATGTTAAGAAACAGTCTATAAACAAAAATTATGCTTAGTCACGCCAGCTCATATTTTATATACTGCAAAGAATTTCAGCTGTATCAAAAATCTCAGTTCTCTGTTATACATAAAGGATAACTTTTCACCCCAAAATTGTGTGTTGTCTGTCAAAAGAGTAAATATACACATTATATATAATTTAAGACTATTTATTATTTAATCCAACAAAAATAAATTAATAGATAAAAACTATTTTAATTATTGTTTATTTATTTAGTGGAAACTATATTTTACTTAACTGCAACAATATTGGTATATCATAACCTTTATGGTTAGATACCATTTAAGTATTTATGTCATAATGTAAATTTTTGAATGTCATAAAGTAATCTGTTAACAAATTTGGAGACTGTAAAATTCAAGACCCAGTAATTTTAAGAAACTTTTATGGATTATGAGCAGGAATTTCATATTATACAATTGAATAATAATTTTTTTTAAAAAGCACTAAAGCATGATTTTTTTTTTTTTTTTTTTTTTTTTTTTTTTAATCTTAATAATGGTCATAGGAACCTAAATGAAAATTTAACAGCAAATAAATTTTTGGGAAGTTTCTATTTTTAATAAATTCTGTTTTGTTCAAAATAAAAATCTTAAATTTCTCTCTCTATATGTATATGTGCTTTACTTTTCTCAATTTTATTTATTTATTTTATTTTTTAAATTGGGGGGGGGGGGAGATTGATACATATATATTTTTAAAATTATCATAGATCTATGTTCAACCATTAGTTTTAAAGGTATTGACGAGTTCTTTTGAAAGATACCCATACTAAAAATTTACTCTTACAAGAGGGCGGAAGCGATGCGCTTACATATACAATTTGTTTAGCTGGTTGACTCTTGCTACTATAAACATATTTATTTAATTTCATATTAAAAAGTCAAAAATAATTTCCATTATGTAAACTCATGCGAAATTTTTTCCTATACTACCTATTAAAAAATTCCGCAAAAACGCGATGACACCACCACATGTTTAGTTGTTGATCCCCAAATGTAATCAGCACAATATAGGTCAAGGTCAAACTAAATATCAAGTTGAATTAAATCATGTTCATCGATTCGAAAGATACAGTATCCAGATAAGTTCATCAAAAACTGGTGTTCAAAAATTTCAGGAATCCAGTACTTTGTTCTTGTGCATGTAAAATAATATTAACTTTTAAAGTTTTTTATTCCAATAATTTATTTCCCGTTATTTGGATATTTTTTTACATGATTATTTTATTTGCTTTTTATTTTATTTTTTAACTATATTAGATATGCCTCTTAATATTACATAGTTATTTATTATTTTATCATTGTCCACTGAAATTAAATATGGGAAGAATTCTGTTCGTAAATATCGGAAAACTTGAAAAATTCAGTTTTAAAAAATATAACATTTCAAACTTTTTTTTTTAAGGGGGGGGGGGGGGCGAGTAAGAAAGCATCTTTATAATCTCTTTTAGAAAATAAGTTATTTTCATTTGTAAATGGAACGATATTGCCATTGGAGTATTCTTGTTTGTTTTTTAACTGGTTTTAAATTCAGAAATTTTTGCTAAATCCAATCATCCCTAAATTATTCAAATGATTTTAAATAAAGCAAGTTCAATATTGTAGTTGCGAAAATTTGCTTCTGTTACTACATTCAATTTTTATTTTTATGAAGAGGAAAGGGAAAAAAATCGCAGCTGACACCAAACAAAACGCTCACAGCCGGTGATGATAATGTTCGCCTGTCTGTGATGACGTCAGCCATAAGGCTCTGCGTTCTAAGTTGGTAGACGGAAAGTGGGATTCCAGGAGGCGTACGCCGACCCAGTCGTTCGGTGTTTTCCGTGGTTTTCTCTGAAACTTGCGTAAAATACGGAGTAGGACCACTTAGAAAGACCCCCCCCTCACGGCCTTAATATGCAACACCAACACACAATTGATCCCCGAACTTTCATTTCTTGAACATGTGTGCGAGATAAATGCATGTGTTAATGATAAATAAATGTAGGGAAGGAACTAAAATAAATGTAGGAAGTTTTAAACCAGCGAATTCTTTGTTTCACTAGGTTTGTTAAATTTCCAGTATTCATAGCTGCTAACTATTTTAATTGATTCAGGAATTTTGTTAGTACCGCCCTTTTTTCAAATCATATTTGAAGAGTAATTGCCTTCATATTTAATTGTAATTACATGCTAATGAAAATTACTGTAGAAAGAATATGGTACGAAGAAAAGGGCGAAGCATTCCGTAATAAATTGAAAAAGTTGGCAGCTATGAGTATTTTATTCCAAATGATGGACAAGTAATCTTTTTCAGAAAAGTTCTTTAAATGTCTTTCCAATGTTGAACATCTTGAACGGGGAAAAAAATTAAACGATTACAAAAGTAATGAGGTTAAGACTAACATCAATGCTTTTTCAAAAGCCCCTGCAAACAAGTATGAGGCCACTTCCTCATGAAATATGAGGGATTTTAATCTATTAAATTTTTTTGATTAATCTCTCTCAAATATTATGAGACAGGCTAGTCAAATATATATATATATTTTTTTTTTTCGGGCTAAAATTTCTCCACAAATATTATGAGGCAGCTTAGTCAAATAGAGACTAGTTTTCCTTTTCAAATATTACCAGACAGATTAGTCAGGTAAATAGTCTTGACTATCCTGCCTCTTCAGATATTCATTGAAAATTGACTAGCTTGCTTCGTAAGATACCTGTTGGCTGCTGACTAACCGCCTTAATCAAGTGCAGATTCTGACTAACTTGCCTTGTCTGGCAACTGCGGTTGTTGACTAACCTTCCTGGTCAGATAATTATGATTATCGACTAGCCTTCTTTGTCTAATAATATTAACCTTCCTAGTCTGGAGTAGTGTTTTGGTGACTAGTTTAGCAAGTACACTTTTCAGTTTTGGTGACTAGTTCAACAAGTACACTTTTCAGTTTTGGTGACTAGTTCAGCAAGTACACTTTTTAGTTTTGAAGACTAGTTCAGCAAGTACACTTTTCAGTTGCGGTGACTAGTTCAGCAAGTACACTTTTCAGTTTTGGAGACTAGTTCAGCAAGTACACTTTTTGGCTAGTCAGTTATTTTGGTTAGTCAATTCTGTATTGTCAGCTGAGCATTTTGGCAGGTCACTGTGACCAATTTATTTTTCTGTGTGTACAGATAACTACAAAAGTAATTACCTTATTACGAAAACATTTTTTTACAAGTTATGTAAACTCATTCAAATATGAAGATTTTCAAAACTTTTCACTTGAAATGTGTTTCAAGTTTGAAATCCATTTTTAAACTTAAAACTTTTTACAGATAAAATTTTTTTGTAATAAAACAAACATCTATCCTCTTTTTACTTAAAAACAATACTTGATATAAAAAACCTTTTTTAGTTAACTGTTAAACATGATTATTTCAAATGTTGCGTAAACGCAACACCAGCAGGTAATGGGTTAATCGAATAAGGCGTTGAGAGAGATGCTATCGTACTTTAAAACGTTTGAGTCCATAAGCCATAATGATAAAGAATTTTCCTTTGTGGGGGAAAAAAAAAAGAAAAAGAAAAAAAACCTTCCACTGTTAAAAAAAAAAAAAAGTATACGCGTTAGATTTACCAGAATCTATACAATTTCTTCGACGGTGACATACAATACGTGTATAAATTTTCAGCTCAATCGAATAAGTCATTTAGACGCTATCGTACTTTAAAAATTTAGATCTATAGGCTATAATGATAAAGAATTTTTCTTTCTGTCCTGTTAAAAAAAAAAAAAAAAAAAAAAAAAAAAAAGTTTCACTAAAACCAATAGGGTTTGTGCTACGGTGACCTATAGCATAACTTCAGCTCATTCGAACAAAGCGTTTAGACGCTATCGTGTTCACTCATATACATACACATATACACACATATACATCTCCGTAAAAATAGCAAAAATGAACTCAGGGGATCTCAAAACGTGCAGCCATAGTATTATGCAGCGTTTTAATATAAATCTCGGAAATTTCACTGTCCCAAATGTCATAAATAATTTTTTCTACTTCTTTCAGAGTTGTTGGCTGCAAATTTCGTATCCTCTCCCCTCTCCCTCAGCCATTTTATAGACTAAACTTTTTCCAGTGGATTGAGATTAGGACTATTTCCAAGTCTGGTAGAGAAGAAAATCTACGATGTTCTTCGTGGGACTTATCTTAAAGGGAAAAAAGATATGATTACTTATAGAATTATAGGTGCTCATGGGAATGGATAGGCAATTTTAACAATTTTAATCAAATAAACATACTACAGACGACGTATAGCAAGGGGTATGATCATCTTGAAATGCTGTTTGTGGAAAAGTCTAAGATACCTTCAAAATAGTCGGTCATGCGCCACTTTTATAATGGCCGTGTTTTATTTCGAGTTAATTGATCCTTTGAACGTGAAAACTTGCCCTACTCCTTAAAAAGTTATGCACTTCTATATCATAATGTACGGAGAATGTGTCACTGTTTTAAGAGTGCAATTTTCATTAAGTCGGTTACATTTTCGTCGTCCTACTAGCTTTTTTCACTATCTCAAAATAAATTAAACTTGACTCATCAGAGAAAAACAATAGTTAATTGATAGGGTTTTTTTTTTTTTTTTTTTTTTTTTTTGGTCAACTGGTGTCTTTTTTTTAAAATTATTTTCCTTAATAATGGCTTTTTTTTTTGCAGATCTTCTGGTTTTTAACCTGCTTAGTTTAATTGTTTCCGCACTGTTTTTGAAGAAAGCTTTTTGATGTACACTTAAAAAAAAAAAAAAAAAAAAAATCTAAGTTCTCAATATGATACAAATCGACTTTTTTAACATTTGCTTTTTAATTTACGGTCATCTCGCTTGGATGAGCAACGTGGTCGACTAAAGCCTCAATTTCCAGTTTAAACAGACAAAAAATTTTATACCATGCTTAAACCATCTCACCCATATTTCGCTAGCATTTAATTATTTTGTCATCTCACATATTAAAATATTTTTTGTTTTTCATTCTAAAATTAATACATTTTGTGGTATCGTTAATTGCCTTATCCTTGCCATTTTTGAAATACTTTCTAAAATTACAATTTTCCTGACAATTGCATTTTGTTTTTAACACTGGGCTCAATCCTAAAGTATATGTTGAGAACGACGTAATCAAATCTGTTCGAAAATTTGCTTTTTAAACGATAAAATTGGCGGTTGCAGGAAGAGAAAAGGAAAATATCCATGTGCGGCTTTTTTTTTTTTTTTTTTTTGTCCCTTAGTGTACAATAAAGTACCGTTTATACGCTCGTTTGTCATTCTCTGGCTGATCTTTTTTTTTTTTATTAGTGTGACACCTCCATCTCCTTAGAAAAAGACATTCGAAAGGACGTTTGTATAGCCTGTTTGAAGAAAATGGTCGAGCTATTTTTGAAATACGGATTTAAATTAAAATTCCATACCACTTTCAGTTTTCCATGTCCCTTTTCTGGTTTTCCAGTTTCGACCTAAGTTAGCAAACTGCACCGGACATGTTTTATATATATATATTTCTTCATTTTTTATATTTTGGAATTATAATATTTAAAAGATTTGTTCCTCACGCACACACACAGACTGACCAACTGCCAAAAACCACTTTTTTGGAATCAGGAGACTTTAAAACATGCAAGTAAATTAGGTAAAAACTTTATATCGAAAATTTTGACCGAATATAATATTATGATTGTCGCGAACAGCAGTGGCGGATCCAGAACTTAACTTTTTTTTTTGGGTGGTGGGGGCTAAGAATTTTCAAGTTGTTATTAAAGATCAATGAAAAATTTACGATTGTAACATCCAATTGGGGATGCTAGTGCTTTTTTTTTTTTTTGGGGGGGGGGGAGGTTGTTCAGCCCCCTAGCCCCGCCCCTTAAGTCCGCCACTGGCGAACAGATGCCCCTCTCTGTTATAAACCAGACGCGTGGTGAATCATGAAAAACTTTTGTGTGAACTCTTTTTGCTGATTAATAATTTTCTTCTTATTTTTTGTAGATTCTGCTGTTGCTATGTTACAGTCAGAAGTAATTTAGAAATAAGACGGTGCGGACGATAGTTTAGCGTCCGAGCCGAAATATAGATTTTAGATATGTGTGTTTAATATTTAATTAAAATAGAAAAAGACAACAACGACTCCAGATTATTTTTACGAGTTTGGTTTTACTTGATCTTCCATTAAAGCTCTGCCAGCAGACAAATAATCGAAGTGGATTTCTACCAGAAGAGAGTCTGCATCCGTCCCATCGAAAGAATCCAGGGCCCAGGTAGGCCCATTTTGATCTATTAATTTTCAATAAAGATTTTTGATTATGTGAAATAAAGTAGAATAGTAGTTAGAGCCTCACCAGTAATGTTAGAATTAAGGACTAGTTGGCATAGGTGGACTCTGCTCAGTTCCCCATCATATACATGTTTTCATAAATTTCCAGTACAGAACATTCTCTTAACATGGTTATCATGTTAAGAGAAATGATTTTGACCAAACGCTTGACACAGTGACAGAAAGAAATCCCCGCCTAATAAGCTATCTACCGTTCACTTTGATATATTTATCTTATTCTAATCTATTAATTTATTTTATTAGAGTCAATTTCGTAGCTTAGTTTTCATGCCACTATTTTCAATGCAACATCGTATAATGCATATTCATATGGAAAATTTTCAATATTTTTTATATTGATAAAATCGTAAATTACGAATAATTTACGAAATTTTCCTATTAGAATATTTGTATTCAATGATGTTCAAACAAATATCATAAATGTAATTTTGAAGTTATCTAGTGTATTTATGATCCTCAAAATGGAAGTTTATGCTCAATTTTGCCTTATTCTGACATGTTAAGTAAATCGTAAATTCCAAATAACTTCCGAATTTTTTATATTGGAAAAACCATAGTCTATGATATTCATGCCAGTATCCTAAATAATATTTAGAAAGTGGTTTGACATCTTTACGATGAAAATATCCCTCAAGATTGACGCTTATGTGAAATTTTGCTCTATTCTGCCATGTTAAGAAATTCGTAAATTTTCAATAACTTACGAAATTTTTATATTGGAAAATTCATAGTCATTAATCTTCACGCCAGTGTCCTAAATAATATTTCAAAAGTAGTCTGACATCTTTACGATGAAAATATCTCTCAAAATTGACGTTTATGTGAAATTTTGCCCTATACTGCCATGTTAAGAAATTCGTAAATTTCCAATAACTTGCGAAATTTTCAAAGTAGCTTATTTATAGTTACTGGTGTTCATTCCGGCATCAAAACTGATATTTTAAAATTGGTAATGTTAGAATTAAGGAAAATAATTACACTGAATTTTTCCACCTATGGTCAGGTAATGGAAATAATATTTAATGATGAAATGAGAACATACACAGACGGACAGACACGGATACATGAACGGAATTTCTAAATACTTTTCAACAAAGTTGAATTTTAAGAAACAATAAAGAATTTTACATACAACGTAAAAATCCAGGAGCTCTGTTGGAGCAGTAGATTAAATTACACAAAAACATAATAGTTTTTAACGAAAACTTGTGAAGAGTTCCTGAATCAAGGTTAGTTGAATCGGTGGCTACGGAAGACGTGAAATAACATTCTAATTCGAACACTTTCTCCTGTAATACGTGTCCTTGGTGTTTGAGTGGTGGTCATTTATCAGCTCCTCGCTTTCTCTGACGGTAGTCTTGAAGGTCAGCTTCTCTTCATCTAGCAACTAATTAGCAAATCAAAATAAAGGCTCGTCAAGGAACCGGAAGTGAAGCGAAGAAATTCGCAGATCGCTGTTGGACTGTCACGTGAAACGTTTTTAACATGATGTAACGGCTATGTTGTTAAATCTAAACTTAACAGCATAGCCTAAATTTAACATTATATGTTTTATGATTTTTTTTTTTCTCTTTTTCGGAAATGTATGAAGTTTACAGGCATTCTAACACAGATTTATAATCGAATGGTGTTTCAAAATTTTCCAAAAGAATATTACCTTTTTTTCGGAAAATTGTGTCAAAATTGGCATTTTCAGATAATTTAATTGATTGTATCTAGAAGATTACTCGAAGTGCTAAAAAATTCTTATCATTTAAAATTTTAAAGTTAGATCTCTTAGTACACTTTTTACCCCATAACCCAATTTTAGAAAATGAGGCAATGTCCAAAATCCCTTCACTACGTTTTAGAAAATTTTCAGGAATTTATACAGTGTCATAAACTCATTGCTATGCTCCTTTAATTTTGCATTTTAATCATTAACCCCTAAAAAGTAATGTTGTCAATACAAAAAACCCTTAACGGGTTAAAACTTTGTGATGGAGAACTGTACTTTATGGCTATAAAAATTAGAAATACGGGTCTTAAAAATAATGATATCAAATTTTCAGTGACGCTTTGCTATTAATTAAAACATACACAGATTTTCTTATTTGAATTTGTTTTTTTCTTCTATTTATTTTTACAGTGTAAACATTATTATCAACATAAAATAATATATAACATTTACTCACTGATACCTTTTCATTCACATCTCTTATAATATCAAAATATGTGTTTTAAAAGAAATGATATGAAATTCCAGCAACGCAATGATGTTACACAAAATGGTTTGTTTTTAAATTCCACTGCAATTACTTTGTTTTACATATTAAAGTATATTTGCACACTGAGATATTGCTTTTAATTTTCAAATACGTTGTCAAATATATCACTTTCATTAAGTTTATATTATGTACTGAAATGTGCTTATTTCAATGAATTATTTTATCTTTTGCGTCACGCTATCCAAAACTATAAGTAAAATTTATGGAAATGTTTATTTTGTGCCATCGTATCCAAATTAATTGAAAATGCATGCAAACCGTGTGCTGCAAAGAAAACATTTGTGAAATTTTTAGTTGTAGTTTTGGAGGGCGGGGCGCAAAAGATAAAATAATTCATTGAAATAAATACATTTCAGTACATAATGTAAACTTAACGAAAGTGATATATTTGACAGTGTATTTGAAAATTAAAAGCAATATCTCAGTGTGCAAATATGCTTTAATATGTAAAACAAAGTAATTGCAGTGGAATTTAAAAACAAATCATTTTGTGTAACATCACTGCGTTCCTGGAATTTCATATCATTTATTTTAAAACACATATTTTGATATTATAAGAGATGTGAATGAAAAGGTATCAGTGAGTAAATGTTATATATTATTTTATGTTGAAAATAATGTTTACACTGTAAAAATAAATAGAAGAAAAAAGCAAATTCAAATAAGAAAATCTGTGTATGTTTTAATGAATAGCAAAGCGTCACTGAAAATTTGATATCATTATTTTTAAGACCCGTATTTCTAATTCTTATAGCCATAAAGTCCAGTGCTGCGTCACAAAGTTTTAACCCGTTAATGGTTTTTTGTATTGATTTGTGATACACGTAATCTTTTTTCTTTATTTTAATACTTTTTTTCCGGTGAGCAAATCAAAACAAAAGTTTTGAGACGATTTGACCTTATTTTTCTTTTTTTTTTTTTTTTTTTATGTAATAATTATCAGATTTAGAGGAGAGCGAAGTTTGATTCATCTATATTAAGAAAATCAGACTTTTGTCTGTAAATTTGTCAGAATCAAAAAAATTTGCGATATCTTCACGTTTCACACCCCATGAAAGCCGAAAATGACTTCAGAAAATTTTGCCTGTGTGTGCGTGTGTGTGTGTCATCGTGTCTGTATGTCGCTTTTTTTGTCCGGGCATCACTTGAGAACAGATGACGGAATTCAACGTCGCTTGGCAGGAATTTAGGTCTTCACCCAACTTAAAATTATATCTATCAACTTTTCAGAAATCCCCCCCCGTTCCCCCCTGGGGGGTAAAAGACTAAAACACGTTTGTCCAGGCATCACTCGAGAACGGCTGGATTGAATTCAACGGCGCTTGGCAGAAACTTAGGTCTACACCCAACTTAAAATTATATGTATAGAAATTTTCAAAATTATGATTAGTGTTTAAATTGTGGGTAAAAAAGTCTGCGCATGCGCCATAAATATTTTTTCACTAAAACGCTTTGAATGGACAAATAAAATATAAAAATAAATTTTTAAGATAAAGACTTTTTTATTCGCGTGATAAATTATGAAAAGATTGAAATGAAGTGTTGCTATCTAAATTCCGTACTTTAGTTAATTTTAAAAAATCTAATTGTCGTATCGAAAAACTATTTACTCCCCAGGATTCAGAAAAATCACCCCTTTCATTTGGTACTGAATTTGTAACGATATATCTGATATTTTTAATTTATTTTTCCCTTTTTCCGTTGCCACTTAAATTTCATACTTTAGTTATTTTTTAAAAATCTAATTGTCGCATCCAAAAACTGTTTGCACCCCTGGATTCAGAAAAATCGCCCCTTTCATTTGGTATCAAATTTATAAATATAGGTCTGATATTTCTAATTTATTTTACCCTTTTTCCGTTTTCAACCCAGATTCGGTAGAAGGTTTTATATTTATATATATTTTTATTTTTCAGAAATAAAATGAAATATTTTTAATTTCACGTGAATAATAATAAAAATTAGAGAGAAAAATACCCACAAAAGTTGGTGATTTTTTTTTTTTTTTAAATCAGGAATTTGTATATGGATAAATATTTTCATAGAGATATTTGGAATTAGTTTAATATTTTTATTTAATTAAGCAGTACTTTTCTTTCCTGCAGTAAAACAAAAATTTTTTTTGTTATTATGTACTTTGAGAGGTTCTTTCATGCTTTCCCTTTAATTGTAAAAGATTATAATTCGGATTTTATTAAGATTTTTTATTTTTATTTTGTAAATATCAGAAAAGAGTTTTTATTTTATTTTATTTATTTATTTTGTGTATGGAACAGCTTCAGTATCGGATCCCTTTGGCAAAATTTGAAATTCGGCACCAAAGTAGTTCGGACGTTTTTCGCCAAGATCTTTAATTGCACAATTGAGATAGCCAATTCAGTTGTAAAAAGTTAAATTATGTATCTCACAAAAATTGACGTTACTATCGGTTTAAAGATTTCATACGCATTGATAAAGTGATAATGCAGTTGTTCTATAGCTATGATTCAACAGAAAATTTAAAAACATGGTTTATAAAAAGTTTTTTATCTTCTAATTATTTATTTTGATTAAATCAATGCCCAACGGCAGTACAGTGTTCGCTGATTATAAATAAATATTGATAAAACCCCTTATCATCTTTTTTTTGAGAACTGAAATTCTGTTTATTCTATCTCTCATAAGTCTTTAAATTTACACGATATTTATTTGAGGTTTTCATATAAGTTGCTCACATTTAGGTATTAAATTATGAAAATAAAATGTTTTAAAAGCTAGCGCATGCGTAGATAAAAATTATTTATTAAAAATGCTCAAATTTCGTAAGATATTTAACATTTTTGCATTCTGATTGCAGTATGCTGTGTCTAATGAAGTATGCCAAATTTTCTGAAAATGTCTTTACTCTGGGCCTAATACCTTACAAGTTATAATTTAAAAAGAGGAATTTTTTTCAATGTTAAAAAAAAAAAAAAAAAAAAAAAAAACGTTATATCTCCATAAATATATGTGGTAGCCTCATAAAAATTTATACTGATGATCAGAAAGTTACTTTTAATCGTATGCTACAGTTTCAAGCAATACTTTTTACAGGGTGATCTAAAACCTTTTGATTTTTCTTTTATTTTTACTGGTCCCCTTTTCCTTTTCAGTACACAACTTTTCCTGAAATATATGATGTATAACGTGTTCTTTACGCTACCAAAGTTTCAAGATGGTTCCAAAAGAACTTTTCTAGACATTTGACAAAAAGTCTAAATTTGAAAGTGTCCAAATACTTATTGGTAGGTAATGTAATTATGGCCCTTGGTTGTTGGCGATTAGGTACTGCCCGCTCTTAAGGGCCCGCTTCACTCACCGCCGCCGGAAGCCGAAACTAATGTTATTCTATGGGAAATTTTTCTTTACAAATAACTTATTAACTAATACATATTTTTAAATTCTGTTTTCACATTCTGAAAATTCCCAGCTGTTAAATTGACGTTTATTAAAAAAAGAAAAAAAAAAAAAAAAAAATATTTTTTTATATTTTATTTTGAAGCTGCAAAATACGAATTTTTCAATACGTGAAATTTTTTTCCTTTTGCAATTTCAAAATAAAATATTAAAAAAAAAATACATTTTTAAAAAGGTCCGTCAATTTAACAGTTGGGAATTTTCTGAATGCGAAAACAGAATTTAAAAATATATATTAGTTAATAAGTTATTTGTAAAGAAAATTTCCCCATAGAATAACATTGGCTCAGGCTTCCGGCGACGGTAAGTGAAGAGGGCCGTTAAGGAATTTCTTTAACTCTATTGAAATGTCCTGGAAATTTCTTAAGGCTTCTCTCTACTTTTAATAACTTCCCCGTCTACGGCAACTAAATTCCATGTTAGTTTATGGGAAAATAATCCCTATTATTATTTATTACATAACACTTATTTTCAAATTCCTTTTTCCCATTTAAAAAAAATTAACTTATTTTCTCAAGGCATCCTTTTTTTATTTATTGTTTATTCATTTTTAAAATATAAAATGCAAAATTTCACTTCGTAAATTTTCGAATTTTAAAACTGCAAAATAAAACTTTGAAAAAAAAAATATATATTTTTTTTCAGAAAACTAGGATTAATTAACGGCCATAAATAATTTAAACACGTAAACGGAAATTAAAAATATGCATTATGTAATGAATAATAATGAGGATTATTTTCCCATAGGTTGACTCTGGGTTTGACTGACGTCGACGCGTCGTGGTGCATCTACTTAAATATCAGTCGTAGACCTCCAAAATTGAAATTTTCTGAAAGTAATTTCTCGGCGTGTCGCCGAAAAACACCATACATTTTCCTCCCAGCACATCCAGAAGATATCCTAGAAGACCCGTGTCCTTCCTCGGATATCCCGAGGAAGTCTTGGGGAGAAGATGTGAAGTAGCCAAGAGTACTCGGCAAGTTCGTCCCCAAAACCGCTCCACAATGCCATCTCACTGGCTTTCAAAACTCTGCCTGTAAATGTTGTTACACGGCAATGACACTATTCGTGAGTGAAAATTATTTCCCCTTCCTAATGCCTGAACCATCTGCGGAAGAATAATAATATTAACAGATTCGTAGTAATAATCAGTAATATATCTGTTATGCAATAATGTGATCATAAGTTTTAAAATTAATATTCACCTATTCCTTCATGAGTAATAATAAAGCATTTCACTGTGGTAACTTTTTCTTTTCCCCCTTACTTTATAGGAAAATATTCAGGAATATTTTAGACGCAGAATTTTTATATAAACGCATGTGGTTAAATATGGAAGTACAATATGTGTAAGGTTAAATTCTTAAAATACAAACTTGACGAAGAATTTCGCTTTTTTATTTTTATTTTTTCCTTCATGCAATTTTTACAAAAGTCAGCAAAATAATGTCGATTAATAAAGATTTTTTTTTTTTTTAATAAATAAAAGTTAAAAACCAATAAAATTAAAGAAAAATTCCTTTCATTTTTTCATCCTAATACTCGGAAGAATAAATTATTCTGCATAATTCTGCATTATTCTGCATTCATCATAATATTCTGAAGAAAATCATGAGTTCATATAAATTAATTGTATATACCTCATTATAATTAAGGACGTAAAAGTAAACTAGAAAATTCTGATATTTTCAAATTGACCAGGTTTTTATTCCCTTACCTGTTAGGTTAAACTTAATAAAGGATTCTATCAATTACTACGTTAATATCATTTTTTTTTTATTTTTTTTTCAATTCAATATCTTTAATATTTACATTTTTAAACTATTTCTTGAAAAAAAAAAAAAAATTTTTTTTTCGATACTTCCCTTTCCATGATTGTAAAGATTTTATCAGAAATCTAATTAATGCACAGTCGGAGGGGAAAAAAAAGCCTCTTCCCAACTAATTCCGAAATAAATTACCGTAGAAACATGCAGCTGGTGCCTATCAATTTGTAATAACGCCTATTTATTAATGCAGTAGTTAAATGGGGGATCGTTTACATATTAAAATTTACCTCAACTTCATTTTTTCGAATGGTAACACTCATTTTGGACTGCATGTTCGAATTTCTGAGATCAAGGCAGTTCATAAAAAGGTATATGGTTTATATAATTTAAATTAATTCTTGATAAAGTTATATGCGTAAATGCGTTAGGGGTAAATCCCTATAGTTAAAAAAAAAAAAAAATTAAGATCTCACACAGGAAAGCATTCTCTCCATTAAGATAATAATCGGCAAAGAAGTATAACAATTTTAAATATAAAATAAACTAAAGTAATACTCTCTAATTTATAAATAATAAGTGCATCTAAAGTAACTATTTTAAATTATACATATGCAAAATTATAGATGACACAAATGATAACAAGTGACAGTCCCCTAAGAGAAATACAAATTGAAATATCACTGTAACTCGAAAAATAATGATAGGGATGAGCTGTAAATTGGGAAACCCCTATTTTTTATGATGACTGTTCTATTCGTGCAAAAATTGATATACGATATAATTCATAATTTTTTGAAATATGAATTTATCAATAATTTTCATAATTCAAAATTTGTTTTTTAATCAAAAATATGCATGGAATAAGTTTGAGTCACTCCATTCTAACGCATAAAAAACGAAATTTGAACATAATACTTTTTCGAGTAGATATGAATTAACATTTGTCCCATTCATTTAACATTAGCATCCCCATATTTGACAAATTATAACATAACTCTACGAAAAATTCACAGAAATGTATAAACTATACCATTTTTCGGGCTCATTTGTTCCAAATAACCGCAAAAAATTGTCAAAAATGGGGGTTACCATCGAAAAAAATGAAGTTGATGCCAATTTTTACATGTAGACGACCCCTTAAGCAAAGTCTATTTATACCGTTATAAACTAGACGTTATTACTAATCGATTGGAATCAGCCGCATATTTTTAGGATGATTTGCGACAAAATTAATTGGAGATGGGCGGGAGGATATATTTTTTTTTTTCCTGACTGTACATTATGTTTTTTAATTACTAAATAACAGAAGACAGTACAGAAGAAAATAAATTTATAAAAACGAGGGAAAAAAAAACTTAGAATCTTATACCTATAAATGTTACTATTATTTTAGAACTTTTGTAGCGCTTTTTCCAAACCAATTGCTGTTGAGACTGCCTTTTTACTTTATCATTTTAACTTTGCTTCTTTTCTCCGAAATTAGAAAAAAACCATCTTGTTATTGAAATTTTGTCATTTACGCTTGCTGAAATACAATTGTTAAGACCTTAGAAGTTTTTGGTGAATGTATTTATATGAATATATATCGTGATAGATGTCACAAAAATCATCTGCTGTTGAGTTGTTATTTGATACAGATATTGCTGCGTTACATGGGATGAGCCACATTGTTTTTGTTGTATTTATAGCAACACACAAAAGAATTTCCTTACATTACAATCTATACACAGCATTCAAAATAATAATAATAATAATAATAATAATAATAATTCGTTACACTGCACTCGAAATAATGACATTAACATACATTATTACGATGCATGCTTAAAGTCTTGTTTTCTGTATAAAATGTATGCATAGAAAGATAATTAGTTTAAACGTTACATAAAAGAATTCTGATACATCAAATATTATACATTGTTACTACTGGATGTGTATTGCCGTTAGTATTATATTCACATTAAAAAATAAAATAAAATAAAATGAAGTAACATATTGGTTTAGAGGGCTGGTAGGCACCTCATAGATAAATGAAAGTCGTTATTAAATGAACTAATTATATATATTTTATATCTGTAAAAATAATAATAATAATAATAATAATAATAATAATAACTGCACAATAATAAGTGTTACAGATTGGGTGTTAAGGCTTTTGATATGCAGATCTAAAGCCTTTTTGGACTTTTTTTTAAAAAAAAATTAATGTGAAGAAAGGGAATATCCCATATAAATAACTCGACGCCATTTTTATTGAGCGTGACGTATCCGAATGTAGACATGGTACAAAAGAGGGTCGACGACGATTATTTTTTCATTGGCGTTGTATGAGTCACAATATAGAAATCGATAAAAGAAAAGTTGCTCCGTTTCGTTTTCATTCTACACACAGCAAATAGCAAAATGTTGTATTTTCAACTTTCCCATATTTCTCTCCATTTAAAAGAAATTGCTTTAACCGCAAGGAATTTTTAAAGATATATTTAAATTCAGTTACAATGAGAAAGAATACGGATGAAAGTATAACAAAATAATAAACTCATTATGAGAAAATAGTTAAATAACGAGAGGGAGATATAGTATTAATATTTAAAGAGATAACAGTTATAATATTTTAAACTATTAAATTATCACTGAATAAGGATTCGTTTTCGAGTAATTAATAATGTTGAGATAAATTATAATCATATGTCGATATAAAAATTATAGTTGAACAACCAAAAGAAGTAGTACATAGTAATATTATTAAATAAATAACAGTCACCAATGTTATTTTTGCTATTTAATATTACTGATAAAGGAATCACTTTTTTAACGGTTAATAAATTTTAATCAAACTATTATTACCATAATTTAAATTTTTCTTATTACAAAATATTTGTAAGACCAGGAAAATGTTTATAATTATTTATCTATTTGCTCTTTTTTTTTTACAGAATATCATAAAATAAAGATAAATTTTTCCGCGATTAGTAATTATTATCATTATTAAAACACGTTATAACAAAATACAACAATCTCGCATATTGTATTAATTACTAAGTACCAGTGGCGGATCCAGAACTTAACTTTTTTTTTTTTGGGGGGGGGGGGGCTAAGAGTTTTCAAAATGTTATTCCAGATCAATGAAAAATTTGCAATTGTAACATTCAATTGTGAATGTCAGTGTTTTTTTTTTTTTTTTTTTTGGGGGGGGGGGGATTCAGCCCCCTAGCCCCCCCCCTCTTTTGATCTGCCACTGCTAAGTACATAGTTCCTTTAAAGTTGTTAGTAGTTATTATTATTATTATTATTATTCGCATACTTAAATATCGCTGAATTAAAACTAATTTTTGTAAAGTTGAATTAAACTTTTGTAAAATCGATCTAGACAGGCTAAGTGTGTAATACTATTTAGTAAAAGAAAAAAAGAAAAAAGAAGAAGAAGAAAGAAAGAAAGAAAAGAAAAGAAAAGAAAAAAGAAGAAGGAAGGGATTTTTTTTTTTTTTTTTTTTTAACAACTGACTGTTAATAAACGAGATTTTTTTTAAAGGAATTAGTAGCATTAAGTTAAATTATTATTATTACTAGAAGACTTTGTGAGCTCCGCTGGTCACTACACTTTAGTGAATTAAAAAGAAAAAAAAAGAAATCGTTCAACATTTTGGTTCAGGTTCCTTCTACCCCTAAAGAAAAGAAATATGAATTTGAAACTGTATCTGGAGTTTTTCATTCACCTTCAGAAAATAAATGATTCATAAATTTTATTTACTAAACTATCCGTGTGTATTTCTGTATGTAATTTACTCGGAGAAAGACAGCCTTTAGAGTGGCTTTTCTCGAGTAATAAACGAAAAAAAAAAAATCAGTATGTTTTTTACTTATAATATACAGAGTTTTAAACGAAAATTATTCCAACTTTCAGATAAACTGAAAAAAAATACTTTTGAAACAATATACTGTAATCGGAATACAAATATCTTAAACATTTCATAAAACATGAGCATTTTATGAAAAACCTTTTCACTGCGCATGCGCGAAAGATAGAAAATTTTTTATTACATAGGTTGAAAGCTAGATATATTAGGCAACTCTTGTGAAAAGTTCATATGAATAGAGTAAAAATTAAGCAAATTGTCGGCAAAAGAACGAGATAGATTTTAAGTATTTTTCAAGAGCTGAAATTTCATAAGGGTTTTTTCACATGCTGCGTAATTAATTTTAAGATCAATTATTTCAACCCCGCTCCAAAAGTACTTTTTTTGTGAAAAAACCCTTATAAGCTTGCAACTCTAACATATTTTTGTTTATTTACTGAGATTTATGAGATCATAAGGGATTTTTCATAAAAAAGAATTTTTGCAAAGTGGTTGAATTAATTGGATCTTCAAATTAATTATGCGGCATGTAAAAAACTTATCTGTATAAACTTTTATGAGGCTACTGGCAAAATATCTGTTTCTTTAAAAAAAATTACAAAATAATTGCCACTTTTTTAAATTATAACACATAGGGTATTAGACCCAGTGCAAAGATATTTTTAGGAAACTTGGCGTCATTAGACACATTCTGCAATCATAATAATGCAAAAATGTTGAATATTTTACGAAATATGAGCATTTTCTCTAAATAATTTTTAACTACGCATGCGCAAGCTTTAAAAAAAATTCATTTGCATAATTATTATGTGTCAGTTTACTGGGTTTATTTATGTGTTTTATAATATTGAATTTTATTAATTTATATGAATGAGGTATTAATTCTCGGGGGACATCAAACAATTCTTTTTGGCTTCCCATGTTATACAAATGCTATATTTGCATTATTAGTCTATTTTGTAAAATATTAGTTAATAAACTGACACCAAAAAATAAATTCAAAGATGGTCCTTCGTTATGGCCAAGAAGTTCGTAAAACGATGATCCTTCGACGTTCAGGGCGCTTAGGGTTTTGGTTCAAACGACGCTCAGGTTTTTGGTTGAGTTAGTTTTTATCGCTCTACAGCCATTTTGTTGCTTTTTGAAGCTAATAGACTCTATCGGTTTTTTAGGTTCAAGGCTTTTTCAACTACTGTTTTCCACTACAGCTGATTTTTCATTCTGCATTTCCCTATAAAGTTCCCCGCGAAATACAAACATTTCCCATTTCCCTACAGATTACAAATATTTCCTCTAGAATACAAACATTAACACGATAATATTGCAGTTTTCCCTACAGTGGTCACGTGTGAAGGGTTTCACGACGCCACTTGGATAAATTCCATTAAATACTGGACTATTTATGCTTAAAGCCACATAATAGGCAAGACGTATTAATCCTGGACGATAGGACCAATGCCCCAGCCCGCCCGTTCCCGCTCTTCGATTTTTTTTCTAGTCAATTTTGTCCTTTTATCCTTTCCGGTGTGAGCCGTTTTTTTTTTTTTCTTTCTTTTTTTTTTTTTTTTTAACACACTTGACATTGTGAGTTTTTTGGTTTTTCGTCCCATGCTATTTCTATGGGTTTTTTAGCTTTTTTAGCCACCGCACTTTAGAATGTAGAAAAAGAAGGGGGGGGGGAAGCTAAAAAACCCATAGAAATAGCATGGGACGAAAAACCAAAAAAACTCACAATGTCAAGTGTGTGGAAAAAAAAAATTCCTCTCACATCGGAAAGGATAAAAGGACAAAATTGACTAGAAAAAGACATCGAAGAGCGGGAACGGGCAGGCTGGGGCATTGGTCCTATTGTCCAGGATTAATACGTCTTGCCTATTATGCTTAAAGTGGATTACTGACTAGTGTGAGCATCCCTGCCTTAAATGGAACTCGGACCAGACACTTAATAATAATGAGATCAGAGTGTTATCTTTTCCTTTACCAACCGATCCCAGCCTTATTTTCAGGAGCTATTAATATGGGTCTCCCTTCAATAGATGTAACAGAGAGCTGCTAAGCTAGACCAATAAATAGAAAAACGCTAATGGGAACAAATTTTTTAAATAAATCTTTTGGACTACATATACTTACTTTCTCTGGATATTGGACGCCTAAAGCAAACCCATGGATAGAATCTTGTTTAATGTTTACTGAACATTGGTTTATTCTAACCTATGGTTAGATTGGTTACTATGGGTTTATCCTAACCTCTGACGGATTTTACCTTGTGTGTCTCTTCGAGATAAAATAGCAATATGATGGCGAGAAAAGACGCGTTGTAGAACGTTGCTTTTTTATAAATATCATCTATTTCAGCTGTTCGTGCGACAGATTAATAGAATCGGGATCCGTCTATCATTCATTGTCTTAGGGTGTCAGTGAACCTCCATGAGTCCACCGACATATGCTCACGCGTGTTCGGACACGATTGCGTGATCGTTGCGATCAGGATCGACACCTGTCTTTCCGGCACACCCGCCCACGCAGCGTCACGCGAAAATTGTTAATGCAAGTGATGACAAGGAAAAAAAGAAATATGTACATATATATATTAAATCGTTATCATTTATTTGTACAATTGAGAATTTTGATGTTGGATTGTTTAAAAATCATGTGAAATAATCTCTTTCCGCTTATAGATATTTCTTGTTTTACATTTAGAGTTGGGTTGGATTGAGTGTAACTGAATAACGTTGCATTAGAGATGACTATAGAATGTGCTTTTATATAAAGACAAAAAAATCGTAATTACTCATAGGCTATAAAATACATTCCGAACCACACGAAAATATAATTAAAAAATCTGCAGCTTAAACACAAAACCGAATTCTTTTGCATGGTATGTACTACATATATAATAACTAAAAATATTGAAAACGGTAGAAATTTTGCAATATAAGATATTTCGAAATTTATTTGCTTTTATAAAATAGGAGTACTGAAAAGACGATCCTGTGGTTTTATAAATTTTTAGAAAATAGAATTTTTTTTTTTTTTTTTTTAAACTTTTGTTAAACTTGCAACAACTCTGTTATATTACAAGGGAAGTTACAGTAAAATGCACCGAAAAAATGTCCTGTTAAAAAAAAAAAAAAAAAAAAAAAAAAAAAAAAAAACTTATATAATTTTATATAGGACAATTTGTGAGCCATTTATGCTGTAAATTTATGGAACAACTGCAAAGTTTTGATCGTTCGAAAAAATAAAATCGCAAACAATAATAGTCACATTTTGTTTCTGGAGGGATTCAAGCTCAGGTTTTCAGGAATGCAGTCGAGAGAATATTTCATTAATCCGAACATTAGTTACAAATGTTTTCAATTATTTTTAAACAAGGTGAATCGTTATATTTATCAAATTTTACTTCATTTTCTACAAAACAAAGTTATGGAAGGACAACTAATTTTATTCAATTATATTAAAATTATTTTTATATCATGAAAGGTACCAAAAAGCGGATCCTATAAGAAGCAGGAATTTTAAATATTCTAAAATACCTTAGAAATAAATTCTACGCATTACAAGTTATGCTTTCAGAAAAAATAGTTAAATTTTTACACGCAAAGCTGTAGAATTTCTTGAATAGCTATTGGTTAAAAAAAAAAAAAAAACAGTATGTAGATCGGATCGTTTGTTTAAATTTGTGAACTGACTTTAACCTTTGGGGTGAGTCCCAGTCCGTCGCCAAATGCCCATAGTGTAGCACTAGTGCGACTTAAAACCCACTCACTCACTCCCTCCTGACACACTGTTGAAAACAATTCTTTTTTTTTTTTCGTAAACACATGAAATTTTCAAGCAACCTAACTCAATTTAAAATCGAAAAACGTTTTCTTATTTTTTCTTTGTAAAAGACGAAAAAAAAAGAAAAAAGAAAAGAAAAGAAAAGAAAAGAAAATATCGGGGTAGAATAAATAACATTTTGAGCCGATTCGATAAATATATATATATACATATTTTTTTTTTTTTTTTAGATGTGGCATTAGTGAAGAAGTCGTAGATAAAAGGGCAAAAAGTTGCAACTCAAAAAAACTTGAAAAATAAAGTTAGTTCACGAATTACTTCAATAATAATATCTGAAAATTTCATTCACTTGCGCATTTAATTTATTTGTGAATATACGGGAGCGTGAGAGAGGTTGCGTTAACCAGCACAGAAACAGTTTTGTTCCGAAAAAATATAATTCGTTTATTTTCCTTCAGGTGGCGTCGACGACAGCTTTTGTTACCAGGTGGGCAAGTAATAATTATAACGAAGACTGCCGTTAACTCAGCTGGAGTAGAAAGTAAAAGAAAACAAAGATCAGTTTGTCATTCTCTTTTTTAACGACACGTTACGAAGGCATCACGTGACGTTGTTCCAAGTGCAGCGTCCCCGTGTCTGGCGTGGGTCGCTATTTCTCAGAATGAAGATTTTTTAATTTGAGACGCCTTTTTCATTTATATTTTCGTTATTTTCATTGCGTGGAAAATCCCACTGAGAAGTTCTCCTGCAAGGCGAAATTTCTTTTCTTTTCTTTTTTTATTTATTATATTAGAAAGTATCTAAGATTCATTAGAAGTTTGCCATTCAGTTGTGATCTTCATTTGGAGTTGGAGTTATATTAGATTAATTATAATTTAGAAATAATTTAAAAAACAATTTAAAATAAATTTGTGTAACGAAAATCGTTTTTCAAAGTTGAGCAATTTTAACGGTTAAATACCTGGATGATCGAGATCCCTCGGTCTCATTGTAAAATTCATTCACAGTGTAGTACAATGATTTGTTTTCAAGTAATTATATTTATTATTTGTTAGCCCAGGAAAAAGCACAGGTTACCACTGAAATGCAACTTTCTTGGAGATAAGGCAAATTCAAATCGAATTATCGTATCAAATCTCCAACTATAATTTCTTATTAAAATCGTTTAAACAGTTTTCTAAAAGACAAGATTTCTGCTATATAGTGTTCCAGGGCAGAGACGGCTAAGTTTTCTGAAGAATGAAATAAGTGAGACCGCTTTCATCTAAAAAATAATCTCAAAACTTTTATTTTTCCTCAACCCTTTCGCTACCAGAGCCTCAGGAAAAAACTGCCACCACAGCCCAGACGTCTTATTATTTAAATATGATACCAATTGCCATGTATTTTTGTAGGATGTATCTATAACATTCTAACTAAGACCAATAACATCCTGTATCTATTTTATTGTTTTATAACATAACCCGTCTGTGTGCGACACGATTTGGTGCAAACAACTATCATAAACTGATAATGAACACCCGTCACATATTTGTGACGGCGGGCACAGGTAAGAAAATCGGATCGTCACATATATATGACGCTGGTAGCGAAAGGGTTAAGCGTTCTAGCGATTTTTAAGAAAACAAAGATTATGCCGTATTTCTTTCGGTTGGTGTGCGGTTTTACCTGTGAACGTTAATTGTAATGAAGATGAGGGTTATTTCAGATCGAAATGTCATATCAAAAACACACCCACTCTAAATATTTATCAAAATCATTCGAGGACTTCGCAGGAAAAAAAAATAATTAAACGAAGTTTCTGCTATTTTTTCTTTAGAAAGCGCGGGTTATTGTTAAACGTTAAATGCTCTAAAGAGAATGTTGACTTTTGTGCTTACAAGTTAATTGTAAACTCAAACATTCGCTAAATCTAAATTTTTATTAAAATCATTCAAATAGTTTCTGAGATATCCATGTCTATTCCATATTTTGCCATACGCGAAATGAAGATTGACAGTGAATTCTAATTTTCATGAAGATGAGGCGGAATCAGATGAGTTTCCTACTTCAAAAAAACTTCAATGCTAAGTTTTTAATTTTTTATCATAACCGTTTGAACCATTTCCTAGAAAGTTTCTGCCGAAGTTGCAATGGACGGAGTGAAGGCTAATTTTGAACGTTAACTTTCCTGAAGATGAAAAAATTCAGTTTGAATTGTCATCTAAAAATCTTTAAATATCTATCAAAATCGTTCAAGCAGTTTCCAATAAAACCAAATTCCAGCCATATTTTGCCACGGTGGAATGAGGGTTAACGCAACAGTGAACGCTAACTTTCCTCGAGATGAGGACATGTCAGATAGGTTTCTCATTTTTAAAATAAATAAATAAATAGCTTAATTCTATGTTTTTATTAAAATTGTTAGATTTATTTCTCAGAAAACCAAGTTTCTGCCATATTCGCAATAGATGGAAAAGAGCTAACAGTGAACGCTAATTTTCGTGAAGATGAGGTTATGTCAGATTGATTTGTCATCCTAAAAAGCACTTAAACCTAAGATTTTATCAAAATCGTTAGAGCCATTTCCCAGACAAACAAGTTTCAGTCATATTTTTCAACAACAGGAATAAGGGTTAATAGCGAAAGCTAATTTTCTAGAAGATAAAAATAAATCAGATGGACTTGTTGTATCAAAGCAGCCTTATTTATAAAGTTTTTAACAAAATCGTTTGAACCATTCTGGAGAAAACCCGGAATAAACCCGATTTCTGCCATATTTTTCAAAGGTTGGGAGGGAGAGTTAAGAATAAACATAATTTTCCCAAAGATGAGTATAAATCAAGTGGGTTTGTCTTCTTAAAAAATCTTTAACCATAAGTTTTTATTAAAATCGTCATATCGATTTCTTAGTAAATCCAAATTCTGTCACATTTTTCAATCGACTGCTGATGAGTTAGCAGCGGATACAAATTTTCCTGAAAATGAGGATGTCCAATCAGTTTTTCGCTCTATAAAACTCTATCCTTATCTTTCCTGAAAGTCATTATATCTGTTTCTGAATAAACCCAATTTCTGCAATATTTTGCAAAAGGAAGATAAAGGATTAACAGCAAGCAAATTTTCCTAATATAAGAATGAGATAAATCGACTTTTTCACTTCAAAACATCCTGAACCACAAACTTTCATTATAAATAGTTATATTTATTTCCAAGTAAACTCAATTTCTGCCGTATTTTGTAACCAACAGATAAAGGATTAACAGCAAACCCAAAATTTTATGAAGATGAGGCTAAGTCTAATCGATTTTTTACTCCAAAATACACTTAATCCCAAATGTTCATCGAAATCGTTACATCCCTTTTCGAGAAAACCCGATTTCTACCATATTTTGCAAACAACAGTTAAAGGATTAACAGTAAATGCGTATTGTCCTGAAGATTAGGATATGTCTAATTGATTTTGTCCCCCCCCCCCCCAAAAAAAAAAAAAAAAAAAAAAAAAATCCAATACCTTCTTTAAAATGATTACACCCATTTTCCAGTAAACGCAGTTTCTGCCGTAATTCGCAACTGGCTGATAAAGGTTAACAGCGAGTGAAAATTTTCCTGAATCTGAGAAAAAGCCTAATGTGTGTTGCACCTCAAAAAACATTTCAGTCCAAATTTTCAGCAAAATCGTTTATATCCATTTTCGAGTAAACCCAACTTCTGTCACATGGTGCAACTGGCCAATAAAGAATTAACAACGAATGCGAAATTTCCTGAAGCTGAGGATATGATCGATTGATTTATTTCTTTAAAAAATACTTAACCGCAAACTTTCACCAAATTCGTAAAATCCATTTCCGAGTAAACTCAATTTCTGCCATATGTTGAGACTAGTCGATTAACGGTTAACAATGAACGCGAATTTTCCTAAAGAAGAGGATTACCTATTGTGTAGTACTAGTGTGACGTTAAAATCCACCCAATCAACCAACCTAAAGAAGAGGATATGCACAATCGATAAAGCCCCCCGAAAAACACTTAACCCAAACTTTCATCAAAATCGTTATTTCCGAGTAAACCCAATTTCTGCTATATATTGAAACTGACCGATAAAGGGTTAACAGAGAACGCGAATTTTTCTTAAGATGAGGATAAGCCCAATAGTTTTTTCGACCCAAAAACCTCTAACCACAAACATCGATGCCGTTCGCGAGATTCCCAAGGCAAATACAGTAACCGCCTCTTAATAAATTCACTGGTTAATAAAATCAGCCGCTTAATCTGATCAAATTGCCAGGACCGGAATCAAATCTATACAAATTACTTTCAAAGCCGCCGCTTAATAAAATCAGCATCGCCGGTTAATAAACTCAAAAATATCATTTATGCGCACTAAAAAAATTTTTTTATTTACATTGATTTTTTTTTTTTTTTTTTTTTTTTTTCTTTTCGAAATAAGAAAAAAAATTAAAGCACAAAAATCCCTTCGTTATCGCTTACTGTCGAAGATTTTACACGTGTAGCACAATTACAAATTAAACACGTACCATCACTTATCTCCGTAACAATTTCAAGAACGTATTCTTCAAAACGCATTAATACGTTACAAACTTGATTTGAAGTGATATATATATATTTTTTTAATTTCTAATTATTAAAAGGCAGTTTCTAGTTATTATTTTAAAATTACTATAATTCATGAGGTTTAAACGAAAATATTTTAAATTTATAAGAACAATGTGAACTTTAAGTAATGATGATTTTCCTCAAACGAAAGTGCATGGGAACTTGGAATGTGTTTATTTATATCGAAGAAACAATTAATTAATTATCTATCAAAAACTAATTAATATTGTTTACTAATTCCATTATTCGTCACCTTTTGAAGTTTCTTTTCAAATTCAGAGATTTAATACCTTTTCCTTAAGTGTAGGAACGTTCGCCGGATATAAAAATCAGCCGCATAATAAAATCCCTTTGGCTCAGAACGAATGTGATTTTAATAAGCGGCGGGAACTGTATATATATATATATATATATATATATATAACAATGAATTACTAATAATGAATTATTAAACGTAGTAAAAGCCAAACAACAGATACAAGATCACTGAAACCATATAGGCCAATAAGAATGAATATTTTTCAAGTAGGAGAAGCTCAGAAAGGTGAAAAAAATTCATCAGGGAAGACCTTTTTCACCTTTGAGCACCAATGTACGATTTCGTTCACTAGTGGCTATAATAGCAAACCACTAGCGGTCATGTCATCCATCGCTGTCATACACGAAAATAATTGAAGTGAAATTTAAAGTGGAATAAACTATTACGTTCAAAATAACAGAGAATCTAACAGAAAACAACTATAATAAACAAACAATGCTCACAGGATGATACATTTGGAGTCATATAGATTAAAAATAAGCAAAATAATTCAGGGTTTTAGATGTTCATGAAGAAAAACAAGCAAAATTCAAGGTTTAGTGTTTCATAGCTGATAAAGAATAATGAAACTATGCAGCAACATGGATATTTATTGATTATCATGTGTGCAAGAGTATGATTACTAATTTTAATAATAGTTGACAACTCAACAATGAAGAAATTGAACATTTAAAGGAAAAAGAAAGAATGCATATTAATACAAGGTAAATGCAACAGGCCTTCTGTTTTTTTTTTTTTTTTTTTTTTAAATACATATATAACAAGTCACTTGATTTACTCATTTAATATAAGAGAAGGATATTAGAGGGGGTAAAACATCAAACATGATGTTGAAAAGAACTTTCATTATATGCAGGATGTTTCGTATTGAATGGGATAAAAAAAAAAGCAAACCTGTGAATGCTGTAATTATTTTATTTTGATAAATAAAAAATACAGTGAAACTACTGTGGCATCCAAGTTTCTATAGATGCACTATATGTGCCCCTCCGGTGACACCGAAATATGCGATATTTCTGTTCCTGTCACACTTGTGTAGAATATCCTTTGTTATGATTCGAACACTTCAGATATTCGCTGTATCAGTTGCTGTAAATCGTGGGAAAATGGAGACACGAACAAAAAATCACAAGGGGTTAGATCGAGGGATTTCGGTGGCCAACTAAGCAATGGTATATCTTTGATCAATCCATTTGTATGTAATTGGGGTCATCATTTCGATTTTAAATAACGGTAACATTGTAACTAATAGATTTTTCGCTGTTGCCAGATAAAACTTGTAAAATAGTAGTTTAAGAATTGATTTTTTTTTTTTTCGAGTAAATAAATCAAATACAAAAATTTGTATTATGCTATTCTTTTTGTCCGATTCAATATGAAACACCCTGATTTCAGAGTAGGCTGCGATTTTACTTTCTTAATGGTACTTTTGTTCCCTTCTAGAATGGGATTGTGCAATATAAAGGCTCTTTTGAGAAATGTATGCATTTTATTAGAGTGTATTTACCTGAAATGAGGTATTATCCACGTAACATCCGCTTTAAAAACTTGGAAAATAAATAATATACAGACACAACAAGAATAAATGGCTGCTTTTGCAAGAAAAACTGCTGTAATATACATAACACAATAGTGATGCTTTAAACAAAAGAAGTGGTATTTTCTAAAGATAGATAATGCAGTAAATATTATGCATTTTTACTTTCTTTTATATTTAAGAAGAAAGTATTTGATTCGTGAAATTTTTTTACTTCTGGTATTTGAGGGATTTATACGTTTCAAGATGTTCTCAACAAAGTTTGAAATTTTTTAGAAAATGTCTGTTTGTTTGTGTGCATGTATCAACAGTTTTGTGGGCTCTGTATCTCAGTAACTAATGAACGGTATTTAATCAAACTCCATATTTAGTTGGAACTTGACTTAAATTGGTTTTGATTAAATCTGGGGAAGAATCTCTCAATACGTTACGCTGCCATCCTGTTTTTTCTTATAATTTTTAATATGTAAACGTAGGACAAAATTTCCTATAAAGTTTTTTTTTTTTTTGTTTTTTTTTCCTTTTTCGAATGGCTAGGCAAAAGTTACAGAGGACTATAAAGTTACAAAACAAATTATAGACAATATAACATAGAACAAAAGACCGAAGTCATTGCCTAACGAGCGATCTTGCCTCCCAATATCTCGACTCTTCTGTAGAATATCGAAGCGCCCCACAACGGGGCAGATGGCCCCTGTCCATTACTTATCCAGAATCCAGAGCCTGATTAAGGGGGAAGCACACATTATCTCCGCTCTCACCGGAATATTTTTACAATTATTTTTTACTTCATGCCATAGAAATTCCACGCTTTGACGAGGAAATATTTTTTATAAAAAATGAACGGTGTAAAACAATCCAATTTACTCACCGTTATTAGACACCAGAATTCTTTTAAAATAATTTTTAATGAGAATTTTCTGTTTATTATAGGAGGAAAGTACTTGTTAAAAAATAACGGTGTAAGTATAAATAATGTGTGCTTCCCCCTTAATCAGGCTCTGCCAGAATCATAAAGTGGGCAAGTAGAATCGTTTAAGATACCTATGCGCTTCAAATGAGCGGCAAGGCAGTCGTGTCCTGTTCCTGTAGGTAGAGGCGGAAAGTCACAACTGCTTTACGTCTTAGTTCATCAGGAATAAGAGGACTTAAATTCTTCCAGTTCTTTAGAGCTGTACGATTCTCAAGATCTCGTAAGGCATTAGATGTAGATAAATTCTTTAAAAACAGTTTAAAGGTACATAATGAGAATTTTTTCCTTTTTTAATGTGAAATTAAGAAAGAAAATATCTATAATAATAATAGTCCACTAGGAAAATATTTTGTATATGTAAAGGGGAAGGTAAATTTTCTATGGATATTTTTCAAAAGAATTCATCAGTACCTTTAAAACGGATGATCGAACCATAGATCTGTGATAATTTAAAGCAAATTTACCGATTTTTTTTTATTATAAAAAAATCTTCACAAAACTGATTCTTTTTGTATTTAATGTTTGTACTTCTCTGAGATGAAAATCGTCTTCATTCATCATCAAAAAATATAGAAGAAAGTTTTGTGATGGCTACAATATACTACTTTATATCTAAACGCATATTTCTCTGCAATACACAGGTCACACACACGAAAACTTTTTCCACGCATTATTTGAAAACCATGGTTTAGATTATCATATATTAAAAAGCTGTTGTTAGATTGCAAAATATAAATGGTCGGTAATTTTTTCAGGATAAAATAAGTGTCAAATAACTATTTTGCTTGAGTATGAATGCTTTCCTTGGTTTTCTTAAAAATAGCTAGCATGTATTGGCAAAATGTCGTGTACTTATGAAATTTTTCGGCCCCCGGAACCAAGATTATCGCTAAGGCAGAAAAAGCATGAAATGGTGATAGAAAATAAATCATATGGTCCTCAAATGATATTAAAATGTGTATGCATAATATGTAATGCATATAACCATACATACATATTGGACTTTCGTAATCAGATTACCTCAAAACGTGATATTGTTAAAAAAAAAATAAAAAAAAGTTGCAAATAGAACTTTAAAAAATACTTTGTTTATGAGTATGAAAAAATAACTTTGCAGTATTCATCGAGGTAGTAAAATGTACAAAGCACTTCCATAAATTACATTCAATAGAAAAGAAAGTTTTGCTTAATTTTTGGTAGCCCTGTATATCGTCTATAATAAATATGCACTATAAAGAATACTCTGTATTTAAAATTCGTCTTACTTGAAAAACAGTTAACATAAACGGAATTACAATTCCTGTAATTTCCAAGTATAGTGCCAATGTATTCAAATACTTTGGATAGCCCTGTAAGTGAATGATAAATGATTTACATACGACAATCTACACAAAACATGCTTTATGAATATAATAAATTCTGTTCATTCCGTTTTGTTTAATCCAGCCTATAAATGTTACACTGCACTTATCAGAAATTTCTGCATAGACATAGTATTTGAATTCTCTTGGATGTCCCTGTAGACGAATCATTTGCTTGATCTCAACAAAAAGTTTAGTGTAGCATCCCTATATGATACACATTTAGAATACCAAGTTTGGACTTTCTTCTATAATTCATTCTTGAGATATGCTGATAACAGACAGACACACACGCACAGACACACAGACCAACCGCTAAAATCATGGTTTTTGGATTCAGGGTACCTCAAAACGTGTAAATATAACAAAAACTCAATTTCGAAAATCTGACCCAAAAACAATATGGGTAACCCAAACCATATGGGTAAGAGAGTAAAAATGTTAAGAAATTAAGATAGCACCGTTTCTAAGAAACACAACTTCATATTTTAAGGGGAACAATATATATATATTTTTTTACTTTCTTCTATATTCAATAGAAGAAAGTATTGGATTCGTAAAAATTTTCGACCTCGGGTTTTTGAGGGATTTACACGTTTTGAGAGCTGTAGAACACGATTTGACCATTTTTAGAAAATGTCTGTCTGCCTGTCTGTGTGTGTGTGTGACAAAATTTTGTGGCAACTGTATCTCATGGGAATAAATTTCACAGAATTTCACTGAATAGAATTTCATACAAATTGGTATGTAGTTACACATTGACATAAATTAGTGCCTTTGGTAAAAATTGACCAACAGCTTGCGCTGCCATCCCGCTTTTTCTAAATTTTTAACATGGCGGTATAGGACAAAATTTTGTATAAATGTGCGTAAAGGAACTATTTTACAATAATAATTACGAAATTCAAAAGAATTATTTGTAATAGAGATTGATAACTGGGAAAAAAACTTGTGTATGTAGGAGCTTCGTCTCCCCCCTGGGGGGAAGTTCCCCCTCGAGGGGAGTAAATTTTCATGATGGGTGTCTTTCAAAAGAGCTCGCCAATGCCTTTAAAACGAATGGTTGAACTATCAATCTGCGATAATTTAAAATAAAGTTATCGATTTTTTTCATTTTTAAAAATTTTATTTTAATATCTGCATTATCATGGAAGATAATTTTTTTTAAATAATAATTTTAATAAATTATTTTTGTGAATTTGTATAAGAAAATATAGAAGAAAGTCATGTGGTAGCCGCAACATACTAGTTTCTTTTTTCTTTCTTTCTTTTTCTTTTCTTTTTGTTTTCTAATGCACTTTGTAGGTTTAAATCAAAAGTTAACGAACTACTGTATTAATATAAAATAATTATGAAATGAGTGAAAAGCATGTTATTCGGCACAATATTAGAGAACAATTGATTGAATATTTTGTAGAACTGGACATATATTTTGTATAGCCACATGAAATTAATTTACATATCTGTCAGCATAATTTTTTGAGTTTTTTGGTTAGTTAAAAAAAAAAAAAAAAAAAAAAAAAAAGAAAAGAAAAAAAAAAAGCATTTTTATGAATATAGGAGACTTTTTATACTAAATTAAGCGTCTTCGTTATTTTGTGGTAGACTAAGTTGAATAAAGTAAGAAAGTCCGCAAACACAGAGTTAAAAAAAAAAAAAAAAAAAAAAGAAAGAAAATTACTCGTCCAAAATTAATTGATTAACTGCGGCAGTTGTAGATATCACCTATTTTCTAATGTGAGGGATATCTTTTTCTGATATAATTTTAAATTATGATGTATAGAAAAACAACTTTTACATTTTTTTTAAGCTTACAAGATTTAAATTAACAACTTGTACTGAAATGACGAGTCCAGCTCGTCATGAATTATATCTAATATACTCTAATTATGTTCTTGTATGTATATATAACAATAAGCATCCATATAAATGTGTGAAACAAATATTGCTTTTAATAATAACAAATTATTTGAGCAACAAAACCGTAAGTCTCTATATCAATCCCTCCTCTTAACTCTTTGACGCAGATGGGACACCGGTGTCCCTTTTGCTTATTTATTTTTTGACGCTCTTATTACAAATACTATTATTATATGATAGTTTTTTATTATAAAAGAGAGTCTAATAGTTACTATAAAAAATCTATTAGATTATCAGAGTAAATTTTTTACTAAATTAAAAATGTTAAATAAAAGTAGTTTGAAAAAATTTTATCAACCAATTTCAAAAATTTATTTCTAATTAAATTTGATTATTTAAAACAGATCAGTAATGAATTATTGCTACTCCTATATCTAAGTAATTGTAAATAAGTGCAATTTGTAAAAATAATTATTCATTGGACGCCCGTGTCCCGTGATGAATTTACCTTTAACGCAGAAAGGGACACCGGTGCCCCATTCTATATTTTAGAACCAAAATTAATTAAAATTTTAAATATAACATTTTCCACTTATTTAGATCTAAAATAACTTAAAACTATCAAAAAAGTGTAAAAATTATGTTTGATGAGAAATCTGCTTCAAAGGATTAAAACTAAGAAAAATAAATTATCTGCATGAGCAGTGCTGACTGAAAATAAATTGCAGTTCAAGGGGTTAAGTGATCGCAATCGCTAACAAAAATTTATAACCTCACATTGCAGTGCTGCCGAAATAACAAAAATGTTAGAATTGAAGATTTATGACATTAAAGATTATTTTATAGCGATGGTGAGTTTTTTGAAATAATTTTTCACATATTTTAATTATTATTTGAATATGTTATAGTAATTTTATTACTTTTATAATTGCCTCGCTTTGGCTAAATATTTGAACATAATTTTGCAGTTTATATGGAAGATCATTTCGTTTTATATAGATCTCTTGGCGACCTCCGGCAGTATTTTCTCACATAGGCCGCCAAGCATTTTGCCAAGTTCGTCCCTAAAAGGCTCGTTCGATGAGGGGGAGAATTCTGCCTGTAAATATTGTTTCACAGTAACGAGACTATCTCTGCGTGGAAAGTTAATGCTATTTTACCTCATTGCCTCAGGCACTTTCCGGAGATTAAAGATAATCTTTAGGAATTCGTAACAATCTGTACAGCATTTGAATACACATTATGATAAGGGAGCTAAATATGTTACACATATTTAAATTATTTCTGACAATGTGTAAAAACTTGTAAAGACAGATAAAAATTAATAAAAAATAGAGCTTCATTTGTTTTTTAGTTCTTCAAGTTAAGCGAAAAATATCACTGTTATTACCATGTTTTTATTAACTTCTATTCTTGTTTATCTGGTACAAATCTTGCAATCGATTTTTAACTAACTTCCCTACTAGCTAGAGATTTGAAACTTTCAGAATACCTCAGAACCCGATGACAACACAATACTTCGATGCCCGATTTTCGAAATTTTGATTAGTTTTCTTTTAATTAATTAAAATATGAAAATAATAACCTCCTAATAGCTTTAAAAATAGCCATTAAAATATTAGCTATAATTTAATGGTTGCAAATAATAATAATAATAATAATAATAATAATAATAATACGAGTTCATTTTCTTTCGACATAAAAATAAACACATTTAATTAAACGTGAACGTTAAAAAATTGTAAAAAGTTAAATTATGCATCTCACAAAAATGGATGTCATTATCACTTTAAAAATTTTATACACATTGAAAAAGTGCTAATGTAGTTAGTTCTATAGCTATGATTCAACAGAAAATTTAAAAACACGGTATATAAAAAGTTTTTTTTGTCTTATATATATATATATATATTTAATTTTTAGGACAGCCCTAATGCTTACAGACTAAAACAATAGATAAATGCTCAACTTCTTATGCTAAAGAAACAAAATTTCCTTTTTCACATAACTTTAAGGTGTTTTAACAAAGTAATTTTCCTTTATAAATTTTTATTATTCCTTATATTCCCTTTTCAATTCTCATTATTCTTTAGTAATATTTCTTTCTTCTTCTTCTTCTTCTTTTTTTTTTTAACCTACAAAACTTCAGAAAAATCATGTCGAATTTGTACAGTTGATTAGCCGTGTCAAAAACGTGAATGCAATTAACTTGCATTATGTGGTCAATAAACAAGCAACAGGGTACATTAATAAATGTTTCAATGTGAAATTTCAATTTTTTTTTTTGAAATTTAAATGTAAAAATTTCATTATTTTTAGTCTCTTGACAATAGTAATGCACTAATTAATGATTTTCATACACACATTTCACTAATTAATGATTTTCATACACACATTTCACTATTCAAACTTTTGATTTTGAAAAATTATTTTATAATATTCCAATAGATAAGATATGTAATTAATTAAGAAAAATTTTGATTATTTTTACACATTATCTACCAATAAGTATTTAGATACTTTTGAAATTAGACGTTTTGTCCAATACCTACAAAAATTCTTTAGGCATCATCTTGGAACTTTGGGAGTATATAGAACAGATTATACCTCATATTTTTCAGCAAAAGTTGTGTCCTGAAGAGGAAAAGAGGACCAGTAAAAAATTAAATAAAAATCAAAATGTTTGGGATCTGTTACATTGATGTAGCACAGTATCTGATGAAGTTTATTAACTGTTGAAAAGTTAGTCTTTTTTGCGTTGGCCGTTAAGAATAAGCTGAAAAAAAAAAAGTCAAGTTAAAATTAATTAAAGATTAAAACTGGTTACCCAAGAACGCATTCAAGAGGCAGTATATCGGTTAAAGTAAATTTATTAAATATTCCAAAGCATCTAATTTGGAGCGTGACCATAGTTTGAATAACAGTACAAAGCTTACAGCATGGAGTGGGGAAACAATCGCGAGAATCAGGCCGGGCCCTAGGCCCGAATCACTCTTGAGCCTTTTACATCTTACATGGTCAGCAAACAGTAAGAAAGTGTAATCTCCTAAACTGAAGCAAAACAATTGACAATGCCTTTGGCGTTGAATTACACGCCGAGTTCAAAGTTTAAGATAGAGAATGGTTGCATTACGTTAGGAATATTCACATGTATATTTTTTAAAAAGTGACGAGTAATTTATTGACCGTTGTTAGTGAATGTGGCATGATTTCGCCAAGGTTTAGACCCTGGGAAAATAACTAGCTAAGCAAATATTTTATTTAACCGTTGATGAAAAATAGGCGACGAGAGGCTGCATGAGTTACATTTCGATGTAAGATTAAAAGATACCGAATTAATTATTTTCTGGTTTCACAAAGCAAAAGGATAGAAATAAGTCAAAACATTATCATTTACAGAGCAAAAAGAATTTGCAGTACGTTAGGCTTTGCTAAATGAATACTGGGAACAGATCAAAGATTTTTTTGTTTCAGCTACATTGAAAAAGGCATGAAAGGGAAGATATAAAAATTAGAAAACGCATATTGTAAAATTTATTATTTATAGGATAAAATCGTTATATTTTAAGTAGTTGTTTAAGATTAAGGAATCTAATTTATAATTTAATTTATTTAGATAATTTACCTATTCCTTTAAAGAGAAAAATATAAATTTTATAATATGTGATAATCTATATCACAGGATCTCCCTGTAGAAAGTAATGCTTGAAATGCGTTTCTGCTGTAGCACGTGATTAAGAGGATCCTTTTAATTGTATATATATCTAAAAAAAATTTATGAGGCTACCCCATACATTCATGGAGATATAACGGTTTCTCTAAAAAATTGCAAAATGAAATAAAATAAAATAAACAAATAAATACAATAAATTGCCATTTTTTTAGTTATAACACGCAGGGTATGAGACCCAGTGAAAAGCCATTTTCAGGAGTTTTGGCATACAACTTTAGACACAGCCTACTGCAATCAGAATACAAAAATGTTAAATATCTTACGAAAAATGAGAAATTTTATATATAGTTATGCACGTGGAAGCTTTTAAAAAAATCTATTTCCATAATTTAATAGCCAAAAGTATTGAGCTACTTATATGAAACCTCCAAACAAATATCGTGTAAATTCAAAAAGTTATGAGAGACAGAATGAATCGCATTTCAGTTCTTCTTAAAAACTAGTATGATGTGACCACCACAAGACCTTTCTTTTATATAATTTTACACAAATTCATGCAGTACAAATTACACTGCTCGGCATGAAAATTGCCTCAGACACCATTTCAGCATATTCTTATGTAAAATGACCTCCTGATTCCGAATAGGACGCCTATTTTGTCCTACCACCCACCATTTTTTAGAAACAGCCCAATCAAACAGAAAAAAAAAAAAAAAAAAGTTGTCAGTTGACAATACAGAATTGACTAACCCAAACAGCTAACTAGGAAACTTCAGTTAAAAAGTGTACCAGCTGAACTAGTCTCCAAAACAATACCCCAGACTAGGAAGGTTAACATTATCAGATATAGCCGTCTTAACTGATAATATTAACTATTAACCTTCTTAGTCTGGGGTTTTGTTTTGGAGACTAGTTCAGCTAGTGCACTTTTTAACTCAAGTTTTCTAGTCAGCTGTTTGGGTTAGTCAATTCTGTATTGTCAACTGACAACTTTATTTTCTGTGTGATCTTTTTTATCATTTTTCGGTGATTTTACGGCTATAAATTTGATTTTTAGGAGGGGGAGGGGTATTATTTTAACTGTTATATGTCTTCTGAAGGGCTACAGAGTTGGAAAATTCTAAAACATGAACATCTGCGGCAAGGGAAAAATTTTGGGGGGAATTTGCCACTGAAATTATGCATTACATATCTTATATTTTTTTTAATCTGTTATTAATGTTATTTTTTAAACTTTATATATTTTTTTGTTTTTAGATGTTAAATTAATTATTTTTCATTCTTCAAATCAAATTCATGGTCTTAAAATTATTGAACAGGGAAAGAAATTGAGAGACGGGGTGGTGTTTCTAGAAAACGGTGGGTGACTGGACAAAATGGGAGTCATATTCGCATTCAGGAAGTCATTTTACAAAAGAATCAGCAAGAGTGGTATCAGACCTAAAAAAAAAAAAAAAAAAAAAAAATCAGCGCAGTATTATTTATTAAATTATTGAATTATTTTCCATGACAAAGGACATGTTTACCATTTATAATTGTGTTACAAGGACACACAAAAGAATTTGGATATTTTACAGTCCATTGTACAAACATACAAACTTGCGGAGAAATATTAAAACACATGTTTCTAATGTTAATTTTTATTTATTTGCTAAAATACTCAGGGATTTAAATTTGTTTAAAAGTCAGGTAACTACTAAATGTTAGGAAAGTCGAGTAGAGCAGAGTCACTTCAGAATTTTTACAATAAAACAAGGAAAACTACAACGTCTAGAACGCCAAACAGAAAAAATTCTAGCCGTTCTAGACATTGTAGTTTTCCTTGTTTTAATAACCCTCAGCCAAACTTCCTATAAATATGATTTTTACTATAGTTATCAAAGCAGATGGTTTTCATATACAAATTTTATGTAACAAAGAGTTTTCCTTCCTTTTCCTTAAAATAATTTAGCTAGCAGATTTTTCTTCTTGCCCGAGGAACTCTAGATCCAGAATAGAAAATTCACGGACATCCATAATTTATTTTTATTTTTGGCAACATTTGTTATTTTTTTACAAAATATCCTATGATGGCGGCGTTCTGTCTCGCACTCGAACTGCGTTTGGAATCAAAACACGACATTCATTTCATGAATACTTTTGTAAAATGAGTGGGTTTGTTCTGAATATGCGAGTTTGTTTGTAGATGACTGTTTTTGTTTATTTACAAGAAAAAGTATGCCAATGTCATACCTCCACTTGTTTGGGTATGTCTTCACGGTATGTCTGTCGGTGGGTAGACTGACATTGAAGAGTCATTTTTCAAGGGATAAGTCATTCCACATTAATATATTTAATCATTCGGAGAGTAATTAGAGGTCATTTGTTCGGATTAGCTTGTTAACTTTCTAATGACGACGATAAGTAAATGAAATTTGGGGTTGATCTTATAAATGTTATCAGCGAGATGTTTTATGTATGTTTGCCTGTGGGAGGAAATAAATATTTTTCGAGAAAGTCTGTTACCAGAAGCAGCTAGAATAATTATCAGTAGATATGTGTAATTTTCCTACTTACGAAATTCGTGTGATATAAACGATAAATGTTATTCAACATTTATTTTATCTTATGTGGTGATAAAAGAATGACAGGAATATTAATGGGATGCATTTAACTTACAGTATTTATTTATTTACCTGTGCAAATTTATAACGGTTTTAATACGAATGCATCTATGTATATGCACAGTAACTCGCTGTTAATGAGCCAACCACAAAATACCTTTAAAATAATTACTTACTCTCTTTATGTAATTTCGGAACTTCGGATTGTGAAAAGGTTCAGATGTGCGATCTGTAAAAATGTACAAAATGTAACCGAATGTATTATCTATCATCTTTTACTTGTTCTGTATGTAAATGTGTACAGATAAGCGCCAGCAGCAAAAAAAATCTAGGGAGGGGAAAGACATTTCTATATAGGCCTTTAAACAATATCGCTTTAGGGGATAAAGGAAAGAGGTTATTATGTTTTTAAGAAAAATATAATGTTTAATTTCTCAAAAATAACTTTGAATTTTTTTTTTTTTTTTTTTTTTAAATTATGAAAGATAAAGGATATTTTAGACCAAAATCTAGGAAGGGGCTATGACCAACTTGCCTATATTTACTGGCACCCATAAGTTTACAGTGTAATGTCAAGTATATGTCATCTCATCTTCATCTATTAAATGGATTTGTCGTAGAAATAAAATATCTTCCCATCAGTACTGACTTCAATGTTTAATTAATTTATGATGTTAGTTCTCCAAGTTATAAATCATTCTTTACCGAATGATAAGGAATGCCTATTGAGTTAATTTATTTTATTTTACTTTATTCATTTATTTATTTATTTATTTTCACATTTGTGATTGTGCGTTTTCTTTTCTTTTTCTTTCTTTCTTTTTCTTTTCTTTTGCATTTTTGACTTTCTTTCCCCTGCTATTTTTCCAATGCAAACTGAGGTAAGTTGCAAACGATCACAATTTGCCTAAGCAAAAAATGGGGGAGGGGGGGGGGGAATTAAAAATGAAGATAAAAGCTCGGGAATAAATAAATTAAATAAAATAAAACACCACACAATCGCAAGTCTGGAACAATAAATTAAAAAAATAAATAAATAAATAAAAGAAAATAAAAGAAAATAAAAATAAAAAAATAAATAAATAAATAAAAGAAAATAAAAGAAAATAAAAATAAAAAAATAAAAAATAAAAAGAAATAAAACCAACTGACACTATTTAAAATATTCTCGAAAATTAGTTAACGCATCCAGGCAGGATAGAGGAGTTCGAATTTTGGCATAGAAATCGTCGAACAGGGCACTGAAATACTAGTATTTAAAAATGTTAAAAAAAGATTTTGAAAAGAAAAACACCATAAACTACAAAAACCTACAATAATTGTTTCGGGTGGAAATTATTTTGACGATTTTTCGCTAGAAAAAAAACGTTGGCACGAATGCAACATGTAGGGCCGTGTGCAGCGTTACTGCATTTAGAGCTGAAATCGTGCCTACTTTTATTTGCTGATTAACTATTTGGACCCAAAGCGATTGTTGCGAGTTTTGAAATTTATGGTGTTTGTTTACAACTTTTATTTTATTTTATTTTTTATTTTATTTATTTATTTTTGTATTCCTGATAATTTAAATGGATTCATTTTGCATAACAATTGGATATCAACAGCTTAGTTTAAAGATCAAGAATCATAAGCATTCTCATATATACTAGTTTTGAAAATTAGTAATTGGATAGAATTGGAAAATATTGTCATTGGAATGCGAAAATACTATTCAGGCATATATTTAAAGGTGAGTTCTTTTATAGAGAAAATTTTCGTACACAAATTTTTAATTAAAAATTACAGATTTTTCAAAATATCAAGTTACTACCAAAATTTTATAAATTCAGCTGTTCAGGCGTTTATAATATCGTTTATATAATCTCATGACTGTTGAAAGGTGAAAGAATGTTTTGATACCACTGACATATATCATTAAAGATATGAAATTAAATTGAAGGAAAAGTATTTTTAGGCTACAACGATGTAAGTTTTCAGTTATTATAAAAATGGCACAATGCCTACATCCTTTACAGAATGTTTTCTAACTACCATTCTTCGACAATCGTCGTTGCACATGTTCGAATGATGTTATGAGAATTTTACATTTTTTGTGACAACAGTATAGGAAATGAACATTGACCTTACTATCACTTGTTGGTTTCTTTTTTGCTCTACACTGATTAAACCAAAAGAAGACCCCCCCTCCCCTCCCCTTCCACAGTGTTAAGTGTAGAGGCACCTACACTAGAAAAATATATCACTTATAAGAATACTGAAGATTCTTTCTTGACTCATGTTAGATTTTATATCGATTTCGATGTTGCTCAAAAACTGTAGTGTTTAAAAGAGTTACTTTAAACATTTAAACACGACTGTCAAAGTGAACTCCTAGACGTTCAGAAAACTGAGGTTCATATTTATGAATTTGTACATATTTGATATCTATCAATTTTGTACATTAACCAAGAAAGGTATTTAATTAGAAATGAATTAGTTTTTGTGTTAATCAAGAATTCGGAATTTTTACTTTTGTTATTTCTGTAATGATAAGTCTAAAGGGTTTAAGTCCAAAAATGTCGATTTTGAGTTAAGTACATAGTCAGACTCAGAAAAAAATTCTCTATCGATTGGTATAAAGGATTTAATTCCATGTCATTTAGTCTTTGAGAAAATCCATTGGTAAAAAAAGGACCAATTTAGAAATTTACCATTCATGTATGGTATAAAATATTTAATTCAATTTTTCCCGTTATTAAATGAAGGTTGACAACCACTGAATGGTATAAAGGGTAAAAATCAACGAAATACCTTTTCCCTAATCCATTCTTCTGTTTTGTTTTTAGCTAGTTAAACTTTCTTTTCGTCTCCTGAAAAACCAAGAATATGGACTTAAATCCTTTATACTTATCACTACAGATTTATTCTGTCCTTTTTATAAGAATGTCGCAATTCATTTGAATTGATGACATTCGGGTAAGGAAGAAATGGTACACAAAATAAAGGTTTCCATGTTTTATATACGATTCCGCATTGTTAAAAAAACGAAGTCATTAAATCAGAACATCATTTCTCCCACTTTCCATAAATTTTACCAGAGATACTTAACTAAGGCCGCAAAGATGTCTCAAAAGTGTTATCTCGGGGCCATAAATCTGAGTTTAAACGATCGAGTATTAAAAGTAAAATTTGGAATGAGTATTCAGGGTGGCATTCATCAAAGATCGCCTACTCGACAGCTCTTATCAGAATTTGGAAAAAAAAAAGTGAAATTAAAAGTTGAACTGTATTACCATATTCGGCGGGCGTACATTTCAAATTCATTTTAAACAACGTTGCGAAGGTCATCTTGACATCTTACGTAACTTTTTGTCGTAGTACTTCTGCTTGATATCTTCAGTTGAGATCGTGAGAAAATGCCGAAAAACGATACAAAGGAACGAGACAGTTTAATTAATTCATGTTTTTTTTTTCTTTCTCTCTCTGAATATAGTCATTCTTTCTGATTTCATCAACCATTTTTATGAAAAATTAGCATTCAGTGTTCGCCATACTTTCTTCTACATCATTATATATAAGAGCGCCACCTACTAGTCTAAAAATTTAATATGCATAGCTTCTCATAATAAATATTTTAAACATACAGGTTGGAGCATATTTAATAAATAGATAATGAGACATAGCTATCCGCAAAGTCATAGAATGTGAGTAATAGTAGAATATTCCCAAATTCAATCACAATGGCTCTTCAGCATATGCACATTAAATGTCACATCCATATCAAATCTTGTCATCGAAGCTGAAATAAGCTACCGATCCCATTATGAAATATGTAATTGACCAGAGTTCCCTGTCGGCCAATTTGCTCCAAACTTAATCAGCAAAATTTCTCATGACAGTTGTTTCCCATAACTAGTTTGGTGTACTTATAAAGTGTAACAGCTCAGCTGAAATATCGCCTTCTGTAAGTTGGAAAAATTACAACATGATAATGCTATCTACTAAAATTAGGATGTACGCCACATTTTTGTCAATCAAATATAAAATTGTGTGGAGCTCCACGTTTCCTTTTTTCCTGATATGCAGAGCCCATAATATTTTAGAAATACGCAAACGGGTAAACAAACACATGTCCACCGAAAATCGGAAGTGTAGAGCTTTCCCAAATTCGATATATATATATAAATAAATAATAAATAAAAAATTCATAAAAAAAAAAAAAAAAAAAAAAAGGCGGAATTTAATGCATCAAAGAGGCGAAGAATAGTTTATGTTTTAATATAATTGTGGTATATAAGTTACAATTGTACAATTGTTTTCTGCCACTGTAAAAAAAAAAGGACTATATTAAAAAAAAAAAAAAAAAATCAGTATATCAAAACAACGCTTTTAAACTACTTTGTATCTAAATAAAAATGCTTTTAAGTTTTATGTATGCAAGTTTCTAATATTTTTCCTGAATGTTTTAAAACACATTTATTGAAATTCTTCTCGCACAGAAATGCATATAAAAATTCTGTAATATCCAATCTTTAGAATTAATGCATACTGCTTCAGAAACTTTTGGATGATTAGTTTTTTACTCGTGGAATATTATTTTTACTTTCCTCGAGTAAAAATATTATTTCTGACTTTTCTACATGGAGTTTGCTAAGTTCAGAATGGCAAAGGTCATGAACCAGTTGGTTGATGGAAAACGGCAGTTTTCTAACAAAATATTATCAAATATTCTTAAAGAATTAAAAAATGATAGCATTGTGAAATTTTCTCTTATTGACTGGCTATAATATTTCTTCTATCCGTAATAAAAATCAGAAGGTAGTCCACTTTCACCGTAAATCAAGTGGGGTTGAACTCAAGTATTACACATACCAAAATGTTATAAATTGTAAGCAAATCTTAACATTTTACTTTATTTTTTAATCCTCTCCTCTTCCCCTTTCCCCGAGGAAAAAACAAATAAACATTGTTATAAATATTAAATTAGATATAGCAGTATTTGATTATTTCAAAAAAAAAAAAAAAAAAAAAAAAAGGAAAAATAAATCATTTTAATACAAATGTGTATCAATTAATACGCATTCAACATCATTTACTCCTTGAATCATTTGATATTTATCGAGATTTACTTCTATATTACATAAAAATTTAATGTAGATGAAGTATGGAAACATCTGGATCCCCCGCCCCCTTCCTCCCCGTGGAAAGAAATATAACAGACAGATTCTTTCCAGAACACTTGTAGACTGATAACTCACTCTTGGTTAAAGACAAAAATGCCAATATTCAAAAGTAAAAAAAAAAAAAAAGAGATGAATTTTTTAAATAGAAGTTTTGTAACATGGTGACATTGAGTCGAAGTAATCTCACAGAGAGCTACACAAAATTTTTGTCTACTCTGAAAACTTTCGATTAGTAAGCATATGGGATAAGGGATGTTAAAACTAATCAACTTCAATGCAATTGAAAATATACAGCAATAGTTATAAAATGTGTTAAACATTTTAATATTTTAAAATAATATCTTTTTAAAGTTTTTGATACGAAGTTTTAAACATTAATTTTATGGGATTTTCAAATTTCGCAAATAACAATATACTCATAATATACTGCTTGCGTATTACTTTTCATACCATCCTTTTCAAATGTTATCAGTCTATTAGTCAGTTTATCAATTAGTCAGTTTATTAGTCAAAGTAATGTGTATTCGTTTTGAAATCAAAAGATCATTAATTTTACTATGAACTCTTAAATTTAATCTCATGACAAAAAAATTTGCAAACTATAACCTTTTTACTTGTCGTACATACATTATGTAAGGAAAGTATTGTAATCATGAAAAAAAAAAAAAAAAAAAAAAAAAAAAAAGCAGCTATGATATTTTTGTGCATCTGCACGCTTTAAGGTTCCCTGAGTTCATTTATATTGCTTATGCATGATGTATGCATGATTGGGGATGTGTGTGAATGAACACAATAACATAGGTGCCAAGTCTACTGTTTTTGGCAGCAGACTTCAAACCGGAAAATTTTTATAGCTGTTTTCAGTAATATTAATTGTCGAAAATACATATAACTTATTCCGTTTAAAAATACTGGTGTCAATTCTAATTTAAAAGTTTAAAAACTTGGCAGCTCTGCAATAACGTATAAATGCCTTCGTTGATTAAGCTGGAAGTTTGTAGGTATGTTATAAGTCACTTCGCACGGACTGTATAAATATAATTGTTGGTGAGTGTATGATTTATATAGTTCTTATAACAGGACCACAAACAATATATACATTTTTTTAAATCATTAGGGCCTACGGAATCAAATAATTTAAAATAGTGTTTAATTACCGTATCTGATTGAGCTAAAAGTTAGTAGGTATGTTATAGATTACCGTCGCATGATTTTTATACATTTTGATTAGTATAAGACTCATTGTTCTTTTACAGGGACATAAATAAAAAAAAATGATTACGGACTCGAATTACTTAAAGTGCGCTAGCGTCTAAACTCTACATTCGATTAATGTATAAATTGGTAAACATGTTTTATAGGTTATCATCGCAAGAGACGTAAAGATTTATATAAACGCAGGACTTATATATATATATATATATAAGTCCTGCGTTTATATAAATCTTTACTACTATATAAATCTTTACGTTGTTTATATATCCTTATATATATATATATATATATATATATATATATATATAAGGATACAATATGGAATTTTTATACATTGTAGCCTGTGGGCTCAAACTATTTAAAGATCGCTTTAGTAATGTTAAATTATTTAAAACATAGAAAAATACATAACTATTTGATGTTACTCTACCAATTATAATTATTTTACGGAAACGCATAAAAGAATTGAGTGCATTGATACATTAAATGTCGTACAACTTCGGGAGAATTACTCAAACGTGAATAATTTTGCCTATTATTCTGTTTGCATATATTGACCCATAAAAGAGACATTCTCACCAGTAAAATGACATTTTATTCTTTAACACTTGCTATATGAATACAAAGGATATATTTCGGTCTTTATTGGCATGATTTAGAAGGGATAAAATCTGTAAAATAGTAAGAATAATAATTATTTTTATTTCAGTGTCCCTTGTTCCCTTAACGAAAAGTAAAAGTAAAATAAAAATAAGAATAAGAATAAGAATATATATGTTCCTATCTTGCGACAAGACACAACATTTAAGGAAATAAAGAAAAATTTTAACAAATCATAGATTTACCTTATCAGAATGTAATTTTGAATTATTATTTGTAGTGGTGAGTTTATTTTGATCTACGTTTTTTAAATATGGTTATTGGATTATCATTTTTAGTGAGGTGTTTTATTTTGATCTTCGTTTTTTTCTGGTTTTACTATGGGTGTTTCGGGCCTGTGAACAAAGAAATTCTTAAATTTGCTTTCTTTGTGACAGAAAAACATCCATTTTTTAGCATATTTGCATTCTACCAGGCCCTTGAAAACGTTAGAATGCAAATAATGTTTTTTTTCTCATTCCAATTTGCTATAGTTCATTTAGATTTTACTTTATTTGTGCTTTGGTTTGATTTGGGTGGTCTTCGTTTTTGATCAGAATAATTGTTTAAATACTGAAATTAAATCATCTTTAAATTTCAAATTTTTGCATTGATAATATTATATTACTATATATATATATCAAATATTAATAGTACACTTATTATACATCTTCATGAAGTACTATGTATCGGGAGCAGCCATAGCGCGATGTAAAAATACTCAACGTTAAAAAAATAATTAATATATTTATTTTTGCAATGTTATTAAAGAAGTTAAACCGATCTGTGTCCAAATGTAATTTTTTATTTCCTTTTTTTTAGTGAGGAAACTTAATAATTTTATTCTCAAAAGCGTAAAAAATAAAACTATTGTATCAAGCAATTTTTAAGAAAATATTTAAGAAATAAATTTGTTTGTGGATGCTTTATGAATATTTTTCATTTTAGCAGGGAAAGGTGGGGGGAGGTTTGGAAAATATCTTTGATAACTTGTAAGGGAAGTTTTCAGAAGCTTAATTAAATGCTGATCAATTAAAAATTCTTATTTTAAATAAATTTAAGTGTTGAATACAAAGTTAATAATACTAAATACCGAAAACTGAGATAAGTCTCGGCATACAATTTTTTGTTTTAGGTTATTTTTGTTGATTATTGTAAGGATGAGTTATTATTATTGTTATTATTATTATCATAATTATATAGTAATTATAATGCATAAATATTTTATTTTAAAAGTTATATTTTGGTTTCTCCCGAACAACTGCAATTAAAAAAAGAGAAAAATATAGGATAAAAATGTCAAATCCCATTTTTGCCCTAGACATTACCTTAATGCAAAATGTGCATCTGTATATGTATAAATTTAAAAGAACTAATAAATTTATATTTAAAAAAATGAAAAACATAATAGAAAGAAAGAAAAGAAAAATGCCGTTTGGATAATGATCATTGGAAGAGACATATGACAGGTTTTTTAAGAAGATTTCGGCTTCCGGACATAGTGTTGCAGGCAAATCTCTCTACTTTTTTTTTTTTTTTTTTTAACCATTTTGACAGTTTCATTTTTTCCTTTTTTAATAGTCTCTTTCCATCTCGTCACTTGCACCAGTGATTCGTCTCACAAAAAAAAAAAAAAAAATCGCGGAAAGAAATTTTAAACGATCTCTTCCCAAAATCCTATTAGAATTGCTAATGCTTCACTTTTCCTTTCGCCGATAGAGATCCGTCAGAAAATGCACCGATGGTTTTTAGGCTCACGGTCATAAAAAAGTAGCCCGGCAGCATATTTGTCGCGACAAACAATCGCTAATAGATTTACGAGTGTTGCCAAATCTTTTGTCTTAAATTACATGTTTCTCCAGAGAAAAATGTTCAGCAATACTGGTGTTATTTGGTTATTCTTTTATGTTTATTTTACGAAATACGCTAAGTTAGCTGCTAGTGATTCACTGATATGATTGGCAGATAAGATTTTTAACAATATATAAGTATGGGTTTGAGTTCCCCTGTGCTCTCTTCTGATGATCATAATAGTCTCAATAAAATAAAAATGTTGTAGTTTCAACAAAACACTTTTTTCTGTTTGTACACTTACTTATCCTACATACTATTTCTACTTATAAATTAAAAATCTGATGTACAATAAATATTTAAACTTTTAAACTTTCTTCACATACAAGCACATCAATACAAGCACACTACTGCTTTGGAAAGGACGTGGCCTTTCTTCTTCAGGTGCAAGAAACATGTGCTACTACCTTGGAGGCAAAAGTGAAACATGAATTGATTATATGGTGTGTGAAGAAGTTTTAAAGTTTAAATACTATTTCTAGTTACATGAAATATTCAAAAGCGTTATTTTGTGGATCCATTTTTAACACTTTCCAACAAGGCTTAAAAGTGTTAATGACTTCGGTTTGTCTGTCTGTATGCCCGCTCGAATCCGTAAATATTCATGGAATTTCTTAAAACTGATATATGTTATTCAAGTTCCCTATCGGATATTCCCCGTTGAAAATTAAATAAATACAACAATTGTTTTGTGTGCAGGGACACCCGAAAATATTCTGAAGCATTGCTTTCTATGAGAGATATCTCTATAAACCACATTTCAATAACTTTATAATGCACAAACATTTATGAAATTGAATTCTGTTATTCATGTGCATAAAAGAATGCTTTGTATAAAATATAGTATGATTAGCATTTAAATTTACTGAGTCGCACAAAAATATTCAGTTACATTAAGGGCTATTAATAGAAATTTGGTTACATTAAGCGTTTTTAAAATTTCCTAACTATTTCTTAGTGTGAATATGATTTAAATTAGGGTGTTTGTCTGTCCGACTGTCTATCTGTCCCACTTCAACGTCCGTAAATATTTTCAGAATTCCTTAAAAATCATACTAACTATTCAGATTCACTATGGAATATTCCTTAATTAAAATGGCATTAATAGGTCCTGTGTAACTGGTTTGTACACAGGAACACCCCCAAAAAATGCCAATGCATTAATTTTTAGGAAATACATTTTTATAAATCCCATTTAAATTACTTTCTACTGCAAAAATCATAAAGAAATTGACATTTATTGTTAATAAGCTAAAATATTGTTTTTTATAGAATATGATATACTTAAGCTACAGATTTACAGGACTACACTAAATTATTCAAATAGATGAAGGGGTACGATTGGAAATTAAGGACTGTATTTCCGTTTGAGTTAAGCATTTTTAACACTTTCCAGCAATGTTTAAGAGTGATTAGGAATTCAGTAATCTCTATGTCTTTTTTTTTTTTGTCTGTCCATCTGTCTGTCCGTTGTGTTATAATGTAGGCAAAGGACATCGAAGGCTATATGATACAACTTGTTCGTACAATTGAAAGGTGTTAATAATCAATGCATACCGCAGGATTTTTCGTTCTTGTTTCTTTTTCAATGGCATACGAAGTGTTTAAAATTAAAATCCATTTTAACAAAATGCGAAAATGTGTGAAAAAACCTTACGGCATTAAAACATTTTTATTCATCGACGCGGATGTTTCTGAAATGTATATGAAGGTCTTTCTAAATGGTGCTTAAAGCCAGTTATACAAATAATTGCATACTGATAATATGGATATTAGTGAAAAATACGACTTTTGTAAGCAATCACCATAAATTATAATTGTTTATTTAAATTATTATTCATTTATTGTATATTTTTTAATAATATATTTCCTTTTAATAGCAATAATTATATTTTATGTTTTTTTATGCATCACAGTTTCTTTTTCTTTTTAGAATCAGAGTCTTAAATTTTTCAGACAGGAAAAAAGCTTCATCACCATTTGCTTTAGATTATTTATTTAGATTATTTATTTTACTCAATAAGAAAAAATATATTAGGCAATTTAACAGTTAATAAATGAGTAAAGAGTAAAAATCTGAGTCAAAAAAAAAAAAAAAGCTCAGGTACTAAATTGTGTTAAAAAAAAGATATATATATATATTTTTTTTTTTTTTTTTTTTTTTTAAGTAAAATATTAATATTATTTTTAAAAATGTAAAACTATTGAAAGAGTAAATATCTATCGCAATTAATATTGCCTAAGCAACTAATACCATAATCTTAAACTCGTATTATTTTTGTTTTGTTGCGCTAGAAGTTAAAGCTCGTAACTTTTTTGGTAAAATACCAAATTGAAATTCATAATTAATATTTTATTATTATTATTATTTAAAATTTTATTTGATTAAATCCACACAAGTATTGCCAATTCTTTTTTCTTTTCCCGTTTTTATTGCTTTTGTGCGCTATAATTACGTCTTCTCCAAAACAATTGTTAAATATTTTATTAGCACGTTTTTAACATTGTATGATGTCTTCTTTCGAAGTTCTTGTCCTTCATCATCAGACACCAGTTTTTTGCTGCATTTTACTGAAACAAAAATAAGGCTGTAGAAAAATAACTTTAATGAAAGTAATCACGATGCAATTGAGACTTTGCGAAAAACTGATCAATCAAAGTTTTGCGCAGTGGTGAATTTGAGGACATAACATAGGTATATTATTAGGTTGAGTCAAAAGTTTTGTCCGGTTTCTAATCATTTATTAAAAGTTAAAAAAAAATATAACAATTATAACATATTTTAATTAACATATTCACCATTATTTTCAACAACCATTTTCCAACGTGGATGCAACATTAAAATTCCACGGTTGTAAAAAGCCGCTGGTTTTGAAGCGAAGAAGTCGACAATGCCTTGTCGGAGATCGAATTCGTTGCTTAAGCGCTGTCCACGCATAAAGTGCTCTAGAGACCTGAACAAATGGTAATGTGTAGGGGCAATGTCAGGGTTATATGATGAGTGAGCGAGAAGTTCCCAGCCCAACTCATTCAGCTTCTCACGCGTCTGGTTTGAAACGTGTGGTCTTGCGTTGTCATGTTGGAAGAAAACTCGAGCCGGATTAAAGCCTATTTTTACGAGTTTCTGTTGAATGTGGTTCCCTTGAGTGCAATAGACATCTGAGTTCATTGTTTGTCTTTGAGAAAGAAGATCCCAATGCACAACTCCTGTCGACATCCAAAAAACGCACAAAATTGCGTTTTTTGAATGCATCCCAGGTGTAGCTGTCTTAACTCCAAACTGATGTGGGTCTAGCCATTGACATCCGGTTTTTTTGTTGTCGTATAGTACCCACTTCTCTTTACAGGTAAGAATTCCGCGCCATCCATCTCGGCTAAACTCTCGCAGCAGCAATTCACAGACTGACTCTTTTGCATTTTGTTGAGCTCATGCAGTACCATTTGACGACGCCTAATCTTCATGCCACTTTTCTGAAGGTGTCTATTGACAGTTGACTGAGAAGTGCCAAAACCTTGCCCAAATATTTGGGTGGTTTGAGTCGGATCGGCTTCAGTTGCACAAAGTAAAGCTCTTTCATCGGTTGTCGATGGTTGCCCAGAGTGTTTCTTATCGCAGCAGTGCATATCCGTGGAACAGAACTTTGCATATCAACGTATGCATGTTCTTTCGTTTACAGACTTCCTACCAAATGTTGCACATATGTTACGACTTGCTTCAGTTGCATTGTGGCCTGTGGCCATGTTTGAACTCGTGGAAAATTAGGCTGCGGATTTGATCACGATTTTTTGACATACTTGATCTTTTTTAAAGAGTAATAAGTCTATGAAAGTTAAAATAACATAACAATTAAATAAATCATTTCGATCAGCAGAATATGAGCTTTCAAAATATATATGACATTCACATTACAACTGTAATGTAACATATTTATTGGTACGCAAATAAAAAACGGACAAAACTTTTGACTCAACCTAATATTATTATTATTATTATTATTAAAATATAGATATTCAACCCACACCAATATTGCGGGAAAATAATAATAATAATAATAATAATAATAATAAATCCTGCGTTTATTTTATTTTTATTTACTTATTTATTTTTATTTTTTTTATTTTTTGGTCCTATGTAGTTATTTTGTCCTCAAAACAATTGTTAAATAATTTAAAGGCACATTTTTTTCACTTTATAAAAGTATTTTTAAGTATTAATTCTTTGTCATTCGACATCAGTTTTTCAGTGCATTTTATATAAGGCTATGTAAAAGGCTATAGTAAAAGGCTATAGTAAAGGCTATAGTATTTTAAAAAAGGCTATAGTAAAACTTTCATGGTAGTAATCACGATGCAATGAATGAAGAGTTTGTAAAAAAATATATCTGAATGATCAATGAAAATTTTACACTGTGTTAAATCTGAGGACATAACATAAATGTATTTATTATTACTGTTAAAATTATTGTTATTTAAAATTTTATTTGGTTCAACGCACTTCAGTATTGCCTCCGTTCTCCTCTAAAAATAAAATAAAATAAATAAATAAATAAAATAAATAAACAAATAAATATAAATAAATAAATAAATCTTTATATATATATTGTTTTCGTGTGTTATAATTATTTCGTCTCCAAAGCAAATTTGAAATACTTTATTAGCCTTTTTTTTTTTTTTTTTTCCTGTTCATTTAAAAAAAAAAAAATATTTCAAAGTTCTAATTCTTCACCAATCATTCAACACCAGTTGTTCGGTGTATTTTACTAAAATAAAGTAATAGTAATAATTGTAATGGTAGTAATCACGATGCAATGAAGATTTTGTGAAAATTTATATCTAAATGATCAATGAACAGTTTTGCGCAATGGGGTGAATCCAAGACATAGCATAATTATTATTATCATTAAATTTTCTTCTTTTCAGAGGGATACCAAATTATATCTGAGAATCGGACAAAATCTTTAAGCACAAGCTTTGGGGAATAATTACTTTAAATTATTTTTCAATGTAATGTAGGTATTCAAATCACAATTAATCGAAATTCGTCCGATTATCTTTTCATGTAACAAAGTAATTCAAATTACAATTTATGTTTTTAAATCAAAAACCTAATTCAAAATTTTAATACAACTTAATTTGTATTTCTTTTATTCTAGAATCACAAAACATCTTGTTTTTCATTATTATTTGATCTTTCAGTTATTAAACTATTTATTGCGTTTATAGAGGATGTGGTATTTTTATCTGGTGCTTTGCGTTGCTCCAGTTTTGCGCATTCCAAGAACCAGATCAGTTTTAATTTGCATTTAGTTATCTGATTTCGCGGAAACTGCAATACGAAAAGTGGACGAAAACTGCAATACAGTTAGAATTTTGCTATCCTTTTTTGTGGTTATATTCTTAAGTAGCTCTACCGGTGAAAACTTTGTTTACTAGAAGGGATAACACGTCGTTATTACTAACTCAAAATAATGTTTTATTGGAAAATAAACTTGACATGTGTGGCTAAAATATTTGAAAAAGATCGAGATTTATGTCGCACTAGAGTCACGCTGTACGCATTTGGCGGTGGTCTGGGATTCACCTCTAAAGTTGGTCTGGAGACATGCCATCACAATGTAGATCCACCTTCCTCCACTTCGGATACCCAAGAGGGTTTGAAAAAGGAAATTTTATTTCTACAGTTTCACGATTATTTTTGCTTGATTCCTTCTACTGTCAATATACTTAGTATGTCCAAATTCCTTCACGCCTAGGAGAGGGTAACGTCAATGCTCTAAGCAAAATTATTTGTGAGCAATTTCTTCTTCCGACGTTCAATCCTTTCACGCTTGCCAGTTTTATACTTCGTATTGAGAAAAAAAAAAAAAAAAAAAACGTAATTTAATTGGAGAACTGGTGAAATCCTAATTTTCAAATACTTCTGTGACTTAACATAACTTAACAATCTTAACTTCTATAACTTAACAACCAATGTCTGTGCAGGTCCACCTTCAGATTTATTTATTCATTTATTACTGCCAGGCTACGCCCGCTTCGCTGGTCACTATTTTTAAATGAATCACTATAATTAATGAATTCTCAAAATTGCATTAATTTTTATCATGTGATACAAAAAGATTAAAAAAAAATTCTGATCGGGAAAAATGTCGCACCGGGTCCCCATTGCCCTCGGCAGCGTAGACCCTTGCGCGATGCGCGCGAGATGATGTATATATGAGCGCTGCGCGCGCGTATTCCTTCACAACCTTTATGATTTCTCAGAATTCCATGTTATTACTCATAAACATTTATTCTTAAGAAAATGAATTTAAAAAAAAAAAAAAAAAAAAAAAATCATTTCTGATCGGGTAAAAACTGACACCGGGCCCCCCTGCCTTCGCCCGCAAGTGGGTCAGTATTTTTATATTTTTAAATGAATCACTATAATGAATGAATTCTCAAAATTGCATATTATCACTCATTAACATTTCTCTTAAGAAAAGAAAAAGAAAAAAAAAAAAACCTTTGTGATCGGGTAAAAACTCACACCGAGTCCCTTCCTTATGATTTCTCAAAATTCCATGTTATTACACATAAACTTTCATTCTTAAGAAAGGGAATTTAAAAAGAAATCATTTAGCATCGGGTAAAAACTCACACCAGGTCTCCACTGCCATCGGCAGCGCAAACCCATGCACGCTGCGCGCGCACGTGTGAAGATATATGTGTGCTGCGCGCACATATTCCTTCTGAAATCAAACTTTTATTCTTAAGAAAAGAAAATTTAAAAAATCATTTCTCGTCGGGTAAAAAGTTGGACCGGGTCCCCACTGCCTTCGGCAGCGCGGTCCCGTGCGCGCGCTAGGGGATACGCGCGCTGCGTGTGCCTATTCCTTCCCCACCCTTCCAGCCCCTCCTAATTAACCTACATATACCAGTTTTGAACGGTCTAACTCAATTAGCTGAGATGCATAAGAAAACCTAATCAGGACACTTTAAAACGTGTAAATCAGGTGAAATCTCGAATTCCACTTTAAAAGAACTTTAAAATATCTTTCGAATGATGTATTAAAATAATTTAATCAAATTTAGAATTTGAAATATTGAAATTTTAAAATATTACAGAGCCATCTGGCGGTAGAAATTTCTGTAATCTACTGTTCAATTCCAAATCAACAAAGCTTTCAAATATTACTTATGAAATTATTTTAATTAGTAACTGTGATACAAAAAAAATCCCATTCCGGAACACCTTAAAATATGTAAATCAGGTGAAATATCGAATCCCACCCTCGATAATATAAAAGTACTTCAAAATGTCTTTCGAATGATGTATTAAAAATAATTTAATCATAATTAGAATTTGAAATACGCGTATTAGAATAAAATTTAATTTGCAATTAAAATGTAAATTTTTTGTTTATTCTCCGAAATCGATGAAATTTGAACTGCAACTTTGTGTTGTGATGTTCAGGCAGTATAGTAAGTATTGAAGAATTTGAAAAAAAAAAAAAATTGAAGAATTTTGAATTTTGAAATTTTTAATCCCAGAACCAAAAACATCTGACCTCATTTACAAGCAGATGTTTTTCCTTTCCGCTACACTGCCCAGACAGTAGTCTGCGAAATTAAAATTCTTGTGATTTGTTGCCACCTTTTTTTAATACTTTAGTTAATTAAAAAAAATCTAATTGTCCAATCGATAAGCTATTTAAACCGTCAGATTCAGAAAAATCGGCCCTTTCATTCGATACCTTATTTGTAACGATGCGACTGATATTTCTAATTTATTTTCCACTTTTTCTGTAAGAATGTCTCTTTTTAAGCAATTAACCGTGAATTTTCAGTCATTGAAATCGCTTTTTGATTAGACATTTTAATTAATATCTCCACAGCAAATTAAAATTTTTAAATTCTGTTTTCAGGAGCCCTCGGAAAGGCTCCTGACCATCCGTATGTCAATTCTTGTACTTCTGCGTTCAATAGAGGCTGAACGTATAGAAGAACAGACAGACAGACAGAGAAACCTTTCCTTTTATTAATATCATCATCATCATCATCAACAACAACTTCAGGGATTAGGCATAGTGCCTGTTCCGGCTTCATTGTTCAGTCCACCGCTTTCTCGGTCGTCCTCGATCTCTCCTGCCCTTTGGGGAGTAGTCGAGGGCAGCTCTGGGAAACCGTGTTTCCGGCATACGCTGTACATGTTCTTTCCATTTAGTACGATATTCTTGTATTCTATCACATAAGTTGAAGATCTTTAACTCCTTCCTGATGTCTTCATTCCGAATCTTGTCGAAAATTGTGCAGCCTTTTATAGGTCTCAAATGTCGCATTTCTGTTGCTTGGATTCTCGATAGATCCCGGCTCCCCAAGGTCCATGCCTCTGAACCATAAAGTAAGACGGGTGTGGCCATGACCCTATAGAATTTAAGTTGTGTTTCTTTTCGTGTCTTCTTCCTGAGGATTTTTCTCAAAGTTCCACAGATGTATTGGAATTTGTGCAATTTCTGCTGTATCTCGTTCTCGTATTCATAAGTGAGATCACAACCTAGATAGGTAAAGTGTGATACTTGTTCTATGACTTCATTTTCAATGACAATTTTTGTGCGGGTAGGTTCTTTCCCTTTGAAAGCCATAGATTTGGGTTTTTTTATCGAGATTTTCATTCCATAGTCTTAACAAATTTTGTGTAGGCTATACGTTGATTTCTGTAGATCATCTTCACATTCCTGAATGATAACCTGGTCATCCGCGAACAGTAGCGTGTTGATGAACATGTCTACTTTTAGCTTAATGCCTGGGGCGGCTGAAGTCTTCCATGTTCGAATGATGTCGTCTATGTAGAGATTAAACAGAGTTGGGGATAGACTACATCCCTGTCTGACTCCTTGGTTAGTGTCTACTTCGTTGGTTTTGTGTGTGCCGATGAGTATCTTTGTATGTTGATATAAGGACTGACAAGCCTGAATCAAGTGTCGGGGGAATCCCCTACATTCCATGATAGACCATAACTTTTCTCTATTCACACGGTCGAGCGCTTTTTCGAAGTCTATAAAAATAGTATGCGTTTCCAGGTTAAATTCTCTACGCTTTTCAATTATCTGTTTTAAAGAGAATACATCGTCTATACAAGATCTTCCTCGTCTGAAGCCAGACTGTTCTTCTAAGAGCATTGATTCTGACAATTCCCTTACTCTGTTATTAATTAGTTTGCTATATAATTTATAGGCGGTATTTAGTAGGCTAATGCCCCTATAATTCCCGCAGGAATTCCTATCTCCTTTCTTAAAGATTAAGATAACTTTTGCAGTCTGCCATTCTGTGGGGATCACACATTCTCTCCAACACATATTAAAAAGATGTAACAGTTTTTCATGTAGTAAATCGCTACCATATTTGAAAAGTTCTGAATTAATATTGTATGGGCCTGTAGCTTTTCTGTTTTTAGATGTTTTCAATATGTTCTTCAATTCCACCATATCGATACAATCAATATCTCTTTCAATTGTTCCCATCTCGGTGGTTAAGGGGGCGGTTGGGTTAAACCAAAGGTTCCTATAATGGTTGATCCATTCCTTCACTTCAATAGTGTCAATATTTGCTCGATCTCGTTCATCATTATTTAAATTTCTTATGAACTTGTAGGCCATGGTTTGTCTGCCGTGTACATCGTGTTCAATATCACTGATAAATTTATCCCATGAGTTTTGATGAGCTTTACGAATGATGTCCTTTGCGAGATTTCTTTTTGTTTTATACAGTTTCTCAGCTTCTCCTGTTTTTTTCTGCAGAAAATTTAAATATGCTGCTTGTTTGTCTTTAACAGTCTTTGCGATATCCTCGTTCCAGATTCTCATGCCTCTTGTCTTACGGTGTTGTTTCCTTTTGCCTAAGGCTTCCAGCGCCGCTTTTTGGATTATGTTCTTTATATTTTTCCATTCTTCATTTACGTCGTCTCCAGGGATCGAATCCTCCAATAGTTGATTTAATCGTTCTTGATAGAGTCTTCTTATGCTGTTTTCTTGTAGTAAGGATACTTTGAAAACCTCATTGTCTGGTTTCTTGCTATTGCGTTTTATCCATCTAGACAACAACTTAATTTTGGAAATAACCAGATAATGGTCTAAGTATATGTCATAACCTCTGTAGACATGTGTATCCATAACTTGAGGGGACCGTTTTCTGTTGGTAATGATGCAGTCTATAAGTGACCTAGTGCCCCTTGCATTCCATTTATTTATGTCCTTTTTCCTAAAGAAAGTGTTAATTTTAAGTTGTTAAAAGAGGCAAAGTCTCTCAGTTCTTTACCATTTTCATTTAGGTGGGTTTCTCCAAATGTACCAACAACGTTGTCAATAGGTTGGTTGCCTACTCTGGCATTTAAGTCACCAGCTATGATCACATAGTCATTTTTATTACAGCTATCCAATCTGCGCTGAAGTTCTTCATAGAAAAGTTCAGTGTCTTCCTTTCTGCCTTCTTCTGGGGCATAAACTCCGAAAATACATAGTTAACCTCTCTCTATTCTTACTCTCAAGACGACGATGCGTTCATTGACGTATGTGTAATTTACAATCTTATTTTTCCATTTATTGTCTACCAGTATTGCGACTCCGCAAGATGCTCTTTTGATGGCTGTAACGCCGCTGTAGATCATTACAAAATCTTCTATGTCTTTGGTTCCCCTTAGTTTCTTTTTCGTCTCTGTAACTACTGTTATAGTGACAGATCTCTTCTTCAAGAGTCTCACTAACTCTGATTCCTTTGTAGATAGGCCTCTAACATTCCAGGTTCCCACAGTTAAAATATCCGATAAACCGAAATTCTTGTTCTTCTTCTTTCCACGTCGATTACCAGTTGAGCAGTCCGGTGTATTTGATTTTTGAAGCTTGCGAGTAGTTGTGTTTTTACAAGGTAAGGGTACCAACCTTACGCAAAACCACCAACCTGGAGGACCAGGGTGTCTCTCTTAGTCTGGCACCTATCCTTCGACCTGTCCGGCTTGGGAGGCCCTACCAGTAGCTAAGCTACCGCCGGCATAGCTCTCCGGGTTATTGGTGCACGCAAGCCCCACCACTACGACAAAGTGGAAACACCATTATTAATATAGATTCTTTTTTTAAATATTCAGTTAAATTTTATTGCATGGGTAATAATACCCAAATTTTCTAGAATAATTCATTTGTCAGAGATAAGGGAGAAAGCAAGCTTTTTACCACTTTTTTAACCTTTAGGCCAACGACAGGTGGATATGCTAGTTTAAAAAAAAAAAAAAAAAAAAAAAAAAAAAAACTGAAAGGAAAAGAAAGAAAGCAAATGTAAATAATGTTGTTTGATTCTTATGCGTTTAAATGAGAAATTGTAAAGTTATAACGCATATAATTATGAAATGAATCAGTAATTGTGTTAGAAATACGTGTATTGTCAAAAACTTAAATTGGAAATTTTTAGAACACCATTTAAACAATAAGATTTTAAAACTACCCATTTACGTACATGGTTTTAAAATAATTAAACGCTAAAAATCGTTGTCATCACACAAATAAAAATATTTAATTCGGGACTATTCCAGGTGTATGATGGAAAGAGATAAAAATAAACTCTTTTTCGACCATCGCCGCCGAGAGTAGGAAGTCTCTAATATCTTTCTCTGAAGGTGACAGTTACGGTCCAAGGTTACTCGTGCGAGATTATCTAGGTCACACAGTCTCCAGCCACTGGCTCTCTGCCACACAACTCTAACTGAGCGAGTCCTTTGTTTTGAAGTCCGATCTAGCGATGCTTTATTATTTTGAATTTTTTGAAAATTATTAATAAAGAAGAAAAGAAAAAAAAAAATTAAACATTACTTGGACATAGTTTTGTTTTAATGCTAATGATTGGATTATAATTTATTTTTGTTATTATTGACAAGCTCTTTAAAACTTAAAATATATATAAATGAATAAATAAAAATAAAAATAAAAATAAGATTTTTGTTTTGTTTTGTTTTGTTTCTAATTAAGAGGTAATTTCTAGAATTTCTTTTGTTACTGACCTTACATATTTGTACTTTAAAATTAAAATTGAATAAATGCAAATATTAAGCATTTCTATTGTTTCATTTTTTTTTTTTTTTTTTTTTTTTTTTTTTGTTTAATGCTACTCGCCAGGTAACTTTTGTTGTTACTTTTGATTTTATTTATTTCTTTTGTTTTCTTACTTCCATATATATATTATTTATTTATTTATTTATTTATTTTTTGCCTATAGATTTCTTTGAGTGACAATTAGTGAATAACTCTTTGACTTACTTATTTATTTTTTTTTTTTTTAAATATTACTCTTTGTATTGTAAAAAAAAAAAAACTATTTTATAATTTTTTTTTTTTTTTAACAACGAAAACACAGGCCTGCAAAATTTGAGTCATGAAAAAGTGTTTGCAATATAAGTACTGATTTTTATGTTATTTGTTGCGCTGATTTCAAATCTGGCATCCATTTTTCTCAATCACGTAAGGATTTTTCCCAAAATGGGCCTAAATATATAGGCAAAAAAGCCTATTCATACATATTTTGGAAAGAAATTAAAAAAAAAAAAATATTTTTCAGTGTTTTATTTAGGAATTAATATATCAAACAATTAAAAATGGTGTGCGAAATATATTTTGATTTTATATTAAATGGAAATTATGTTAATTAGAATAGTTAATGGTTACTATTGTTCAATACATCCTGAATTCATATATCCTTAATGCTTTCTTTTTCCTTTTACCCAGAAAATTCCTTTTAGCACTTAAAGTCTACTGTAGGTAGTTCGGGTGACTTTTCTGAGTCGCATCCAATAGTAGTCCGTCATCGTATCGACGCGACGTTCCATCTACCTTGGTATCTAAACTTCAACCCTTTTTAATTTTCAATTTCTTGAAAAGTTGGTACGTCATGAAATGTACGCCATACACTTTTTGAGTTAAAATTACCTATTGCAAAAACGCGTAAAAATTGTGTAGTTTTCTGTAGACGTTAAGTGGGTAACTTCTTGAATATTTTTTAATATTACACAGTAGAACTTAAAAATTAGAAACGAGTAAATGAAAAAAGTTTTATATAATTCATATTAACTTTTTAACTATCTTTTGCCATCTTCATTTCCTTATGTGTTCATTAATTCTTGTCTTCCTTCCTGGTGTTTGATCATTGTAATGAGGAATTATTATATATATATATATATATATATATATATATTAATGTTAGATTATGGGATTTCTTTTGCCATAACTTTTTTTTTTTTTATTCAAGATTTATAATCTAACATTTTCCATAGTTTTCTTTTTCAAAATTTAGAATTAATAATCAAATGTTTTCCATATTTTCTTTCAAATAATGGTAGACACTCATGAAGTTTTTTTTATTTTTAATTTTTTTTATTTTTTGATGTTTTAAATTTAAGTAATAATAACAATAATTTGTGTTTTATTATTATCATTGTTATTATTATTAATTAATAAGTTTCATGGACAGTTTCATTTGCTATTACTGATAAATTAATGCTTCAAAACGAATGGTTTAACCATAGATCTGTGATAATTTGAAACAAAGTTATCCACTTTTTTCATTTTTAATAAAATAATAATAATATGATATTAATAATAATAATAAACGCATTTATTAAAATATTTTCTTAAAAGAGAAAAAAAAAAAAAAAAAAACGCATTTATTAAGATATTTTCTGAATTGCATAAAATTCATTTTCTTTGGCTATTTAGTTATACTTCTCTGTGATGAAAATCATCTGAATTTACAATGGAAAATAACTTTGATAATAACAATTTTTGTATGATTTTGTATAGGAATATATACAAAAAAGTCATGTGATGGCCACAACATACTAGTTTAAATATGTCAGCTATTTGCAAACGATTATATATTTATGAATATGAACAAAACATTTTCAAAAAGTTATTTTCGTAAGTCTCTGACAAAATAAATGTTTTAGCTTCCAAATGTATTTTAGCTGGTGTTTAATGAAATTTTCAAGATGATAGAAGACAATTTACATTAAGAAGAAATAAAGAATAGCAATTCAAGAGGAATTCAATTGAAAATTGCATGTTTATATACAGCGATTTTATGTTTATGTTAAAATAAATATGTAGATAGCCCTTACAGTAAATATATGTTTATTATAAGAGTATAATAATAACAACATAAAAAAAAATTAATAATCAAATATCAGTTTTATTTTCATATAATTAGGAAAAAATTCGACATAGATTCCTGTTAGGTGATACTTACCAAAATGGAGTTAGTAGTTTACTGCTTGCACGTTGCACAATACACATATTTTTCATGAAGTTTTGAATAATTTTTTTCCAAAATACCGAAGCTTATTAAACACCATTATATGTCTTGATACAACTAAATAATACGAATAATTATGAAATGCAAACTTTCCTGAAATTAAGTGGATTAATTAATTCTTGAATTACAGCTCCAAAACGTTAATGGCGTAAACAGGCATTTAAAAAAATATATTTCATTATAGCTCAATTCGTTTCAAAATATGTCTGTCTATTAAAAAACAATTTTTTTAATATATTAATTTACTAATAACTTTTAATGCTTATAAAACAAAGAAGATTGAAAAAAAAAAAAAAAAAAAATCTTGATAATAAGAATAACCTTGATTTCCCGGGAGTCACACTGTTTGAAACTATAATAACATCCTAGCTGCGACAATGTACTGAAATTTAGAAAGTAATATTTTATCCGTGGTTTTAAATGATTAAAATATTATAATAAAAATACCATTTAACAGAAAAAATTGCATAACAGCTCCAATAATCTATTTATAAAAAGAAAATAAACTTTATCCACAATTTACATATTTTTGGGAGATACATTCCTTGATTTAAATAATAAATTAAACTTATAAAATTCATTGGTTCATTTAAATAACTACCTTTATGGACATAAATCGTATGCGGAGTTTTGATACGTCACGGAAGAATTATGATATGAAATTAAACATCAGAATTCAACTACGTCACGAGAAAATAATAATAATAATAATAATAATAATAAAATAAATAAATAAACAGTCACATGTTTATAAAATTTGGGATTAAAAGATTATGATATAATTTTCTTCTTATTCGATCCTTTTAGACTTTAATACACGTGATTGTTATGATTTTATATATGTCATTATTTAAACATTTTTTATATAAACCAATGTTTTGTTTAGTATTTTTAACTGGCATGAGAGCTAAACAGTCAAAGATAAATAATTTTTTAAATGCATGTGTAACGATCGAGCGTTAGGCGGTCGTATGTTTTTGCACACTGCATACTGCATACTGCATACTGCACACACATACACAGTATAATTTTGAATACTTTTTTTATAACACAAAACTTTTGTGCCAGTTTCTCTAACATTGTAACTTTCAAAATAGACAATCCCAGTGCTGAAAGAAAAGTGTTAAACTATATAATCCCAGAGTTTAAAACATACGCAATAACATGTAAGATTTCACAGCTTGCAAGCTTAGTTGATATAAAAACGTAAACACTTTTTTTTTCCTTTACGTCATACGACGTCATAGGAAGACTTGCATAATTCTGCTCTAACTATGTAGTAAACGAAGAACTTGGCCGATTCTGAGAAAAGAACTCATAAAAATGTACTACTAGAATGATTTTACTCAGAAAACAGTTTATAATAACGTGTTCTAAACATTTTATTAAAGAGAACACAATAATTTTTTATTGCTATATATAGAGAGAAAAAATATCACAAAAAAAAAAAAAAAAAAAGTGGAAGAAAGACGATTAAATTAAAATGATTATATTAAAGATTCTCATTACTAGATCACAATAGTACTTAATGGAAGGAAAAATTAGTAACAAATTTAAAAATCGGACCTAAACAGAATTTAATTTAGGACGAGAGGCCTACTTTTAAAATACGTGTAAGGAGTTACTGTAAAATGTCATTGTCTATATGTTTATATATCTTTTATTATTACTTTCTCTCGTGATGTAATTAAATTTTAGACATATTTCTTTTATTACTTTTTTTTTTCTTGTTGATTTTCTCCAACAAAATGGTGTGTGTGTGGGGAAGGGGGCAAATTCGTCTTTATATATATTTATATTTTTGTATTTTTATATTGATGTATTATTATATACTAATGTGGTTTATTTATAAATTTTATTCTTTAGATTAATGTTCTGTATTAATTCATTTTTATTCTTGAATTCGAAGGCTGTATTTGCTTTCATCTTTGAGAAGTCAGGGGCTGAGGACGTATACTTTGGCTTCAAGCACACATTCCCACAAAAACTTCTCATTTTCCATTCCCTACTTGGTGTAAGCAAGTTGTCCACATATTCTTTTAATACATCGAATTATTTACAAAATTAATAAATATCTAATTATAAATTAAAATAACTTTTATTAATAATAGTAAAGTTTCAGAAATAAAATCATTGATCTCCTTTTAAAATATTACAATTTATATATGAGGGATCTAAAACGTATTTTAAATTTTCTGTTCCCCAAAAAGATTCATTTCTCTATTTTTTGCTATTTTTTTTCAATTTAGAAAAGATTGTTTATACTTCAAAGCAGTTATCAGAATAAATCTATTTATATTTCTACCTATAAAAAAACATAAAACGATTTTCCGTTGTAATTTGTTTTTGTTTGTTTAACTTTAAAAAGCTATTATCTTTTATTATAGACCTTATATCGAAGTCAATTGCGGTTTAAATTTATTTGTAATGTTTTGCTTCTAGACTTGGTGTCGCTGTGACAAATATAATTACTTTTGTGTTGCACCTGCTAACGGTTTTATGTTGGCGACCAAAATTATGCCAAATTAAGGGTTGTAGTATTTCAACCGTCATTTCATTTTAAAAATTTTCCAATAGACTTAACATGGAGATAAAGAAACATATGGTTGGCGCTCAGGCGCTTAATATTTCTATTCCTATCATTTTTGGCATTTTTAGAAATTCATTTTTGCTCGCTCCCGGTCTTCATTTGATCTCGGAACTCGCTTCTAGTAACAACAAAATATTGTTAAAGCCCTCTCCCTCAGCTCTTCATATCCGTAATATGCTGCTCTTTGCTAAACAACGACTTTTATTTACTGTGTACTTAATCGGAATATTATTATATGATCAAGATATGTTTCATAAACTAAAACAAGTTTTCCCAGGATTGTGTCATTCCTTTCAAAGTCGAATTTTATCTGCGAATTTGGTTATTGCTGCGATGTACTACTTCGATCTCGGCACCTTACCAGAAAACACCATTATACAAATATGGTGCTGTGACCAGGATTCGAACCTGGGTTATTGCGTACACAATGCAATGTACTAAACACTATACTATCACGGCTAAAGTCTAAAGAAAGACTAAGACTCCAAGAAGTAAAATAACACAAGTGCATCTAATCGGTACTGAAAACACAAGTGAGGCATACAATTACATGTAATTTGTAATTAATGAAGGTGTAAATGCTAAAAAGTGAAGAGAAAAATTGTTTAACTTCAAGATGTATAAATTATATTTTAAAACTGCATGTGTAATAGTTTTCCTCCTTTTTCTTTTTTTTTTTTTAGAAGAACTGAGAGAGAGGGCATTAACGTTATTTTGTTGTTACTAGAAGCGAGTCCCGAGATCGAATGAAGACGGGAGCAAGCAAGAACGAATTTCAAAAAATGCCAAAATTGATAGGAATAGAAATATTAATCGCCAGAGCGCCAACCATATGTTTCTTTATCTCCATGTTAATTCTATGGGAAAATTTGAAAATTGTAATGATAGTTGAAATACTACAACCCTTGATTTGGCATAATTTTGGTTGCCAACAAACCGTTATCAAGGGCAAGACAAAAGTAAGTTTTCTGTGCAACTGTGAGAAAAAAAAAAAAGATGTAAGAAGAGGTTTGGGGGATACTTTTCAGTACCGCAAATTGTTTAAATGCAAACCAAATCACTGAAACCATATGGGATACGCAATGTTCCAAAGAGAGACCGATTTTTTTTTTTAAATATTTTTTTTAACCGCGAGAAAAAGTTATAAGCGTTTAACGACCGAAAGACTATATTGAAAATGTGTAAAGTAATGTTTTGTGTTAATAAAAAGATAGGAAGAAAATTATGCACGATTAAAATTTATAAATAAAAAATATAATTTCTACATCACAAGCGTATCAGAAATTTGATGTTACTAAAACTTTTTTTTTTTTTTTTTTTTTTAGAACGCTTTTTAAATATGACATTGACCGATAATATACAAGTGTATTTAATATGCATCTCCAATTTTTTCATTTAATATTACTGTTACCATCTGTTGAGACAAAATTCTACATAGAGGACATCGGCCCTTCGCGAAGTTTTTATGCCGTAGCATAAACGACACAGAATTTAAATACGGTCCCTGAGGCATCGAACCGTTCGCTTAATGAATAAGTAAATCGAAGAAGGAAACGTTACATAAGACACAAATAACATCCATAAGAGAAACCTTGGAGCGGTACCTTGTAGAAAAGAAAATGAGTGTCAAATAATTATAACAAATCTCTTTCGGTTAACCATTAAAGAACGCGCGATAGTAATTTTATTTTCAAAATGAGGGCGACATCGTTTTCGGGAACACAGTGAAACTGATAGATCAAAGAGAGACGGCGAGAGATTTAAATGTTAAAAAAAATAAAAGTAAGAAAGGCGGAAAAAATCATTCCGGAGGACTCGCGGAAGATGATTTTGCCAGTAGGTACAGACGATAATGGAACAAGAACACACGGAGAAGGTTTATTTTTTGCCCCGTTGCTTTAAACTTTTTCCGTTCGACTATCCCAGAAAACGCTCACTTACACCTGGAGCACATAAATGTTTTGTTGGGATGTGCGACTTCGAAGGTCAGGTTCGTTTCGTTTTGTTTTTTCTGACGAACATTCACGTGCGAAAGCTGAAAGACCTAAATTTAAAATACTTCTTTTGCATTAAGGGCAAGGAAATTTAACCATTTGCGTTTTGCTTTCCTCAGAAAAATATACCATTGGGATCGGATTTTTAATTCTAATCTATCTCTGAAAAATCTATTAAATATTATATATTATAAATAATAATAATTCGTCATAAAAATGATCAAACACCAGGAAGGAAGATTGAATTAATCAATAAATAATTACGTATGGAAATGAAGCATTTTGCAACAGAGATATTGAAGAAGTTAATAAATGTAAAAAAAAAATAACTTTGAAATTTCCCAAAACACTGCTGTATCTTTAACAAAGGCAATTACAGCAGCAGGGTAGTCAAAAATGAATTGCTTCTGAAGCAGTGATACATAAGATCATTTAAAATCACTATCATTGCCCAACAACTCAAAGATTTCAACAATGAATTAAAAGACATTTAAGATGTGATAAAAAGGGGGGGGGGGGAGGGAATTACCAAACATCATCTACTTGTACATTAATTTACTTGAAGCGAGAATAATAGAAGAGTGTTGAACACGCGATGCAATATTATTAAATGATATTAATATTTTTTAGACAGTTAGCATTATGATAAATTAAAAATATAATTACAATTAAGTAGTGGAAAACATAAAACTTTATACTATAAAAGTAGCTAATGGTAAATATATTACAATGCAATAACCATTTTCACTTGGATATACTTAATTTTTGCCTTTTCTCTCATTATGTACTGAAGTTGGGTACTACTCCAAAATTTTTTTCTGGCTACAGCTTTATTGATTTCCCATTTCTTCTCATAAATTTTTACTAGATTCATATTGAGCAATGAGCTTGGTTGATCATAGACTGAAAAGCTCCACTTGCTATGCTAACCTCCGCCCGCTATGATACATATACTTTTCCCTAATTTGCTGATTAATTTTTATTAAAATCAGTTCCACACTTTAGTGGTCAGGAGTTTCATACTACTTAATAAATAAATAAATAAATAATCGAAATTGGTTCACGATAGAGAAATATTATATAGATAGTGAAAGAAAGAAAAAAAAAAAAGTAGCCTCGCTCGTGCTTGCATAACAATTCCCTATAGTTTTAACATAAGAAATTATACCTACGGTAAATATTACTTCTATAAAATTCAAACTATATAACAAAATATAACCAACATCGTTGCTTTCTATATTCTATTCTATTTTATAAAACAATTTTTATAGAGGCCACACGCACCACATAAACTTTAAAGTTTACATCTACTTTTTAAGATAGCCCGCGATCATGTTTTATATAAAAATTAAATCATTAAATTCATATTTTTAATTATTTTTATTTCATTTTGCACGCGCACTTTTTATTTCCTAATTCAAAATTATTTTAAAAAAAACTTTTCCGATAGTGTTTGTTTCGATACTCATTATTATTAATTTTCTTTTCTTTTTCTTAAAAAAAAAAAAAAAAAAAAAAAAAAAAAAAGAAAGAAAAAAAAATATTTTGATGAAATTCTGACAAAAGCAGAATTTAGTTCAGGACGGAGGACTATTAGTTTTTTTTTTTTGTTTGTTTTGTTCTTTCTTTTTCAAATTATAACATCGCTTTCAAATTATTCAATTATATTTTTGATAAATTTTAGCTTTCGATAAATGTCCAACTATCGAAATATGACACCGCAAAAATCCCAGATTGAGACTAATAGTCCTCAGTCCTAAAAAGAAAAAAAAAAAAAAAAACTCATAATTCACGTTTATGCGAAATCTTGCCCTGTTTTCCGAAGTTGAAAAGAATTTAAATTTTTAATAATTAAAAAAAAATTTCAAAGTAGAATGTTTTGTAATTATCGATGTTCCTGTTAGTAAATGATAAACTAGCCTGACATCTATATGACGAAAATAAATTTCATAATGCACATCTCTACTACTCTTCCATGTATAAACTAAACCTAAATTTCGAATAACTTACGCAGTTTTCAAATTGGAATATTGGAAATAAATAGTGTTCTTGCCAGTATCATAAGTTACAGTGCGTGTCGAAATGATAGGTCCACCAGTAAAAACGAAAGTTATGTTGGTAAAAAAGGTTTTATTGTGTACAAAGTACTATTTTATAAACTACATTACTTCATTCAATGTAAAATAATACATGAATAATATACAAATATTAGGAATAATATGGAAAACAAAAATTACATGAAAAAGCTGTTTCAAAAAGATAGGTCCATTGAACCAAGCATCAAAATTAATGTCGAATTAATAAGAAGTTTTCCCACCTTGTTTCAGAATAAGCTCATAAATCCTATTCGGCATGGTTTCTACAAGTTTTTGCAAACACTTTTTCAAGATTTTTGACCATTCGGAGAAAATAGCCTTTTTCAAGTCTGCAATACTGTTGTACTGCCTTCCGCCTGCATATATCGCTCTTGCGAGTATATCCCACATGTTTTCTACCGGATTCAGGTCGAGGCTGCAAGGTGGCCAATCGATGACATGTACACCATTATCCAGAAACCATTCGAAAGTGGACTTTGCAGTGTGCACAGGAGCATTGTCCTGTTGGAACATGAAGAATGGGCCCCCAATGTGCTCTGCCTGTGGAAGAAAATATTGTTCAAGCAGCTGTTGATAGCCTGCAGCATTCAAACGATTGTCTACAAATGCTATATCAGTTTTCCCTGCACCTCCGAATCCGGCCCATACCATAACGGAACCACCACCAGCTTGCCTCTTCGAGAATATCTGTCTATCGTTACGCAGATCGTGCCATTAGTACTGCCAGCCATCTGGACCATCCAGGTTGAATTTCTTTTCATCACTGAATATCACACGATGCCAATCTTGTTTCCAGGACACCACTTCATGTGCGAATTTCAATCTCTTTTCTTTGTGCTATTTAGTCAATTTCGGAGCCGCTTTCCTCTTCACGTAAACTATATTGCCGAACTTCTTTACCACTCTATGGACTGTAGATTTTGATATTGGAGGGTTTTGTTGTCTGGCCACAGTGGATAAGCTCATATTTCCAGATTTTAACTCCCTTACGATAGTCCTTCTTTGTCGGGGTGTCACTTTTGATGGGCGGCCAGATGATTTTTTACTGCCATAAGCATTTCTAAGTCGCAAATAATTGTTTACAACATTATGTGATCTGTTTAAAAGTTTACCTATTTCTCTATTCGATTTTCCACTTGTTTTAAATGCATCAATTTTTCCCTGCTCAACCAGCGAAAGACTGCAACGACGACCCATTTCGTTTGATTACAATGTGATGTTCAAATCTGTTTAAATACCTCCACAGCAGCCAGCATAATACCGCAGTAAAACTAAGCAACGATATTTATGCAAATTTTTTGGAAATAAACGTGATTGGTGCAAAATATCTGAAGGCGGACCTATCTTTTCGGAACGGTCTGAAATGAAAATTTACATAAAATAAAAAGGAATTATTTATTTTTAATAAATTTCTTCATAAATAGTTATAACAATTACTGATTAATTATCTCTACCAAAAAAGTGATTCTTATTCTTAATTAAGAGTCGAAATTTTGAAAAATGCGGGTGGACCTATCATTTCGATACGCACTGTATATTTTAAAACTGGCCCGATCACTTTAAGATAATTCGTTCGGTATTTAATGTTTAGAGAGATTAACAAATTAACTAACTAATAGAATGGAGTGGAAGGTTGATTTTTTATCAACTATGTGAAAAATATCAAGGTAGTAATCGAACCCGGGCCTTCTGCTTCACGCGCGGATGCTCTTAACCACTGAGCTACTCTGGCTGAAATCGAGCTCGGCACTTCTCACATAATATGCGTTGGCAAGGTTCCGGAGTCTGCTGCATTAGAGCAGCTATATCAAGTGACAAATTTGAACATGACACAACTCCAATAGGCCACGAAATTTCAATTTAGAAATTTTTTAACTACCTTGAAAATTCCTTTTTGATAGAATGGAGTGGAAGGCTGATTTTTTACCAACGATGTGAAAAATCAGCCTTCCACTCAATTCTATCAAAAATGAATTTTCAAGGTTGTTAAAAAATTTCTAAATTAACCAACTAATACACTAATTGACAGACTAGCTATCCTATAGATAGACATTTTGTGACTCCCTACACCACGCAACGTGTATAAATGTCAAAAAACCGAGGCCGCAAATTTTCACGAATACCTAAATTCCATATACCTATAGTATAACGGATAATTAAAAAAGAAATCACTCTTTGTTAGATTTTAATTAAGTGCATGAGGGCTACAATAATTTAGCATAACATTAAGAAACATTATTTTTTTCAGTTTTATTCACCTAAATCAGACATTTTTTAATTTTTTACTGTTAAAGGTTTGGCTTTCTAAAGGGTCCTAGTCCGTATTTACACTAGTTCCAGAAAAAGCATTAGAAAACCTCGATGCACGCGATCTTGATTCGAACCCGGCATTTTTAGTCTATCAGCTTGGACAGCAGATTTTTCAGACAGAAAATTTTCTAATGACTCGTAATCTCAGAGAAATTCAGTTCTTATGGATAATATATTCCACGAACTGATACAACACGTTACATATAGGTTTTAACTACTTTTAATAAACATAAAAAATGAAGGTTTTAAAAAATTGAAAAAATGCTTAAAAAAAGAAAAAAAAAAGAATTGTTTTTTACTAGTAACTTACTTTTTGAACAGGAAATGAAAGAGAAAAAAAAAAAAAAAAAAAAAAAAAAGAAGAAGAAAAGAAAGCGTCGCAGAAAATAAACTGCTCTAACCATTCTGATGAAACGTTTAAATCCTTTTTTTCAGATTCGACAACAAAATTCATCATAATATGAAAAAAGTACTAAATAAAAACATGCAAAAGGTACATATATACTACATATATACCTTTGCTTTCTTGTTTTATAATGATATAGAAAACTTTTTCAATATCATGTTTTTTCTTGTTAAATGATTAATGTTAAATGTTTAACCTTTTACACGCCGCATTCAGATCAGGGTGTTTTTCACATATTTTACCTTCTAATGCTTTAGTTTATAAAGAACTCTATCATTAAAATGTGTTAAAAAATTTTTAAAAATATAATTTAAGATTATTATATTTAATATTATTAATTTAATATTATTAATTTAATGTTATTATATTTTAATATTATTATATTATATTATATTTTAATAATGTAAGCTATTTTAAACATGCCAGCGCATTTTTAGAAGCATTTGCTTATTTTTCTGAATTATGTGAATTTTTAAACTGTGTGTAAAAGGGAAAATGTTAAAATGGTGAAATAGGACATTTTTATAATTTTCTGTACATTTCCCCTTTTATAAATGAACTGTAATTTCTATTTCAAAAAATCAAGCCATCTTTCTATTATATCTGATAATTATTTTTCAAGTCAGTATACATGATATTTAATTTTTAAATGAATTTTTAATTCCATGTTCCATTTATGGAACATTGGCGTGTAAAATGTTAATGCTAAATATTTTTTTTTTTTCTTGTTATCATTATATAACAAGGGAAAAAAAAACATTTCTTGTTATATAATGATAATAGAAAAAAGTACTAAATGAAAACATGCAAAAGGTACATATATATATGTGTACCTCTACTTTCTTATTATATAATGAAAACATATATATAACAAGAAAGCCGATTAAAAGGCAGGTAGGTACACAACAATAAAACTGAACATTAAAAAAAAAAAAAAAAATGATATTCTTCCGCGGTTTTCTAGGTTATTTCGCACTTAAAAACCATTTGGTCGGAACGGTTTTTCATGAGCTACATTTTCTTAAGTCGGTGAGAAATTTCGTAAGGAGGGTGCTTTGTTCGATGCGCTTTCATTTTTTCTTCTTTCGTCTGCATATCTCTCATACTAGATGCGCTCTATTGCGTGAAAGAATTCTAGAACGTATGGTAGACCTGAAAATATCATTTCGTCATCTGCCAAGTGAAGACTAAATAAATTAACGTGGCGACTTAAAAATTAACTCGATCTTTTCTTTTCTCGTGTGATTTTCATGAGGATGAATTTCATTAATTCGATAGCATTGAAATCGACAATTGTAAATAAATTAAAACAAAAGGTTCCGCTCTACCTCTTACAATTTCCCCGTCTCTGATCATCAAATCCCATATAACTCTAAGGGGGAAATTTGTTTATAGAATTACTCGTTACCTGCCATGTTTTTTTAAATTCCGCTTTCACATTCGAAAAATTCACCACCGTTAAATTAGTACTCGTTTTACAAAGATTTATAGTAAAATTTTTTTATATTTTGTTATTCAGCTAAAAGATGAGCAGGTAAATTTTTCGAACATTTAAACTAAAAGAAAAAAAAAAAAAATACGTGTGGCACTCGAGGACTGCCGCGGTAAAGCTATTGCATAGCATTTTTTATCAACTTATGCAATTATAATTATTTATTCATTTTATTTATGCAGTATTTTTTTTTCTTTGATATTAATTCAAGTTTTTTCTTTGATATTAATTCAAATTACACTTTTTGAGCGTGGTGACAGATAAGAAAACAATTTTTTTCTTTTATTGAATAAATGAGAATATATCCGCAATGAGAATATATCAAAAATATCCGCAATCGATTTGTAGGTATCGAAAACCTCGATGTACCAAATTTCAATGATCTAACTCTATTTTTTTGAGAAAAGGTATTTTAATAGGTTTTTAAAGGCCTGCAAGTTGAATGGGGATATTCAAGTTTTTTCTTTGATATAATTTCAAGTTACACTTTTTGAGCGTGGTGACCGATAAGAAAACAAATTTTAATAGAGAAAAGGTATTTAATAGGTTTTAAAGGCCTGCAAGTCGAATGAGGATATTCAAGTTTTTTCTTTGATATTAATTCAAGTTACACTTTTTGAGCGTGGTGACCGATAAGAAAACAAATTTTAATAGAGAAAAGGTATTTAATAGGTTTTAAAGGCCTGCAAGTCGAATGGGGATAGTCAAGTTTTTTCTTTGATATTAATGAATAAGATAACAATAATGATAAGAAAACAAATTTTAATAGAGAAAAGGTATTTTAATAAATTTTAAAGGCCTGCAAGTCGAATGGGGATATTCAACTTGTTTATTTGAAATTAATTCAAGTTACACTTTTTGAGCGGGGTGACCGATAAGAAAACAAATTTATATAGAGAAAAGGTATTTAATAGGTTTTAAAGGCCTGCAAGTCGAATGGGGATATTCAAGTTTTTTCTTTGATATTAATGAATAATATAACAATAATGATAAGATAACAATAAGGATATGAAAACAAATTTTAATAGAGAAAAGGTATTTTAATAGGTGTTAAAGGCCAGCAAGTCGAATGGGGATATTCAAGTTTTTTTTTTTTATATTAATTCAAGTTACACTTTTTGAGCGTGGTGACCGATAAGAAAACGAATTTTAATAGAGAAAAGGTATTTAATAGGTTTTAAAGGCCTGCAAGTCGAATGGGGATATTCAAGTTTTTTCTTTGATATTAATTCAAGTTACACTTTTTGAGCGTGGTGACCGATAAGAAAACGAATTTTAATAGAGAAAAGGTATTTAATAGGTTTTAAAGGCCTGCAAGTCGAATGGGGATATTCAAGTTTTTTCTTTGATATTAATTCAAGTTACACTTTTTGAGTGTGGTGACCGATAAGAAAACAAATTTTAATAGAGAAAATGTATTTAATAGGTTTTAAAGGCCTGCAAGTCGAATGGGGATATTCCAGTTTTTTCTTTGATATTAATTCAAGTTAAACCTTTTGAGCGTGGTGACCGATAAGAAAACAAATTTTAATAGAGAAAAGGTATTTAATAGGTTTTAAAGGCCTGCAAGTCGAATGGGGATATTCAAGTTTTTTCTTTGATATTAATGAATAAGATAACAATAATGATAAGTTAAGAATAATGATAAGAAAACAAATTTTAATAGAGAAAAGGTATTTTAATAGGTTTTAAAGGCCTGCAAGTCGAATGGGGATATTCAAGTTTTTTCTTTGATATTAATTTAAGTTACACTTTTTGAGCGTGGTGACCGATAAGAAAACAAATTTTAATAGAGAAAAGGTATTTAATAGGTTTTAAAGGCCTGCAAGTCGAATGGGGATATTCAAGTTCTTTCTTTGACATTAATTCAAGTTACACTTTTTGAGCGTGGTGACCGATATAAAACAAATTTTAATAGAGAAATGGTATTTAATAGGTTTTAAAGGCCTACAAGTCGAATGGGGATATTCAAGGTTTTTCTTTGATATTAATGAATAAGATAACAATAATGATAAGATAACAATAATGATAAGAAAACAAATTTTAATAGAGAAAAGGTATTTAATAGGTTTTAAAGGCCTGCAAGTCGAATGGGGATATTCAAGTTTTTTCTTTGATATTAATGAATAAGATAACAATAATGATAAGATAACAATAATGATAAGATAACAAATTTTAATAGAGAAAAGGTAATTAATGGGTTTTAAAGGCCTGCAAGTCGAATGAAGATATTCAAATTTTTTCTTTGATATTAATTCAAGTTACACTTTTTGAGCGTGGTGACCGATAAGAAAACGAATGAATTTTAATAGAGAAAAGGTATTTAATAGGTTTTAAAGGCCTGCAAGTCGAATGGGGATATTCCAGTTTTTTCTTTGATATTAATTCAAGTTACCATTTTTGAGCGTGGTGACCTATAAGAAAACAAATTTTAATAGAGAAAAGGTATTTTAATAGGTTTTAAAGGCCTGCAAGTCGAATGGGGATATTCAAGTTTTTTCTTTGATATTAATTCAAGTTACACTTTTTGAGCGTGGTGACCGATAAGCAAACAAATTTTAATAGAGAAAAGGTATTTAATAGGTTTTAAAGTCCTGCAAGTCGAATGGGGATATTCAAGTTTTATCTGATGTATTTTATACACAAATTTTACGCGTACAGCTATTCACTGTTGTACATAGATGATACATACCTATACACCTATATACTTTCTCACAAACAGCTGCTTACGTATTCGTCCGATTTCGGAGCAGCTCGTCTCGATCCGTGCGAGCTTCGTACAGCCGAAGTCTACCGAAGTTTGCCGAACTGTGTTAGGTTTTTTTTTCGTTACGGAATTTTTCGATTCGGTCGCCGCGCTCAAAGCCCGCGATAAAAGCTATACAATAGCTTAACTAGTATGTTGTGGCCACCACAAGACTTTCTTCTATATTTACCTATACATATTCAATCAGTAACAATATTTAAAAAAAAAAAAAAAAAAAAAAAGTACGATTTTTTTTTTTCTAAGTTTTTTTTTTTTTTTTTTTTTTTTTTTTTTGTTAAAAGTGAAAAAAATCGATAACTTTGTTTTAAATTATCACAGATTTATAGTTCAACCATTCGTTTTAAAGGTATTGACGAGACCTTTCGAAAGATACCCATCTTGAAAATTTATCCCCCCCGGGGGGGTACTTCCCCCCCAGGGGGGGAAGCGATGCCCCCCCATGCAGAAATTTTTTTTCCTAGTTACATACTACTATTATCAATAATTCATATTAATTTTACAATCACAAGTTTAAAACAACTCTAATTATGCACATTTATACGAATTTTTGTCCTATGCTGCCATGTTAAAAATTTAGATAAAATGCTATCACAGCGCCACCTGTTGAGCTATTGATCCCCAAACATAATCAGCACCAGTTTATGTCGGGGACCAACTAAATACCAAGTTTGGTTAAATTTCGTTAAAAAAAAAAAAAAAAAAAAATTGCGATATTTTTCTAAGTTTTTTTTTGTTAAAAGTAAAAAAAATCGATAACTTTGGTTTAAATTATCACAGATTTATCGTTCAACCATTCGTTTTAAAGGTATTGACGAGATCTTTCGAAAGATACCCATCTTGAAATTTTGCCCCCCCGGGTGGGAACTTCCCCCCCCGGTGGGGGGGCAACCGATGCCCCCACATGCACAAAAATTTTTTCCTAGTTAACTACTACTATTATCAACCTGATCTTTCGAAAGATACCCAATGTGAAAATTTACCCCCCCCTGGGGGGGTATTTTTCCCCTAGGGGGGGAAGCGATGCCCCCCCATGCAGAAAATTTTTTTCCTAGTTACATACTACTATTATCAATAATTCATATTAATTTTACAATCACAAGTTTAAAACAACTCTAATTATGCACATTTATACGAATTTTTGTCCTATGCTGCCATGTTAAAAATTTAGATAAAATGCTATCACAGCGCCACCTGTTGAGCTATTGATCCCCAAACATAATCAGCACCAGTTTATGTCGGGGACCAACTAAATACCAAGTTTGGTTAAATTTCGTTAAAAAAAAAAAAATTGCGATATTTTTCTAAGTTTTTTTTTGTTAAAAGTAAAAAAAATCGATAACTTTGGTTTAAATTATCACAGATTTATCGTTCAACCATTCGTTTTAAAGGTATTGACGAGATCTTTCGAAAGATACCCATCTTGAAATTTTGCCCCCCCGGGTGGGAACTTCCCCCCCCGGTGGGGGGGCAACCGATGCCCCCACATGCACAAAAATTTTTTCCAAGTTAACTATTACTATTATCAACGAGACCTTTCGAAAGATACCCATCTTGAAAATTTACTTCCCCGGGGGGGGATTTTCCCCCCCAGGGGGGGAACCGATGCCCCCCCATGCACAAAATTTTTTTCCTAGCTAACTACTACTATTATCAATAATTCCTATTAATTTTACAATCACAAGTGTAAAATAACTCTCTTTATGCCCATTTATACGGAATTTTGTCCTATGCTGCCATGTTAAAAATTTGCATAAAATGCGATTACAACGCCACCTATTGAGCGAGTGATCCCAAAATCTAATCAGCACCAGTTTATGTCAGGGTGCAACTAAATACCAAGTTTGGTTAAGTTTCATTCATTGGTTCGTGAGATACAGCGTCCACAAAAAAATGATACAGACAGACAGACAGACAGACAGACAGACAGACAGAGAGACAGACAGACAGACATTTTTTAAAAACTATTAATTCGTGTTCTCCATATCCCAAAACATGTAAATCCATCAAAAAGTGGACTTCGAAAATTTTCGCGAATCCAATACTTTCTCTATATTACATATAGAAGAAAGTAAAAAGAAGCATTTTTTAAAAACGAGTATGAATTTAGCAATTGTGATTTATTATAATGTGATAGCGGAATTAAAAATAATATATTAGGTAATGAGTAATTCTATAAAAACAAGTTCTCCCATTGAGTTAGGTGCGATTTAGTGACCGGAGACGGAGAAATTTTAAGAGGGAGAGAGGAGCCTTAAATCCGCTTAAAGGTGTGGTGTTAAGGCCAGTTGTCTACACTTTGGACCGAAGGGGAAATGCCCTTCGTAAAGATCTTTCTGAGAGGTCCTAGCCCATATTCACGCGAGGAAACCACGAAAAACTCCTAACGGCTAGGTTAACAAGCGTGACCTGGGATCGAACCCAGCATTTCCCGTCTTCCAGTTTAAAGCGTCCGGCCACTGGTGCGATACGGACGCTGTTTTTTTTTTTTTTTTTTTTTTTTAATTACTGATTTAGTGTTATGCAAGCTTGCATACATATGGTTTAAAATGTATTAACATTAAATGCATTAAATTTTCTCAAAAACTATTTAAAAAAAAAAAAAAAAAACCTATCGTTGCCATTACCGTTCTTTAATATTATATCGTGCCTTTTTTGTTTCCTTGGCTTGTACGGCAAATAAATGTTTCAAATAAAAACATGATATTTAGCATTTTTGAATGGAAATATATAGAATAAACATCCCAAAACAAGTCCTTTATATATCGCTAAGTAATTTCGGTTGATATTAAAAAAAATTTATGGCCATGCGTCCGATATTGTATGTTTTGATTAAATATAATTTTCAATTTATAAAACAGTTAAGTAAGCACCTCTTGAATTTAATAAACAGGTGTAGGCAAATAAAAGTGCTTACCTATTATGTTTAGGGAATCCAATGTTTGGAGTAGGCATAATCCTATTGAAAGGTAGATCACGGTCGATTCTCTAACTATGAAATGTGTGGAAGAAAATATAAGGTAAATTATGAAAAACTTATTAATGAAATTTGCAATTAAATGAAGACTTTGGAAAAAAAAAACCTAAATGTAGCTTTCCAATTTCTTTTTTTCATTTGATTTTTACCATTTGGACGTTTAAAAAATACATACAATGTATCAAAATATTAATTTCCCTTTAAATTTCTTTCAAAACTCAAACAAATTAGCATTAACGAGTATTAGAAAGCCATAACGAGGAGTAATGTAAATTCAAGGTCATAGCCAAGGAAGAGGGGGGAGGTGTTTGAGCTATTCTTCATTTTTAGCACTCAACATTACGTACTATTGTTTGAACCCATACGAAATTTTTTTTTCTGGCTACGGCCTCGTGTAAATTTGAATAATTAAAAATCTAAATTTATAAATTTGAATAATTAAAGGTCAGTTTTTTAGGCACGCTGTGTGGCTCTTTGAGGAAGGTTTTATAATATGTGAAAGAAATTGGTGTTAACGATGTTCTGTGTAAATTTTGATAACAATATCAATAATAATAATTTAACAAGAACCACTCTGACGTTAAGAATAATTTTCTTTGGTAAAAAGAAGAGAGAGAGAGAGAGAGAGAGAGAGAGAGAGAGAGAGAGAGAGAGAGAGAGAGAGAGAAAAAACCTCGATGTTAATAGTTAAAATTCTAACAAATTAAAAAAAGAGGGGGGGGGGGAGTCACGTCATCTTTTTCTAAATCGGAATCTGGAATCGTTCCAGAGATGTCCAAATTCACTTTCCGGCAATAATGAATGGTATTTTTAGAAAATCCGCGCCATATTTATCATTCGCTGTCTCATCTTGGGTCGTCATCATCATAATCGGATGAAGTGGATCGACCGACAAAATTTTGGGTGATAAAAAAGTTTTGTGGAAGGCAAGTAGTCGAAACTTCTCTTCATTATGTCTGATTTGTGACTGGAGGGATGGAAAGAGGAGGAGAGGGACAGTGACTAGTTATTTTCAGAAACGCTCTGATCTTGGTGTAGAACTGCCACCAGAGTCTTCTATTTCGAGTGGCTTTTGAGATTTTACTGCTATTTTCAGGATTTAATTCTGGAATTTCTTCCAGAGAGAGATTTTTAAGCTTCGAAAAGGTAGAAGCGCTCTAGAATTTAGATGTAAAACTTAACCTTCTTTGTTCTTCGAGATTCTTTTTAAATTCATTAATTATTAATTTTTCCCCTGTTGGGGATTTCTTGCTCCAGAGGGGGATTAGAGGAAAATATTAACACAAAAGAAAATTTTGAAGTATTCTGGCAGAGAAATTTTGCTAAGAAAATAAATAAATTAAATAAAATAAAAAATTCCCTTCAATATTTCTCTCGTAACTTCAGCACTATTTTTTCCAAGAGGGAGTTCTTTTCTGTAATACTGCCAGAGTAATGTAACAGTTTTATATATTTTGTTACCAATGAAACAAACTAATTCAGTTTAAAACAATATAAAAGAAATGAGAGAAAGAAAAATTATAAATAATGAAATCAAATACTTGAAGAAAAAAAAAATCACTTTTACAAATTACAATTCCGTTAAGAAACGTTACGAGGAACCCTTGGAGGAACGATATAAGAGGGGTTGTCATGCGGCGTATCAGAATGCAGAGCAAATGAAGTTTACTGTCGTCTACTCAAGATGGCTCCCGCAATAGCAGACAAGGCTACCGCAGGAGCCATACTGAGTGTACCAAAACATTGGCTAGTATTGTTTTACTTTATTTATTTGACAGATACCTACAGTTACAACCCTAACAACACACTTGTTCATAGTACATCCTTCAGATGTCCTGTGGATGTCTTTTCATCCATAGGATATCCTGAGTATGTCATGTGGAGAAGATTTGTTGTTAGGGAAAGACATTCGTCTCGAATGATCCATATTACATGATTTCACAGTAACAGTGCACAATTTCTTATACGGTATTGTCCCAGACCCAGAGAGCCCCGTCCCCCTCTCCTAATCGATCAAGGGGAGTGACTGTTTTTGTTAAAAGCTGTCAGGGAAAAGAGCGATTAAGCCTAACTATGAGAGTCTGCACTAGAGGTGAGTTCGGGCTCTATTTTGGCGATCCGAGCCCGCCCGGGCCCGAAACATTTTTGAACTGAGCTCGCCCGAGCCCGAAAAATTTTGTGTGAGCAGAGCCCGAGCCCGCCCGAGCCCGATACTGAAAGTGATACGCTATGCAACGCATACACAATAGTAAAATTGAATACCGTTTCATTTTCAAATTAATTTTCTTTTCATCAATCCTCAATTTAAATAACTATAAATGCTATTATAACAATTTATAATGTCTGTGTCTCTGTATTCATGTATATATTTATATAATATATATTTATAGTGCAGCACATTGTTTATAACGCGCCTATCGGGGGACAAAAAATTTATCCGAATGAGTGATATAATGAGGCCCAATATAATGAAGGAGGAAGGATTACTGTATAACACTATAACATAATCTGCATCCCATTGAAAAAAAAGTTCTATTTAGAAAAAGGAAAGTCAAAGGTACTAAGGTTTGCAAGATTATTTTGTGATTTTTAACCTTGACTATTATGGCATTACTAAAGGTGCTCTCAAAATGAATAACATTTCTTTATTTATTATTATTTTTTTTTTTACATTTTCCAGTTAGTGAAGAATAAAATAAAAGGAACTTTTAACTTGAATCCGAGCCCGCCCGGAGCCCGAAAACTTGCGTAAGATTTGAGCCCGATCGGGCTCGGGCTCGGGCTCGGGCTGAGCCCGTCTCATCTCTAGTCTGCACTCCTCATTTTTATTTGAGCATGTTCCCTCTCTCATTCAAGATAAACTGATACCGGAAGTAAAGATTTTATATTCATGAAGTATTTATTCAATACCGTGTAATATTCAAGACTTTAATAATAATATTTAGATTTTAATGGATTTATTTTTGCTTATTTATTGAAAGATAGAAAAAGAGCAGAATTTCTAACGAATTTAAAATAGTAAAATTTGTTTTATCCAAAATTAGCTTTTCTGTTTATAAAGATTAAATAAATAAACTAATTAATTATATAATTTGAAAATTAAAATATTAAATTGTAATGTGGAAAAAAAAAAAATGTTTATTCATTTATTTTCTTTAAATATGAGCAAATATTACAACTTTTTATATAAATTTAATAATAATACATTAGTTAATGCAACTAAAATATGTCATTTAATAAAATGATATAAACTATCATTCATTCATTATAGAACTTTGAAAAATAAGAGGATCTAAGGAAAAAATTATAGCAAAAAATAGAACAAAAAGTAAAATAAAAACAGATACACTTTTATATTTTTTCTATAAAGAATATTTTCAAGATGACCAAGATTTGAAGGGAAAAAATATACAAAATAAATTCACATATATTAGTATCGCCCAGTGGTCGAATCTCTATCACTTTTTTAAAGTAAGTATTTAAATAAGAAATATAGAAATTCAAAATGTAAATGCAAAAAATGTTCTTATAAATTACAGTGCAGCCACATATCCTAAAACTAGCAGTGAGGACGCGTCCAAAATGTTGGAGGGATGTCAGCTTGACCGATAGTTTGAAATTTGGAAAACATCCAGTAATTCCGGGCTCTGTGTTATTGCTCATTTTCTCTGAATCAGATGAATGTCACACCTATTTTAGCATTGGACTCGTTGAGTTAGCACTTGCGCAGATGCTTCCATGGTTTCATGAAATGTGGTCGAATAATACTCTACCTTTCAAAATAAATAAAAATAAAATTAATAAATAAACAAATAAAAACAGAATGAATAAATAAAAATAAAATTAATAAACAAAAAAAAAAAAAAAAAAAAATGAATAAATAAAAATAAATAAATAAAATAAAATAAGTAATCACTATCAGCATCTTTATTTATATAACGGTGCATATCCCGATAAATTTAATATTTAATAATACCTGTAACTAACACTTGTGTAGATTAACTTTTGAGATATATCGTCCTACAGATGGCGGTGTCATACTGCGATTTTTTTTTTTTTTTTTTTTTTTTAAGGAAGGCTATATTCCAGCTTCTATTATGTAAAAACACACCTAAACTTGGCATGGGAGGTGTATATTATGTAAAACTCTGCTAATTCAATTTAGTTGCATATCAGCCGACAAGCGGCGCTTCTATTCTGAAATTTATTTCCATTTACCGGAATGTTATATCCCAGATTTTATGTTATAAAAATTCACCAAACTTAGTATGGAAGATACAAATATTATAAAAATTATGCTGATTGAAAAACTGAAATTCCATATATATCAGCCAAAAGGGGACGGTGCTATTACTTTTCTTACTATGAACTAACTGGCTTTGGCGTTAAAATTAACCATTTTTCTTTAAAAACACGTTAAAAAGGTTCACTAAGGCAGGTTTTACTAGGGCCTTGGCGACGAATTTGTCAATTTTTGTGAGAAAATCCTTATTATCGATATAACGATTATCTTAGCTGTAAATCGAATGTTACGCGAGATACCAGGAACATTTTGAAAATCTCCGAAGTTATACAAAGGGTCGCATTTCGACCAGTCAGATTGTTTTACGCCAAGTTGCTTGACGTGTAAGTGCTCCCTGATTGGTCCTCTGCTATTGATTAAGTACAGCATATATTGTACAGTTTATGCTGGGATTTTTATGCTATCAGCTGTTATTTAAGCTGTGTTTACTGGTGAAACTTAAGTTGATACTTCTTTGACAGACCTATAATTTTGTGCAATATTCTGTTAAATAAATAAATAAATAAATAAATAAGCCTTTAAGATCTCTCATTCATCGATGAACAATTCACGAACACTGAATATGCTACAATATTAATGTTATTTTATTTCTATGTTCTTTCATACAATCGTTAAAAAGGAATTCTTTTGATAAATTTAAAACATATTATACATGTCATTTTTTTCCTTATCACATATTTCTTCCCTTCGACCGGAAAAAAGACATCTTGCATGGTCTTTACACATAATACAGATATACATTAGAAATAAAAGACTTTTTATGATTCTAATCATATATATATATATATGTTTTGATTAAGTTAAACAAAAAATTTCCTTCTGAATGATTGTCTGAAAAAGCACAGAATCTAAATAATAATAATAATAATACTATTATTATTATTATTATTATTATTATTTTCTTTTTAATTGAACTTAATATTCACTGGAAAGGAAATGTCAGAGACGCATATATAATATATTTTACGGTTTTTCAAATCTGAATATTAAATAGATTTTTTTTTTTTTTTTTCATTTGCTAAGTTGTCTCCGAAAGGCATTTAATGAAACTTTGCTCTTCTCCTGTGGGTAAAAATGTGTCTTAATTTTACCGAGAGCTCTATATATCCTATAATATACTTTTTTTTTTTTTTTTTTTTTTTTTCTTGCGCTTCCTTTTCCCTTAACAGACATTATAAATGAAAGTCCGCGGATCTCATATTAAGCGCAGATGAAAAAGTATGAACTTCATTGTCGCTTGTAACGAAAAAGATTAATTTCTATTTTTCTTTAATAACACCTAAATTAATAACGTCTAAATATATATTGTTCGTTACACATAATTTTGCGAAAATTTGAATCGTTCTCCCATAAAACATTCAACTGTCAGCATGGCTTTATACGATCACCAATAGCGTTTTAAGTATAAGCATATAAATCTTCGTAACGATAAAAAAAAATGTACATGATGCTTTGGGCGTAACTTCTGCTGTGTGTATAACGTGAAAAAATTTTCATATCACAACCAAATACCAAAACTTTTAAGCATACAACAAAATTAACTAATTGGCATATGGTGGACTCTGCTCCAGGTCCCCATCATATGTATGTTTTCATAAATTCCTAGTACGGAACATATATTCATGCTAAGAGAAATGAATTTAATCATTCGCTCGAGACAGTGATAGAATAAAATCGCTACCTAACAGGCTACCCACCGTTCAATTCGATATATTTCCCATATTTCAATCTATTAATTTACTTTAGTGGGGTCCGTTTTGTAGTTTAGTTTTCATGTATTTCCAATGCAACAATCCCCCAAACTGCAAATTTATATGGAATATCGCCCAATTCTGCTATGTTCCTAAAATCTTAAATTTTGAATAACTTACGAAATTTTCAAATTAGAATATTTGTAGTCAATGTTGTTTAAACAAGTATCATAAATAAATGCCATTTTAAAAATGGTCTGATATATTTATGATAATATCCCTCAAAATGAACGTTTTTATGCGAAATTTTGCTCTATTTTGCCATGCTAAGTAAATCGTAAATTCCGAATAACTTAAGAAATTTTTAAATTACAAAAATCATAGTCGAGGATGCTCATGCCAGTATCCTAAATGATATTTTAAAAGTGATCTGACATCTTTACGATGAAAATATCGCTCAAAATGGACGTTTATGCGAAATTTTGCCCTATTCTTCCATGTTAAGTGAATCGTAAATTACGAATATCTTGCGAAATTTTAAATTAGAAAATTCATAGTTTATGCCAGTATGTTATATGATGTTTTAAAAGTGGTCTGACATCTTTACGATGAAAATATTCCACAAAACTCACGTTTATGCGAAGTTTTGCCCTATTCTACTATTGGGTGAGTGCGAAAGTTCTATCCGTTTTTGAATGTGCAAAATTGCAATGGAATTGACGTCACACATGACGTTGCAATGACGCAAATCGTCGGCCAATCAAACGTGTGGATGCCTCACATATAAATGCATCGTGTCTCACAAAGTTAATCACCTCAAAAAAAAAAAAAAAAAAAAAAAAAAAAATCAAAAGGTGTAACATGGAAAGCGAGAAGGAGCATACAGTCGGCTGCAAAATTATTAGAGCACTAGCAATAATCCTTGCTAAAAAAAAGTACACTTAATACAGCTTTGTTAAATAAATCCTTGTCGAGTCATGTTCTTAATCAGTCTAAGAGCATGATTCGACAAGGATTTACTTAGCAAAACAGTCTTAAGTGTACTTTTTAAATATAGGAATTATTGGCTAGTGCTCGAATAATTTTGCAGCCGACTGTATAAGACATTGTTTGTTATAAGAGTTCGATAAAAAGAGTACGGCAGCCGCAGAATGTTGTAATGTTTGTCAAGTTTATGAGAAGGATGCAGTAGATAAAATCACATGTCGTCCATGGTTTCGTAAATTTAGGGAAGGAGACAGAAGCTGCCAAGATCAGGCTAGTAGTGGCGGCCATCACACGTTGTTGATGACGATACTGACTAAGCCATAAGTAGGACTGGGCTTTATATCGATGTAAAATCAAATATCGATTTAACGCTAATATCGTTTATTCGATTTAAATATTTCATCTTCCGATAAATATCGATGCAGAAACATAAAAAAACGCGAAATTCTGATGCCACGCTAAACCGATTCAGTAATGCTGGAATAATGCCAGATGGATATTCATTCAGTCGGATACCAGTTTAGTGTAAAGCATGGGCAGTCATAAACAGCTAAATCATGAAAATCTTTACTCAATCAAACCGCAAAGAATCAAGAGAGTATAGGCGTTTTGATTTAGTGTTGCGCAAGCGTACTGGGAAGAGAATATCGGTTTAAGATCCGACCCGAGGAAGCATTCTTTCGAATGGATTACGGTTTTAGGAACGCATGCGTAGTAACGAAATGAAAACCGAGAAATGAGATCTATTCATTCATTCATTCGAAATTCGTTTGATTACTGGAGATTTACTTTATCAATATTAGTATTTTCTTCGGCTATTTTTATTATAGTTCCTGTTCCTATAATTAAAAAAGATATTCCAGTTTCTGTTTATTAGATAAGTGAATAATTAACTATTCTTTAATAATATTTCTTGTAATTAATAATATTCTTTCATTAAATTTATTAATTTCAGTAAAGACTATGACATTGTCATATTGTCAAAAATAAATTAATTCAAACAGCAGCGTCATCTTAGATATGATTATTCTAACATTTAATTATCTGATTTCTATTTATTTCTAAATCAATTACTTAACATTATATAGTATGGGTATTAAAAAATAATTTTGAATACGGTAAAAAATAATGCTTTTTTTTTTTTTTTTTTTTTTTTGTCTTCAAGTGTACAAAACTGTTTTTCCTTCTATTACTAATTTTCTTTCTTACACTAAGCCAATTATTAGTCCTTTTGTAATTTGTCTTGATGTAATTTAATCTAACAAAAGTAAAAATTTTAAACTTCAATGTAAAAAGTAAAATCTCGGGAATTCTGAAAAAAAATTGTATTTTAGAAAATTTTAATTAAGATTTATATTTATTAGGAGATTCAAAGCACTATAGAAATTTAATATCTTGTGTGAAGCCATTTTGTAATTCGTTTGCATGTAAGTGGAGAATGTAAATATTTTAATGCATTAAAAAGTAATAAGAAATAATAAAATTCTGAATTTATCAATTAGTTAAAAATTAAATAAATAAATTGGGGTGCTTCATATGTTCTAAAGGTTACTCACGAAATGTCACGTCACGAGTCAATGGGAAATATTTCTGTGATAAAAAATAATAATTTCGAGGAAAAAATTTAATTTTGTCAAACTAATATAATTTTCTTATGGTTCATTGTTGATTTTCGAGTTTTTGCATTCTTCTGTAGGTATTCATTACAAGAAAGTACTTGTAAAAATTTTTATCTTCTGGTTTTCAATGAATTTACACGTTTCGAGAAGTCTAAAGAACGTTTTGACCATTTTTAGAAATTATCCATCTGCTTGAGTGTGAAAAAAAAAAAAAAATTCCAACGAATTTAGCGCGAAAAATAATGCACAGAATTTCCTAAAAGTTTTACATACTTGCACCTTGATATAAATTAGCGCTTATTCGCATTTTGTACACATCAGTATAAAAATGGCACTGTCGTCCCATTTTAGAACATAAGGATATAATAAATACTTTCCAGTATATGATAAATTTTTTTTATAAATGTACGAAATAACAGTAAGGAATATTGTGAAATTAAAAAACAATTTTCTGTAATAATAATAGTCAACTAGGATAAAATTCTTGAATGTATGAGAAGATGACTCGAGAAGGATTTTTATTTAACAAAGCATTATAAAGAGTACTATATATATATATATATATATATATATATATATATATATATATATAGGCATTATTGCAAGCGCTCGAATACTTTTGCTGCCAACTGTATATGGAGTAAAATTATAAGCAATATCATAAAATGGTTCAAACTTTTTTTTTTAAGTTTTCTACTTCTTGTGACTGAATTTAAGTTGCGCCAAAATTTGGTGCTGCCATACATCCACTTACAAGGGAAGTATGAATCAGTAAAATTCCTATTGAAATTAAACTAAGATTAAAATAAAGAGTGTGGTCGAAAACATAGGATAAAGGGCAAATTTTGTGCAACAATCACCCATAGGCCAAGATAAAACCTTAGAAAATTTAAACCCTTTTATCAAAATGCTCGAAACTTAATTAGTGGGCAAAAAAGTGTGGTACCGTGCCAGATTATTTGATTTGAAACAAGAAGGTTTTCAGTTCAATCCCTGTCTCTGTCGATTTTTTTTAGTCCTTACGTGTAGGGACTAATCCCTACAGTTGGTAACGCTACATTAAATCGATATATCCTTATATCCGTATTTAAGATGAACGATATATCGATTTAAGAAATGTCAACATTGCCCAGCACTAGCCATAAGGAACAATCAGAACTCATCCGTGCAAGAATTAGCGAAGACCTTCAACGTACGCCGGACAACGGTCGAGAGATGGCTGGTTAAGTTGAGTTTTACGAGAAAGTTGGATCGTTGGGTTCCACATAACCTGATAGCTAATCAACGAGATGACCGAATCGCTACTTGTGTTTCCTTGCTTTTACGGTACAAAAAGGATCCATTCTTGACACGAATTGTGACAGGAGATGAGAAGTGGGTTATGTACCGTAACATACAACGTCGTAGGACTGTGTATCGTCCTTCTGATCCACCTGCATCGATTTCGAAAGCAGAACTTCATCCCAAGAAGGTGCTATTGAGTGTGTGGTGGGATGTGCGTTGAATAATTCACTGGGAAGTCCTCCCACTCAACCAAACCATCAGTTCTGCTTTCTACTGTGTACAGATAGACAGGCTGCATTCAAATTTGGTAGCAAAGCGCCAGGTCTCATCAACCGTCGCGGTGTTATCCTTCATCACGATAACGCCAGGCCACATGTTTCTGTCATCCCTCGCCAAAAGTTACTGGGCTTTGGTTGGGAGGTTTTACTCCACCCTCCCTATTCTCCTGACTTAGCACCAACTGATTACCACCCATTTCGTGCGTTGAACAATTCTTTCAGTCAGAAAATCTTTGATGATCATTATGCTATGAAAACTGCCCTCCAAGACTTTTTTGACTCGAAACCGTCAGAATTTTACCTCCGGGGGATTCCTCTCCTACCAGAAAGATGGCAAGAGGTCATGGGTAGCAATGGGGATTATGCATAATAATAGATACTGTTTATTTGCTCTTCTTTATGGGCAATAAAAACGGGTAGAACTTTTGCACTCACCCAATATGTTAAGAAATTCGTAAATTTGCAATAACTTCCAATAAAATTTCAAACTAGCATGTCTTTAGTTAATGATGTTAATCCCGGCATCAAAACTGATATTTAAAAGCTGTTCTTACATCTTTACGATAAAAATATTTCTTTTCATGCACTTTAAAGTGAAATTTTGCCGTATTCTCTTATGTTAAGAAAGTCGTAAATTTCAAATAACTTTTGAAGTTTCTTAATCTGAATGTTGCAAATGAATAAGGTTCTTTCCAGTGTCATAAATAATATTTTAAAACTAGTCCAACTTCTCTGTGATCATTTGTTCGTGAGATATCGTGTACACCGACTAACAAACTAACACACACCCTACAAACGGACACCGTACCCATTTTGATATTTTCAGATTCCTCAAATCTGAAAACGCGTAAAAAGTAAAAAAACCGAGGTCGAAAATTTTCACGATTACCTAAATTCCCCATACCTATAGTATGATGGGGAACTAATAAGAATGCTTGTGAATGTTGCTTTATGTTAACAAGGTTTACAATTTGCAAAGAAATTTACGTTAACGGCCCTCTTCACTTACCGTCGCCGGAAGCCGGAGCCAATGTTATTCTATGGGGAAATTTTCTTTACAAATAACTTATTAACTGATACATATTTTTAAATTCTGTTTTCACATTCAGAAAATTCCCAACTCTTAAATTGACGGACCTTTTTTAAAAATGTATTTTTTTAATTTTTAATATTTTATTTTGAAATAGCAAAATGAAAAAAAAAATTACATATTGAAAATTCGTATTTTGCAGCTTCAAAATAAAAAATAAAAAGTAAAAAAATATATTTTTATAAAAGGTCCGTCACTTTAACAGCTGGGAATTTTCAGAATGTGAAAACAGAATTTAAAAATATGTATCAGTTAATAAGTTATTTGTAAAGAAAAATTTCCCATAGAATAACATCAGATTCGGCTTCCGGCGGCGGTGAGTGAAGAGGGCCCTTAAGGGGTTACATTGTGTTCTGGAGGCTTAAAAAAACATATCCTCTCTCTCTCTCTCTTTTTAAAAAATATAATACATAAAATATTTCATTTAAAATTTTGAGCATGTAAAAGAGCAACATTTAAACAATATTTATAAAATTTTCATTAATGAATTTCACAAATTTAGCCGGTGGGACATGGTTTACGGAGACTCTTCACAAACGCGATGGACACGATTTCTTAAAAATAAATGCGCTGATCTAATTCAAATTTTACACACTTCTTCAAAATAGAATTGACTGGTGCTTGAACGAAGGATTTTTCTTTTCTCTCTCTCTCTCTCTATATATATATATATATTTCCCCCTTATTACATCTAATTTTACAAGACTATAAACGGGGTAACATGCATTGAAAATTATAGTGTGTTTGCGCACAACTCTACCAAAAATTCAAATTTAAATTCTTTTAAATATTTTTCGTTCAAGTTTTAGTCAACGCTGTTTTGATGAAGTACACAAAATTTTAATAAAATGGATGCATTAATTTTTGAGAAATCGTGTCCATCGCTTTTATGAAGGGCCTTCGGAAACCAGGACCTACCGGCTGAATTTTCCAAATTATTTTATGAAAATTTAATAAAATATTGCTCTTTTTCTGTTTTCTTTTGTTCTTTCTTTCTTTCTCTTTTAGGTAGATTCCTTATAGGAGATCTACCTATTGCAATGGTTCTCATGACACGACTTCTGGAAAATTTCTTCATATCTTCACCGATCATGACCCCTAGAACCCAAAACCACCCTCCGTTCAAAAGTTTATATATATATAGGTATATATATATATATAGGTATATATATATATGTATAATGCTTTTTCCCATGTTAAGTTGTGAACACGATAACTGGAGTAATTTTTATTTAAATTTAACCAGCTTGGGATATGTTGTCAGGGCAGTAAAAATCTCGGTCGAGTTCGTAGATGGGGCATCCAGCTCCAAGGGGGTGGAAATGGTGGGGGGTGGAAATTTTCATTTGCCCATAATTTCTTTAATATTGAAAATAGGAAAATACTTCAAATCAGGCGAATTACCGCCTTACTCTAAGGAACAACTTTTGTATTTAAACTTTTTCGATAACTTCAATTGCTTAAAAGTTACAAGTTAAAAAGTGATTTTTCGTCAATTGTAATAAAGCCGACTTTTTCTTTAGCCTTAATTTCTTAAAATTATAATCTGATGCTTACGTCACGTGCAAACAATAATAAAAAATATAGCTGAAAATATAAAAGCCATGGTAACAGCTTTAATTAATCATTTAAAAATACAAAATTAAAATAATATGTTAGTCTTGGTAAAAATATCGTTTGTGGTGAATAGTTTAGAACACTGGTTTACGCAAGAATTTAAATTTACGATTGAAATTGAGAGTAATACGTTACAGCTTCCTTTGACTTTTTATCTTGTGGAAACAAGATGTTGGTTTGTGAAAAATATGAGGTTTTCGCGTGCGAAGAAAATATAATGACGCCAAATCTGCCATTTTTCATCGCCAAGCTTGCCAAATTTTGTCATCAAATGTCTAATTTCGTCGCCAAGTCAAAAATTTCGTCGGCAACTATCAAATTTTGCCGCCAAATCACAAATTTCATTGCTAAGTCGCAATTTTTGTCACCAAATTGTATATCTTTATGGCTTCTATTTGTTGAATGATTATGAGCTTCGATTTTAATAAATTGAAAAATTTACTGACCAATAAATCTAGCCTAAAATTTTAAGTAGAATAAATAACAGTTGATAATTAAATTTCTTAAAAATAGAATAGCGACGTAAATAATGCAATGTGTGGGAACAAAGCCATTGGCTAAGTATGTGTTAATGCATGTGTAATATTTCTTTACTTTTGCATAGCATTAACGTAAAGGAATCTACCTTTGCCTTTAAGCTTGCCGAAAAGGGTTTTTTTTTTTTTTTTTTTTTCTTTTATATGCTCAAAATTTTGAATAAAAACATTTATTTATTATATTAAAAAATTAATGCGAATATATATATACATATTTAATCATTCAAAACCCCTATACACTATCTACCAATAAGTATTTGAACACTTCCGTATTAAGACGTTTGGCCAAATATCTGGAAAAGTTCTTAAGGAATCATCTTGAAACTTTGCTAGAGTAAATAACACGTTATACTTAGCATATTTCAGCAAAAATTGTGTCCTGAAGAGGAAAAGGGGACCAGTCAAAAATTAAACAAAAATCAAAATGTTTCGGATTACCCTCTGTAAAAAGTAATGCTTTAAATGCATTTTGGCTGTAGTATGTGATTATGAGGATTCTAATTATCTGTATAAATTTTTATGAGGCTACCACATATATTCATGGATATATAACGGTTTAAAAAAAAATTGCACCCCCCCCCCCCCCCCCCAAAAAAAAAAAAAAAAAAAAAAAAAAAATGCGCTTTTTAAATTATAATACGTAGGGTTATTAGTAGTGCAAAGCCATTTTTAGGAAATTTGGCATACTACATTAGACACGCTGCAATAAAAATGTAAAAATTTTCAATAGCTTGAGAAATATGAGCATTTTTACTAAATAATTTTAAAATATTTCATTTGCATAATTTAATAGCCAAAAGTATTGAGCAATTTATTTTAAACCCCAAACAAATATCGTGTAAATTCAAAAAGTTATGAAAAATATAATGAACAAATTTCAGTTCATCTTAAAAGAAAAAAAAAATAATAATCTGGTGTTTCACTCACACGACTTTCTCTTACCCTGAAATTTAATACTATAAATACAGGTTGCAGATTAATAGGTAAGATAACGTGTACTGTTATGTAAACCTATGTTAAACAATTCATATTAGGCTTCTGAAGAGTTTTATATGATAATTAGTTCTGTGTGAGGGGGGCTACCGCCCCCCTCAAACCCCCGTTTCGTTAATGCACTTACATTTATATAGAATTTAATTCGGTTATGAAAAAAATTTGCTCTTTTTAAAAAATAATTTATTAAAATTATTATTTAAAAAAATTATCTTTTATGATAAGGCAGACGATTTCCATATTAGAGAAGTAGTATAACACCAAATATCAAAAAAAGTCCATTTTATTCTCAATATTAAAAAAAAAAAAAAAAAAAATACGATTTTTTTTTTTAGTTTTTTTTTTTTTTTTTTTCGTTAAAAGTAAAAAAAAATCGATAACTTTGTTTTAAATTATCGCAGATCGATAGTTCAACCATTCGTTTTAAAGGTATTGGCGAGCTCTTTTGAAAGATACCCATCATGAAAATTTACTCCCCTCGAGGGGGAGGCGAGGTTCCTACATACATAAAAAAATTTTCCCAGTTAACTGTCTCTATTACAAAAAATATATAATTGTTTCATTTGGTTTAGTGCAGTCTATAGACGTTAAACTCTATTTTCCTGCAATTTCCCCCATAGACGTAATGTATTAGAATTCTCTTGATTGTCCCTGTACACGAACCATTTGCTTGATCTTAACGAAAAGCTTACTGTAGCATCCCTATATGATACACATTTAGAATACCAAGTTTGAACTTTCTGCCATAATTTGTTTTTGAGATATGCTGATAACAGACAGACAGACAGACACACACACACACACACACACGCACACACACAGAGAGACACACACAGACACACAGACCATTTGTTAAAAACATGATTTTCGTATTCAGGGGACCTCAAAACGTGTAACTATAACAAAATCTCGCGTTCTAAAATTTGAGTCAAAAACAATACTTTCTCTACCTTATGGGTAAGAGAAAGTGAAAAAAAGGGCGCTGGGAGGGGGGGGGGCGGATGATAGAGGATTTTATCAATATTTATTTACAATTAGCGAACACTGTATTACCATTGGGCATTAATTGAATCAAAATAAAAATGAGAGCAAAACCCTTTATAGTTTACCTTTTACTTTGAGAGAACTGAAATACAGTTCATTCTTTCTCTCATAACTTTTAGAATTTACACGATATTTGTTTGGTGTTTTCATATAAGTTGCTCAATACTTTTGGCTGTTAAATTATGCAAATGAGATTTTTTAAAAGTTAGCGCATGCGTAGTTAACAATTATTTAGTAAAAATGCTTATATTTCGTAAGATATTTTACATTTTTTAATTCTAATTGCAGTATTCTGCGTCTAATGTGGTATGTCAAATTTTCTAAAAATGCCTTTATACTGGGTGTAATGCTCCACGTGTTATAATTAGAAAGTAGAATTTAAAAAAAAGAAAAAGAAAAGAAAAGAAAACCGTTATATCTCTATGAATATATGTGGTAGCTTCATAAAAAATATTGTACAGATAATGAAAAAAATCCTCTTAACCACATTCTATCGCCAAAACGCATTTTTAAAGCAATACTTTTTACAGGGTGATCTAAAGCATTTTGATTTTTCTTTAATTTTTTACTGGTCCTCTTTTCCTTTTCAAGATACAACTTTTCCTGAAATATATGAGGTGTAACGTGTTCTTATTTACGCTACCAAAGTTTCAAGATGGTTCCTGAAGAACTTTTCTAGTATTTGACAAAACGCCTAAATTCGAGAATGTCCAAACACTTATTGGTAGATAGTGTAGAATTCAAGATGTTTATTGTGATTAAGAATAATTTTTAAATCTATAAAATTATTACATTTGATGTCAAATAATTTTCAATAAGAGTACATTTAATAGGATAATTAAGTGGTTTTATATATATATATATATATATTTAAATATAAGAGGATAATATCATCAATAAATTTACAAAAAATTAAATGGGTAAAGAATATATTTATTTCATAATAATACAGATAACGATCAGGTAGAATGTTTCATGCCTTGCCTATAAATTCTATTATTAAAAATAATTATAATTATGATACAGTAAAAATCTATTTAAAGCATTGAAATAAGGTAATTTTTAGTTCCCCATCATACTATAAGTATGGGGAACTTAGGTAATCGTGAAAATTTTCGACCTCGGTTTTTTGACTTTTCTACACGTTTTCAGGTGTGAGGAATCCGAAAATGACAAAATTTCTATGGTGTCTGTCTGTAGGGTGTTTGTTAGTGTGTCAGTGTGTCAGTCCGTTAGTGTGTTAGTCCGTTAGTTTGTTAGTCTGTTAACACGATATCTCACGAACAAATGATCGCAGAGAGGTCAGATCAGTTTTAAAATATTACTTTCGATACTGGCAAGAACCCTATTCATTTGCAACATTCGAATTTAAAAACTTTGTAAGTTATTAGAAATTTACGATTTTCTTAACATGGGAGAATAGGACAAAAAATCACTTAAACGTGCATTTAATGGGAACTTTTTACTGTAAAAATGTCAGACCACTTTTAAAATATCAGTTTTGATGCCGGAATGAACTATAAATATGCTACTTTGGAAATTTCGCAAGTTATTGGAAATTTACGAATTTCTTAACATGGCAGGATAGGGCAAAATTTCACATAAACGTCAATTTTGAGAGATATTTTCATCGTAAAGATGTCAGACTACTTTTGAAATATTATTTAGGACAGTGGCAAGAATATTAATGACTATGAAATTTCCAATATAAAGATTTCGTAAGTTATTGGAAATTTACGAATTTCTTAACATGGCTGAATAGAGCAAAATTTCACATAAACGTCAATCTTGAGGGATATTTTCATCGTAAAGATGTCAAACCACTTTCGAAATATTATTTAGGATACTGGCATGAATATCATAGACTATGATTTTTCCAATTTAAAAAATTCGTAAGTTATTTGGAATTTATGATTTACTTAACATGTCAGAATAAGGCAAAATTGAGCATAAACTTCCATTTTGAGGATCCTAAATACATTAGACAACTTCAAAATTACGTTTATGATATTTGTTTGAACATGATTGATTACAAATATTCTAATAGGAAAATTTCGTAAATTATTCGTAATTTAAGATTTTATCAACATAGCGAAATTGTAAATTTTTCATATAAATATGAATTTTGAGGATTATTGCATTGGAAATAGTAGCATGAAAACTAAACAACACCCCGATAAAATAAATTAATAGATTAGAATAAGATAAATATATCGAAGTGAACGGTGGATAGCCTATTAGGCGGGGATTTCATTCTGTCCTTGTATCAAACTTTGGTCAAATTCATTTCTTTTAACATGATTATAATATGTCTCGCACTAGAAATTTCTGAGAACATAAATATGATGGGGAACTGAGCAGAGTCCACCTATGCCAACTAGTTTCATCTAGATTGAGAAGGTTTTGGTAAACTTGTTTACTGTTATTTTCCTATCTTTTCGTGGTATGATTAACAGTTTTAATGACTGTTTCAGAAATATTCGATGAATAAAGTTAATTCATCGATTAGAACCTGTCTGTTTATTTACGAATAACTTGTCACACACAAAAATGTCAATGCGTTCGTAACAATGTATTTAATATATAAGATATATATTTAAATGGGTGTAAGAGGAAGTGATTTGATATCCACGTCAGAATCCCGATTCTTCTTCATTAAATTTCTTTTAAGAGATGAAGGATTATTAATTTATTTTCCATCGAAAACAAATAATTTGAGTGCTAAGATTTCACAAAAACGCAGTTCTTTTAACAGGCAGATGAATTTAATAGTTCAAAGAAGTTGAATTTCTGCCCTTCCTATTAATCGGAAAAAACGTCACTGTTTACCAAACAGAGTTTAATTGACTGCGAGATCAGGAGAGGTCAAAACGACTTCATTTACAAAACGATGAAAGAAGTTCGTATCTCTGCGTGTACAGCTGTTGAAAAGGGTGACAAATCAAAGCACCCGTTTGTTATTTGTTTCTTTGCCGCACACGTTGCGCAAAATCTGTTCTATCGAATGTCATTTGCGTCAAAAATAACATACACTCCTCAATAAATTGTTATCTTTCTTTAAATTATTTTCGACTTATAGTTTTTTCCCCCACTTACAGCTGTATTTTTAAAAAGAAAGTATTAGATTCGTAAAATTTTTTTGACTTCCAGTTTTTGAAGTTTTACACGTTTTAAGAGTTCCTGAACGCTGAACGCATTTTGTTAATTTTTGAAATTCTATCTATGTATTGATGTGTCTGTGTGTCAGAAAATAAAAATTTGTGGCAGCTCTAAATCAAAAACGAATGCACATAATTTCAAAATGAAATTATAGATTTAATTGCAAACGCAAGGTTTTAAAGATATCTATCAATTTTCAGTACATCTCCCTCAGCAGGTGGCAATGTCGTCACGTTTTTTCATAATTTTTAGTATGATAGCATAAGGCAAAATTTTGTATGAACGTACAGTGAGGATTAATTGTTTTTCAACCAATATTAAATAAAAAATGTGTATTTGTAATAATAATTTTCTACCAGGATAAATTTTCAGTACCTGTCGGAGTATGTTTAGTATAGGGCGCTTACATAATTATTAATTTTTTTTTTCCATAAAATAAAATCTGAAAAGAATATGCATTACTTAAAATGTCGTCTGTAAGGCACAAAACAGTTTTTTTTTTTTTTTTTTTTTTTTTTTGCGTAGTGCTGGTGCGACATTAAAATCACTCAAACTAACTTTATTTGGATATTTAGAATTTTAGTCTTCTGAGATAGGCATCTCAGTTTTTTGTGGTTGGCTAGTTATTTGTGCATGCAGGTACATATTTTTGTAATCAGTATTGATTAGGCTTTGGTTAAACTCGCCAGGCAAGTATGTTTTAGTGGTTAGGTATTTGGTCCAGTTTCACTTTTTATATCTCGGTATTTGTTATCGTTATCGCTTTATATCTCGGTTATTTAAATAAATGTTATGTGCGACTAATGTTAACTAACTTCCGTAGTCATTGTACTAAAGAGAAGCTTCTATTCAATAACCTACATATTCGATTTATCTAGGAACTGCATCTTATATATACTACTTTTCTCAGAATCTATTGGCTCAATATTCACGAAACTTAATAGATTTTATACATATAATAGGTGTACAAAATATAATATTGCAATTTTCGTCGGAATAAATAAGGGTGCTGCTGCGCCATTTTTTAAAAAGAGCTTAAGATTTGAACCCATAGTGAACATTTAACAGTGGGCTACTATGATTTAATATAGGTTGTACTTATGTGGGTTTGTCGGCGCACTAGAGCTACGCAACGCACAATTGGTGACAATCTTTCATCTAAGGACTAGAGGTGAATTTCAGAACAAATAACATTCGCTGTAATATTCGCTGCAATATGAGCGTAATATATAAAGTAATATTCGCTGAGATATGAGTGTTTGTAGTAAATATCTTTTTACTGCGGTTGCGCGAAAGATAGAATATATTTTATTACACAGGTTGAACGTTATTACATAGGTTGAAAGCTAGATATATTGGGCACTTTTGGCAAAAGTTCATTTGAATAGAGTAAAAATTAAGGAAAATATCGGTAAAAGAATGAGCTAGATTTTAGGTATTTTTCAGAGTGGAAATTTCATAAGGGGTTTTTCGTAGGCCGCATATTTAATTTGAAGATCCAACTACGTCACAAAAGTTCTTTTTTTTTTTTTTTTTCCTTTGTGAAAACCTCCTGTAGGCTTGTAATTCTAACATATTTTCAGTTATTTATTAAGATTTGTAAGTTCATAAAGGGTTTTTCACAAAAAACTTTTGCAACGGGGTTAAAGTGATTGGATCTTAAAATATACTACATGTGTAAAAAATCCCTTTATGAAATTTCTTCTCTGGAAAATATCTAAAATTTAGCTCGTTCTTTAGCTGATAATATATTTAATTTTACAATGATTTATTAAAAATCCTCTTCATTCTGCACATTTAAACAACATTTTGGTCTTTGCTGCAAAAATGATCGTAAAGAGGTTAGACTAGTTTTAAAACATCACGTATGATATTCGCAAAGAACTTATTTATTTTCATCGTTCTAGTTAGTAAACTTCGCAAGTTATTAGAAATATAAGATCTAACGGGGGGAGAATAAGACAAGTTTTGCATAAACGTGCATTATAAGGGATATTTTTACCGTAATGATGTCGGAATAATTTTAAAATATCATTTATGATAAGAGCATTGACGTCATTGACTGTGAACATTCTATTTTGAAAACTTCGTAAGTTAAAATTTTATTAAGCATGAGAGAATATGGCAATATTTCACATAAACTTGCATTATGAGGATCATTTGCATTGGAAATAATATGGAAACTAAATTACAAAATTGAGTTAAAACGCCTAATGGGTCGGGTATTTAAGTGTACGGCTATGTTAGATGGGCAGCCGAATTCATTCTTCTTAATTTGAATATTCTATGCCCTATAGTACGAATTTTTAAAGACAAATATACGATTGGGGAAGGGGGGGGGGAGAGTGGCACCTGTGCCAACTAATTATAAGCCAGAGTTGAAAAGAAATTGATTTTAGGTACGTTTTATTGAATTATTTTAAGTACTGGCCATTAAAATTGCTACACCAAGAAGGAATAATAATAACGGAATGAAATTTGTTGGACACATACATTGTAGCAGGAAGAACAATTGATTAAAATTTCAGGAAATTTCGAGTTATATGTACTTAGAAAACAGTACATAAAGCAGCGACCTCTGTGAGCACTTATTTGCCTAGGCATTGAATCGAACAGCGATTGGATGACATGTACGGATAGAGCACTTCATGATGTTTTAACACGATGCCAGAATTCATCGATCGAAGTTACTGGTGAGTGGTGGGGGGAGGCAGTCGCTTTTCAACGATTAAACAGTCCTTTTCATTGGTGCGAGATCAGAAGAACGCGCTTGCCAGAGCAACAGTCGATAACATTCTGTATCGAAGAAGGTCCGAACAATACAAACAACTTGCGGTCGTGCATTATCTTGCTTAAATGTTGCGCTTCGGAGGCCTTCAATATAGGGCAGAGCGATGGGCCTTAACTCGTCAGAAATGTAATGGCTGGTATTTAGAGTGGCCCGAATAAAAACAAGAGATGATCGGGACGTGTATCCAATGGTACCACATACCATCAATCCAGGTAGTGACCCAGTATGCGGCTACCAAAATTCTGATTACCCTCAAAACTGCATCATTGATATGGGCGCCATTAATGTGTGATCAACGATGAACCTGGACGCTGGAATGGCGTGAAGTCACCTTTCAGACAAATCACAATCCTGTTACAGCATCAAGATTGCCTTATCCGTATTTAACGGCATTATGAATAATGCACATTGCCAGCTGGGATTCGACATCATTATACTGTCCATCATTCCCAATGATGTTATGGGTTCCCATTGGATACACGTCTCGATTACTTCTTGTTCGTATTTCTGGCACTCTGAACAGCGGCCATTAAATTTCTGATGGGTTAAGGCCCGCCCCTCTGCCCTGTATTCGAGGCCTCCGTAGCGCAAAAATTAAGCAAGATAATGCACGACCGCAAGTTGTTTGTATTGTTCGGACCTTCTTTGATACAGAAGGTTATCGACTGTTGCTCTGTCAAGCGCGTTCTCCTGATCTCGCACCAATGAAAATGACTGTTTAATCGTTGAAAAACGACTGGCCCCCCCACCACTCACCAGTAACTTCGATCGATGAATTGTGGCATCGTGTTAAAACATCATGAAGTGCTCTATTCGTACATGTCATCCAATCGTTGTTCGATTCAATGCCTAGGCAAATAAGTGCTATTATTTCTCACAGAGGTCGCTGCTTTATGTACTGTTTTTTCAGTACATATTACTCCAAATTTCCTGAAATTTTAATTAATCGTTCTTCCTACTATAATGTATGTGTCCAACAAATTTCATTCCGTTATTATTATTCCTTCTTGGTGTAGCAATTTTAATGGCCAGTAGTGTAAAAAGCCTACCTCGGTGTTTGGCTAAAGAAGTGTCTTGAGAAATGCAGGCGTTTATTTGTTTCTTTGCTTTTTAATGACCATCATCTTAAATATCCCCCCATTTCTGTTTCCATAGAAACTCCTCCTTTGCATTCTCTAACTTTTGATATGTGGAAGAAGTTGTTAATTTTTCATTGCTACAGACTGCTTAAAAAAATTACACGGGATTCAGGGATAAACTAGAATAAAAACACCTTTATTTTGTAATTTTAGATTACCTTAATTTACTTTTACTTTTATTTCTTATTTCTTAGCACTGAAGAGAAAAATAAGAGACATAAAGAGTGAGGTTTTAATTCTTTTGTTTTTATGCTTCCTGTTTTTAGTAGGCGACTGTGAATTGATTTGCAGGTTTGTTCGTAGTTTGAGAGACCGGAGATATGTTAACTCTTATAGAGAAACAAAAGATGTTATTACAGATTTTTCATTTTTTCATTTAATGGCCTCAAAAAATATATATGTACAGTGTGTTCATAGAGTCATTTTATAATTTCGAAAAAATTTTTAAGAAGGCATGGAAATATAAATCTTTTTTGTACATTACCGTCTTAAAATTGAGAAATTTTGCATACATTTGCATTAAAATCACCAATATTAAGTATACTAAATTTTCTTCAAAAGCATTTAATTTTAAAAAGTGAAATTAAAAATTTTATTTCAGTTCAATTATCTATTAATATTATTATTTTGAAGGGTTGGCAATTTTTACAATGCTCCAGTCTTGTTAATTTTACATTAAATCTTATAAAAAATTATAACTAAGACTTCTAAAAGGCATTAAAGTAAATCTCTGTATCGATTTTAGTTTCCATCTTCGTTTAGACTTCAAACATAATTTTAAGATTCGAAAAATCTTAAATCCGCATGAAATTTCACCATTTAAATATAAAAATGCTTCTTATAAATTAACCTGCCAATGGATCCAGAAAATAATACACAAATCTGTTCAAAATATATGTTAGAAAAATAATAATGGAAAATGGAGCACGGGGAATTAAAATTTAGCAAGGTTGGAACCTTTTTAATTAAAAAAATAAATAAATAAATAAATAAATAAACAAAATAAATAAATAAATAATAATAAATAAATAAATAAAATTAAATTAAATTCAAAAATTTTCATTTTTAATTTAAAAGGTTATGAAAATTTTATAATATATTTAATATTGTTATATTTTATTACACATTAATTGCACATTGTCTCAATTTAAAGACAGTAAATTTACGAAAGTTCGGCGTCTCTTTAGAAAAGCAAATGAAAAAACTGGTACGTGCAAAATTATTACAAAATGCAAGATATAGCTTTTATTATTATTATTACTAAGCCAACAAAGCTACTTGCTTTTAATCTGCTATAAAAGCTCCATCCCCATTTGCTGTGAACTACTTGGGATAAAGTAGGACGAAAAACTTTCAAATATGACAGAATATAATAATAGATAGAGAACAAAGAATAATGTAACTTAATGTATATTTGTAAGTACACACACACACACACACACACACACACACACACATATATATATATCTCACAAATCCATATCGTAGTTAAAAAAAAATAATAATAATAAATAAAATAAAATCACAGAACACCCATAACGTTTCTCATATTTGTAGGGAAAGAAATAGTCATTGTGATAGAAACTACTAAATTCTGTAAAATTAAATAAATAATTAAATAAAAAATTTTATTTTTTTATTTGCTTATTTTACTTTATTTCCACACTTCTGTATAGCTATTAACAGCACGATCATTGTACACACACAGTATCCCCAATCAATACCGTCCTGTACGGAAAGTGCGGTTCCGGAATATTAGTGCATTAAACCAAACAAACATTTAAGTAATAGGAAAACATACAAAGTCAACCAGCTTTTTTATAAGGACTGATTTTATACAAATAAATTAATTAGATCGTCTGAAACAAAACGAGATACGATTTGTATAGCAAACATACATGCATTTCCAAAAATATGACCTTTAATTCTAAAATCTATTTATGATGATTTTTTTTCACTCTTTTTTTTTTTTTTTTTTTTAAGTGCCTCTTAATGAAACTTTTTTGTTAACAATCATTACTAGATTGCCACAGTGACCTACTGTATTGAGAAGATAAGGAAGTACTCTATCTCTGTTTCTTTCTCTCTCTCTTTTTTTTTCTTATAAAAAAAGAAAGAAAAGAAAAGAAAGTGATCCCTTGTTCACGCTCATTAATAAATAAACAATGGGTGTCTTTCTCTACAAAATGATAACATTTATTGGTCCGGCACTATGCGCTGACAATAACGATGTTGTAATACAATCGTAATTGGGGATAAAGAGATAGCGAAAGAAGAGATCTGTAAATTCTCTTATCCTCTACACACTTTAAGCTTATTCGGCTGCTCATTTTAATTACGGAGATAAACAAACAATAGTGTGTTGTAAACATCACACATTTTCGTTTGTAATAATTTATATAAATTCTGTGCTAGAGTAGACCCCCTTATGATTATATTTCAACGAAACGATAGTGTACTCACACTACGGTAAAGCAAATTTCCTTGATGATAGACGACAGTGTAAACTAAAATAATAATAATAATAAATAGATAAAGCTATTTGTTGCGATTCCGTTATACTAACAGCATACTAAAATGCATGATAATAAGCCTAGTGAACTGACTACGTAAGGGATTTTTATTTCAAATAAGCTGCTTTCAGCGATCAGCAGGTTCACGACCATTGAAAATCAGTGACACATGTGGTGCTCTAAATCTAAACCTGATATATTGTTTTAACCCTTTGCCAGCCAATACGCTTTAAAGCGCTCTAAACAGTATTGCGAAAATTAGGGACTCTTTTATTCGACTATCACTAGTAATTTAGGGAAATAAATTATGAAATATCACTAATAATTTAATAATTTTAATATTAGGATATTTGATATATATAATAGACGAAGTGACGAATAGACCTTCGAAGTGTTTAGGCAACTGTTACAATTAAAATTTAGTGGTGGACACTGAATTAAAAAAAAAAGTCCTTAAATTTGGCCACACTAACCAGAGGAGGAAAATTTAATTGGACTGGCAAAGGGTTAAACAATTCTGACTATGTGAAACAGTATCAGGCTGTTCATGCTACGTCAAATTCTTGCTCGCAGGAGAATGCGGCGTCTCCATAGAGATGCTCACATACCGTAAAATTCTGACCATGCAAATTATCTTTGAATAGAGTCTACAAACCGATCTGTTGCGTTAAAAATCAGGTCCACTTACTAACTTACTTACTACCTGAAATAAAAATATTATTAGTGAAAATGAATTATTTATTTTAGCTAAAGTTTTAATTTTATTTATTATTTAAAAAGAAAAAAACGCACAGAAATACAATGTTTTTTTTTTTTTTTTTTCCCAGATATGACGCTCATTTCACAAAATATTTTTTCACGTTCATTTTTTTACATGTAAACCACGGAGTAATATTAATAGGAGTTGAAGGTCCAATGGGAGAAAACTACGAAACTGTGATCTAAATTTTTGGTAAATATTGAGGGCGCCACTTGTCATTCCTCCCTACCTCGGCGCGGATATACTGTTGTTTTCAATAGAATTTTGCTGGAGTACATTTAAAATTTTTTATTTTAAGCAATTTAATTTCTTTGTAAGTTCATAAGACTGCATTATTTAGATGTTTCAAATAAATGCTTCGTTCCTAGTTGTAAAACAGGCTATGATAGTGATAAGAAAACGAAAAAAAAGCCCTAGGAGAAAAATAAAGTCCGAGTTCGTGTTTTCTGCACCTAAGTAAGTTTATTTTTTTTTCTTTACAAAATTTCATCCATTCTCCTTCCTCCCAATTGTTTGTTTTAGCTAGCTTCGGTTCATAAGAATCGTCATTTTTTAAAAGCTTTCTTTCAAAGTAAAATTAGTATAAAATGTCTCTTAAAAAAAACATGTTGGTTAGAATACTCTATTTAATGAAATTTGCTTTCAATCAAAATTTTTTCAGCTTGATATTATTTTTAAAAAAATAATTAAAACGAGACATTTCCCCATTGAATAACATTGCGGAAGCTGGAGAGAAGGAAGGATTGCACGCTGGCGCCATCTGTAAACATTAGAAAATAACATCACAAAATTTCAGCGTTACCTTCTTCTCCTGTCTTTTTACTCCGTGATGTAAACACATGTTAGCTCTTAACTATGACGTTAATTTCAAAAATTAGAATATATGTATATTATACGTAAAATATAAATTACTCCAATTTTTAAAATATTTTTTCACGTTTATTTTTCTCATGCAAATATATATATTGCTTCGGTATGACGCTATTTAACAAAATCTTTGAAACAGAAAAATGTAAAATAGCTCAAAAACAAAAGAGAAAAGCAGGCTTTGTACACGGTCGGCTGTTATAAAGATATGTCGGTCTACAAAATTTGGTGGATCTAAATCACCCCTTTTCTATGTGAAAACGTGAAGCCAAACAAACTCACATACACATAGCCCAGTTTTATTACTAATTCTGCACATCAGGAATCTCACCGTTACATTTTCATTACTCGTTTTTCGACAAATAATTTTTATTTATTCCATATTATCTAAAATAATTATATATATATATATGTATGAAAACCTTTTTAAACATTTTACAGGAAGAATAAGCGCATCAAGAAATGGAAGAGTAATTAAAAAAAGGTTTCCGAAATCCAAGAATGAAACATACATTAAAACAGTATTTCATCAGAGGGCGACGACTGAATAATGTATGCAAATAACAGATGAATTTTTGTAACTGTAAGCCTAAAGCCAAATAAAATTACAGATCAATCGCCCGATTCACCTATATCCATAGATATAGTAATAAGACATAGATTGATCATTGAGGGAGAAAAAGTGAATCCTTTTTATTCGGGGAAAGACGGCCATTTTACTCTCTAATGTACGCCTTTCTCTGAGTGAATATACCAGGGAATACGCGTGGATAATTAGAAAATAAAATTTATGAATAATTTATGTACTAAAAGTGAATGAAAAACTCCAGATACCCATTTTTCTTTTCTTTCCCTTCCTTCCTTTCTTTTTCTTTTTGCTATACTATAGTGTACTCGTGTCTGCGGAATGACTTTCTTTCGGCATTTATTATTATACTACTCTGAAATAAAAATCGTCTGCATTCACTATGGAAAATAGTTTTAATAAATTTATAATTTAATAAATAATTTGTATTGCGTAAATCTGTATAGGATTATATATTAGAAGAAAGTCTTGTGGTGGCCACAACATACTAGTTGTAGATTAAAAGTAGCAGGCTTTACCTCTGCCGCTGTTAGCTACATTTAAAAGAATTTTGAAAATTCCATATTACTTACTAATATAAAATATTTAAAAATATTAAAATTTAAAAAAAGTATTCCATTAAATATGAAGATAGTACTTATTTCATAATAATAACAATGCAACTGATTATAAAAATAATATTTTTTCTAAATTAGTTAAATATTATTTTCTTATGAAAACTTATCCCATTTCCTTTCCTATATTTATTACAACACTTAAAAGCCGTGCAATATATTGGCATTTTCAAAACTCATTATTAAGGAGTCAATCGGCCTTAAAATCCTACAACCAACCAATCAAAACTCATTAACATTCTATTCTATTATTATTTCGATTATTTCCGAGTTTTAACAACGAGATAAATAAGCGTAAGAATAACATGTAAAATTTAAATGAAAATTAAATGTGTACTTTTTGAGATATTGAAGGTCAAAAGTCAAAATGTTTGACCTTAAAATGAAAAATTTTAAAAATACATACATGTAATATATCATTTAAAAACTTGTATTATAAGATTTCTAATGATACCAAATTTATATCTCTAAGTTAATTAGGCAACAAAATATGGGTAGAACTTACTTTATGGTATTATGAAAATAGTGATGGAGGGTTGCACTTTAATTTATAACTCAGCATCCCATGGCCGTCCCCTACTGAAATTTTCAAAAATTATAGATAATAAACATAAAAATAACACATAATTTTTAAAAGAAAATTAAATATGTACTTTTTGAGTTATTGAAGGTCAAATGTAAAAATGTTTGACCTTAACATGAAATTTTTTTTAAATATATACATGTGATATATCATTTGCAAGCCTGTATTATAAGTCTTCTAATGATACTAATCGTATACCTCTAAAATAATTAGGGAACAAAATCTGGGTACATTTGTAATAGAGGAATTAGGAAAATTCGCATTTTTCACCCTTTTTTACAGCCCTGTATATCAAAAACTAAAAGAGATAGGGACTTATTAATTGATATACATTCATTTCTCAATAGGACAAATAAATGAGCTCAATTTCATAAAAATTTCAGGGGTCAGATTAAAAATGCAGGTTTTTTTTTTTTTTTTTTTTTTTTTTTTTTTTGTGTTGATTTGACATGGTATTTGACATGACCCATACATTTATGATTTTTTTTTTTAATTATTAAAATATGTTATTATCACCGAACGTGTTTAGTTTTAAACCTAAGCTAATTCACAATATTAAGGCTGCATGAAAATATCACTGTTGATGCTGAAATAATTTTAATACTTTAAATAATTAATCTTCCATACGTTGAAGTGTTCTTGTAGTTTGTTTTAATCAATAGCAGTTTTTATATAAATAAGCCCAAATCTAAAGAAAACTGCTTTATAAATGAATAATATAAATTTAATTAAATAGTCCAAATTTAGTACCATAACTCCAAAGTTTATGAAAATGTGAATCATCAACAATATTAAAATCACCAGTTATAATATGTCCATATCAGGTGTCGACAAATTTCCTAAATGTAGAATCATTACAATAACAGAGAATATTTATAGTGGGGGATTTTCTTAGAAAAATTATTATAATTAAAATAATCTGGTGTGTCACTCACACGACTTTCTCTTACCCTGAAATTTAATACTATAAATACAGGTTGGAGATTAAGAGGTAAGATAAGGAGTACTGTTATGTAAACCTATGTTAAACAATTCAAATTAGGCTTCGGAAGAGTTTTATATGATAATTAGTTTTGTGTGAGGGTGGCTACCGCCCCTTCAACCCCCCGTTTCATTAATGCTCCTACATTTATATAGAATTTAATTCGGTTATTAAAAAATAATTCTGTTTTCAAAAAAATTATCTTTTATGATAAAGCAGACGATTTCCATATTAGAGAAATAGTATAACACTTAATATATAAAAAAAGGAAGTTGAATTTATTTTCAATATTGCATATTTTTTTATTTTTTTATTTTTTTTTAATGAAAAAAATCGATAACTTTATTTTAAATTATTGCAGATCGATGGTTCAACCATTCGTTTTAAAGGTATTGGCGAGCTCTTTTGAAAGATACCCATCATGAAAATTTACTTCCTTTGAGAGGGAACTCCCCCCCCCAGGGGGGAGGCGAGGCTCCTACATACACAAAATTCTTTTCCCAGTTGACTATCTCTATTACAAAAAATATATATTCGTTTCGTTTGGTTTAGTGCAGTCTATTGATGTTAAACTCTACTTACCTGCAATTTCCTCCATACACGTAATGTATTTGAATACTCTTTAATGCCCCTGTAAACGAACCATTTGCTTCATCTCAACGAAAAGCTTACTGTAGCATCCCTATATGATACACATTTAGAATACCGAGTTTGGAATTTCTGCTACTATTTGTTCTTGAGATATGCTGATAACAGACGCACAGACAGACAGACACACAGACCACTCGTTAAAAACATGATTTTCGTATTCAGGGGACCTCAGAACATGTAAATATAACAAAACACACGTTCGAAAATTTGACCCTAAAACAATACTTTCTCGACCCTATGGGTAAGATAAAGTAAAAAATACGTCTTAATAACGTGATAGAATGTCTTGAAGACAGTTGCAATTTCAAGTGGAAATACATTATGTTCATTATTAATAATAGTCTGTAAATTAACATAATTAAAATCAGGATTAGTAAAGTTATTAATTCAATGTTGTTAGATTTATAAGCAGGCTCAGTGGAGAGATTTATATTTAATAAGAAAGCACGATAATACAAAATACCAAAGGAAAATATCCCAGAATTGCCTAGAATAATTATTTTTACAAAAAGTTTTCAAATAATCATTAATAAATTGCTTTTTCAAGCCAAAAATACATTTTCTAACTTCTATTCGAATATAAGTTAACTTATAAGAATTTTCAAGTTGAACGCGTACAATCATAACAGAATCATGATAATTATTTTTGTTTTTCTTAATTTCACCTTCCGACCTAGAAGTTTTTTTCTGTCGAAAGTGGTTTAAAACTGAGTATATATTCCCATAATCCAGTTCCCATAACCAATTTCAGGATAAGCTGTAAAAAAGTCAAATTAAAAATTACACACATGTTTGTGAAAATTGCAACACCACGAAGGGAGTATTAAAATTGAATCAAAGTTATAGGAAATGTAAACTGAGGTAAGGCATGCAAATGATTAGAATTACAAAGCGATTGCGCATGCGTGGAAAGAGAATCGACTAGTCGCTTGCTCCAGGTATATAAAGGACTGTAAAGGTACGTTGGAATCTGTTTATTCTCCTCTGTTTGCGGTAAACGTTTCTTTGCGGTAAACGTCAATATGCCTCATCAAAAGCGGAGGGTGCCATACCAACAACTAACGGAGTTCGTACGAGGCCGCATCGTTGGTATGCGAGAGGGTGGATTTTCGTATCGAGAAATCGCAGCCCGCGCGCAGTGTGATGCCACAACAGTGATGCGTGTTTGGAAGAAATGGACAGAGTAGAATCAAACAAGCCGAAAACCTGGCAGTGGGGCACGCAATAGAACAACGGCACGAGACGACAGACACCTCATCCGCATGGCTGTGACGGACCGTACAGCGTCCTCTCGTGTGTTAGCACAACGTTGGAGTACGGCTAATTGCCCAATGTCAAGAAATTGTTTTCTCCGATGAATCTCGCTACAATCTGGAGTACAATGATGGAAGAGTACGCGTCAGACGTTACAGGGGGGAACGTCTGACTTCCACAGTATGTTATTCAGCGTCATAGTGCACAAACGCCTAGCATCATGGGGAGGGGGGGTATTGGGTATAATTGTCGATCCCATCTAGTGTACATTGCTAGCAACCTCAACTGTGTTCGCTACATAAGGGAAATTTTGAAGCTAGAGGTCCTTCCCATCCTTCGACGCATTCCGGGTGCTGTATTTCAACACGATAATGCCCGTGCACATGTTTTTCAGACTGAACAAGTCTTCTTCAGTGCACAACAGGTTTCACTGCTTCCATGGCCTGCTTATTACCCGGATATGTCGCCCATCAGGCATGTCTGGGATTTCATTGGTCAGTAACTCGCACGTACAACTGGTGGGGCGCAGAATAAGATTGGACTTTAGCGTCAAGTCGAAGCCATCTGGAATGTCATTCCACAGGATTACATTCAGAACCTGTATGATTCAATGCCGCGATGTGTACAGGCTCTCATCGCTCAACGTGGCGTAAACACAAAGTACTGATTTGATTTCAGACGTTCTTTTTGTTTTTTGTCTTGCACATTTGATCGTTTATTTGCACCACTATCAGTAATAAGTGGAATAAATTTCATTAGTTTCTGGCAATTCTTTCACGGTGTTGCAATTTTCACAAACATGAGTGTAATTATACAGATGAAAGTAGATCACCCAAGAACGAACCCATGAGGCAATACATTGATTCAGTAGTTCAGGAAAATTTATTGATTATTTCAAAGAAGATAATTTATTCCGTGACCATTTGACAATTACAATATCAGTATGGAGTGGGAGAACAGCACCAGGCACAAGGCCCTAAACCTTTTTTAGCTACATCATGATCGTAAGTCTTGTCCAAAACTGGAGCGAAAATGATTGCATTTGGCGTTTAATTTTACACTCGACAATTTCAAAATTTAAGATGAGAATGGTTGCAGTATACCTTACGAATGTTTTTATATACACTCTGTCACAAAAAAGTATATGCACCCAGAAGGAGTTGAGCTACAATCACGAAACTTAACATGTGTGTAGTGTATGGACAGATAAGCAAATGATTAAAAATCTAGAACAAATGATCGTTTTATTAAGAAGTTATAGGATGTAAAATGTTACAAATCAGTACCCAAGTCGAAATTCATGCTGGTATTTGTTTGCTAGGCAAGCACTACATGCTTCATCCCAGCTAGTAAAATAGCATAAAACTACCATAAATATTTGCTAGTTCCACCAGAACTACCAGCAAGTCATGTGGTGTTTTGGCACACTTTTTATGCTTGTCCAGCATATATATTCCAGCTTGTGTAGCTTGAATATTTTGCTGGTCTAGCAGCCATCGCGACCACTACTTGCTTGCACTTTTTGCTATTCTAGCAGAAATTCACAACCAACAGATGCTTTTTTTCTTTGCTAGACTAGCATTAAATGCTGTATCCCAGCAAGTAAAATAGCATAAAACTAGCATTAATATTTGCTGGTTACACCAGAATTACCAGCTTGTCATGGTGTGTTTTGGCACACTTTTATTGCTTGTCCAGCATACAAAATCCAGCTTTTCATGCTGGTATTAGTTTGGTGGACCAGCATTAGATGCTGTATCCCAGCAAGTAAAATAGCATAAAACTAGCATTAATATTTGCTGGTTCTACCAGTATTACCAGCTTGTCATGCTGTGTTTTGGCCCACTTTTATTGCTTGCCCAGCATAATCCAGCTTTTCATGCTAGTATTTGTTTGGTGGACTAGCATTAGACGCTGTATCCCAGCAAGTAAAATAGCATAAAACTAGCATTAATATTTGCTGGTTCTACCAGAATTACCAGCTTGTCATGGTGTGTTTTGGCCCACTTTTATTGCTTGTCCAGCATACATAATCCAGCTTTTCATGCTGGTATTTGTTTGGTGGACTAGCATTAAATGCTGTATCCCAGCAAGTAAAATAGCATAAAACTAGCATTAATATTTGCTGGTTCTACCAGAATTACCAGCTTGTCATGGTGTGTTTTGGCCCACTTTTATTGCTTATCCAGCATACATAATCCAGCTTTTCATTCTGGTATTTGTTTGCTGGACTAGCATTAAATGCTGTATCCCAGCAAGTAAAATAGCATAAAAACTAGCATTAATATTTGCTGGTTCCACCAGAATTACCAGCATATCATGGTGTGTATTGGCTTACTTTTATTGCTTGTCCAGCATACATAATCCAATTTGTGTTGCTTGAATAAGTTGCTGGCCTAGCAGCAATCTAGACCACCACTTGCATGCACTTTCGGCTATTCTAGCAGTAATTCACATCCAATAGATGCTTTTTTATTGCTATTCTAGCATTACTTTTCTACCATCAGTTGCTTTTAATTTTTGCTATTATAGCAGGACTTTCCTACCATCTGTTACTTTTTGTTATTATAACATTATTTTTCAACCAGCAGTTGCTTTTAATTTTATTTATACTAGCCAAATTTAGGGTATTTACCTAAGGCCTGTGTGAATACCACAAAACTGGGTATTTTTGAAAGTTAAATCAGTAATCAATTTTTATCTAAATATATATATATTCAAAAAATAAAAAGGGATGCAAGGAATGGTACTTATAATGGAATGCAAATAATTAACTCTGTTTATTTCATATAGATGGCACCTGCAAAGCTTCTAATAGTGATTTCTTAGAATGTTTTTCTACAAATAAATTCTTATTTTGATTAGTGAACAGTTAACCATTCAATTTTTATGCTAATATTACTATAAGTAAATTTTATGCTGCAAGGATGTTAAAATGGAAGATTAGTTACCTTACCCACTCATTAACACGGTATTCTGAAATTGGTGGGAAATGGTGAGAAGCATTTTTAAAGCTGTTCTTAAATGGATAACATTGTGGTAAATAATGCACAATTTTCAACAGATTCACAGAACTAATTTTTGATGAAAATGTATGACTTTTTCCGACATTACCATTGACAGGGTTACCACTCAAATAGGAGAATGAAATTCCCTGACTTTTCCAGGTTTTCCAGATGTGTTCTAAGAAAATTCCAGTCTAGCCACATATTGTGCATTGGTTGCATTGAGGGCAAAATAATTATGGTAAAACTTGAAAACACAAAAGTTACATATTACTTTGACCTAAGGACAGATTGCCCTCCATGCGGGGGTCTTTCTAAGAGGTCTTGTTTTAAAAAAATGGCAAAAGCTAAGAAAAAAACAAGAAAAGTGACTCTACATTGGAGGAAAATTTAATTTTTTTTGGCAATCATTGTATGAAATTCCCTGACTTTTCCATATTCTGGCTAAAATATTAAAATTCCTTGACTTTTCCCTGACTTTCATGGTCAGTTTTCAAATTCCCTGACTGTTCCAGGATTTCCAGGTAGCGTGGCAATTATGCATTGAAATGCCTAAAACGGGAAATAAGTTTAAATTTTTTCTCTAAATACAATACTTCTCAAAACTCTAATTTGTAAACTTTCACATCACAAAAAAGGGATGAAAATCATCAACTAAATTGCCAACTTTGACGTACTTAAAGAAAAAAAAGAAAAAGAAAGAAAATATATATATAGACAGAGAGAGCCAGAAATCTGCCGATCTAAAATCCGTCAAAGTCTGAAATTTGCATAGCTTTTCAGATACAAACAATGAAATTTAAGTTACAAAACTGCAAAGCAGAATTTTTGTAAAGGATCCTGAATGCAGACTTTGTGCTTGCATTTTATGATTACAATAATAAAAATATGAAAAACTGCAAGAACCAAGTTTCATATAAAGAAATTATCAACAATATATTAAATTAATCCAAAGAAAATTATGATTATTATGATGATCATTATCAATGAGGAAAACAATAAATTAATTTTTTAAAATGCTATTTGATAAATACATAGTTTACGGAAGAATTCAGTTAAATACTTTGAAAAATAAATTTGAGTTACAAAATAAGAATTGATAACTATTTACAATAGACAAAAAAAAAAAAAAAATCTCGATGTATGTGTGCATGTTAAAGTGTAGTTTAAAACAAACTGCATGTGAACAGATTTTGTCTAAATTTGACGAATATTTTTTCATTTTTCATTTATTGTTTTCTTTATATATATATTTAATGTTCAGTGTTATTCTTATATACCTAATAATTTAATATACAAGTGAAATTGTGTTATTATTCACTTGTATATGTTTAATTTGATTAATATTCTGGTTTTATTATTCAAACTGAAAATAATTTTTTATGGGCTCCAAAATCCGCTAAATGCACAACATCTGGTCCTGAGCTGTGCAGATATTTGACTCTCCACTGCATATATATTTCTTTATTACTACAAAAATAATATCTCAATTATTAAGAGTTTACAAATTAAAATGGTACGGAGCTATACTAGAAGATAATTAAAATAAAAAATTTCTAAAAACATCAAACATTATTCTATTTTCTACTGTTTAAAAATGATATCTACATTTTTTTCTTTTTTCAATCATTGAAAACAGCCTTTATATCATCTCAAAAAATTGTGAGTTTTTATTTGAGAGCAGCCTTAAGGATTCTTTGAATTACTTTTCAAAAAACTTTAAAAAATAAGTGTTGTACAATGGTACAGTAAAAAATATTTTAAATTTAGTTAGTTTTGAACATTTTTTTTTTTTTTTTTTTAATATAATTTATATTCCTTTTAAAAATAATTATAACTATTTTAAGTTTTAACCAAAATGTTTCTTTCCTGAATGTTATTTTAGAAATGAGTTGCAAGTATTGCCATAAGTTTTAAGATATTTAAATTAGTATCAATCCGCCCCAGTATTGCATCTTAATTTTTGTGATTATTACCAGCTCTTTCTCATTTAAAAAAAGAAAGTTCTTATTAATTTAAATAAAATGACTTTATAAAGATCTTCAAATATATTATTCAAAAAGTACTGTTATTTAAATCAAGTAATTTGCGAAAAATGTATGATATAATACTGCATTATTATTTTCAGATTAATATACATTTTTTTTAGCCTTTATAAAATAAAAAATAAAAATTCTGTAAAAACTTTCAATTTTTTTCTTAAATTTACCTTAAAACTCTCTCTCTCTATATATATATATATATACATAATATCATACTATATACTAATCATAGATACTTTATATATGAATAGAACTCACTGAAAAATAAATACCAAGGTAAGTACCCAAAATGGGTAAGGACAGAAAAGGACAAAGCAAATTATTTAAAAAAGATTTATTATGATTTCTTTTTTTTTCCATTTATTAAGGAAAAGTCAAAAACACACTTTAAACATATTTATTACGAGGTACACATATCGATTGTAATTTTTTATTTCAGCCTCACTTCCACACATGTCTTTCCCTCTTTTCAGTAGATATTCTCTCATTTGACCTGGAATGAAAATGAAACAAGAAATATATATATGTATGAATCTAGTATTTAAAAAAATGTCAAAAAAAAAAAAAAATCTAATAATTTGATTACCCACTGTATATAAAAAGGAAAACTGACTGAAAAAGTATATTTGAAATTTACAGTTTGTAAATTAAGTGCTATATATCCAAAGCTTTAGTCATTAAACAACATTCTTTAAACAGTGTTGGCACAGTTTAAAACAAACAGTCCCCCCCCCCTCCCAAAATACATAAATAATTTTTAAAAAAAGTCCACTTAAAACAAAATTGGATGTAACAAAGTATAGATTAGTACAAACTTTTATTGCTCCCTTTGAATCTACTATGCTTTAACCCTTTGAGTCGCAGTGTTCCCGCTGATGGAACACCTAATTTTAATTCTCAAGAGCAAAAACTCATCCCAGAAATTTTTTAGCAAAAATTTACATTTATAACAAAGCAGAAAATGCCCTTTTTTCAACATGAACATTTAAAATTTCTTGTATTATAATTATGTTTGTAAATTCCGGTGGCAGTGTAATTTAAATGATCAGAATTACCTTGCCCCGCAAAGGGTTAAAATACTCCGGAATATATTGAAATGTTGGGATCTATGCAACTTTTACAAGTTGATGTTGCCGGTAATGTTTACTTATAAAGTGATTTATTTATTAAATTAAATATTATTTGAATTTAATAAGGTTTACTTACAGATGTTTCAAACCGAACATTCCTCGAAAAGGAACAATGCTAATTTTTTATTTTTTAAATATTTATGATCAGCTATGTGGCTAAAAGCCATTTTTAAAATTAGTTTAGTAATTTTTAAAATAAATTAAGTAGTGAACCTTAAAGGGTTAATAAAGTCTGAGACTGGTTACAATAAACAACTGAAAACATTAGTATCGGATATTGCGAAGTTTTTCCATTTGAATAAGTTTAAACAAACTTTTAAAGTTAAAACTAAAGCTTCACTTTTCCTATGTATTTTCTTTGAATAAATGTACAATTGGATATGTATTTCTGTCTGTTCCTCTCTCATCATTCAGAAATACTTGTTTCTACTACTTTAGAGCATGTGCATTTTGCTAGCTTGTACAATGATTAGTTTGATAACTGTGCTGCCCATAAACACAAGCATTTCAGCTTAAAAACATTACATAATGTCATTTTCATCAAATGCTACATGAAAAATTCAACCTTTAGATATGGGCGTAATAAACTGTATCAAAGGGAAATACAGGATGAATATAATCTAGCAACTTTTCTTAAACCTTGAAATGAATCAGAGTTTTGTTCCTGATGTTAAAACCATCTGTGGATTTTTAGAAGATAGGTGGTGAACTTCTGTTGAACCAAAATTATAATATAAAAAATTATAAAATATTAAATTATGCATCTTTGAAAAGTTGACATCATTATCAATTTGAAAATTTTATGCACATTGATAAAGTGCTAATATACTTTATGATAATATTACATGTTGTTCTAAAACATTTTTTTTAACTACTATTTTTATTGTCAAGTTGTTATTTAAAAAAAAAAAAAAAAAAAAAAAAAAAACCTGTCCATGATGTCACATTCGACTGCATAGCGTTTCATTACTACAATAAACTCTATGAATTATAAATTTATTTTATCAGTTTTACTTATAGATCCTACAGGGCTATTGTTTTTAATTTTGGCGTTGAAATATACCGAATGTTTTTTGCCAAGAAGTTTAATTTAGCAGCAGCCATTTTAATCTAAGTAAAGCATCAAAAATATAAATAAATTATAAAATATCACAAAAAGACAAAAATTATAAACTGAAATAGTAGCCACACAAATGATCTATTTTTATCTCAGTATATAATTTTATAGAAAAAAAAATGCAGTTTTAAAAATGGAAAATTTATTTCAGCAAGTCTAAAAACTATTAAAAATATAAACAGAATATGAAGAATTCTTATAAATTAACGAAAAGGTGTCCGATAAAAGTATCAGCAAAATAGGGCTCCTCCTTTTATACAAGAAATTATTTTAAAAATATATATACATATATCCATTGCTAATATGGCGCCAAAAATTCAAAAGCCGCCAAGGGAGAAATTTAATAAAGTTGTGTAGCACGATAATGTTTATTTATTTACTTATTTTTCATATACCAATCACTACGCTAATTTATCATACAAATAAACGAACTGATATGTGTGATTCCACTTGTATGCCGTCGGGCGGAAATATATATAACCATAAAAACATTAGTTGTCTAAAATGAGGCAGAAATAGTGCTCATAGCATATTGTTATAAGGGATTAATTCTTTGCCCTGCATCAATTGTACTGTTGCAATGAAAGTAGTTTTACAGGCAAAGTGAAAATAAAAGGGCAGTTCATTCACTTTCAGTGGGGTCAGCCTTGGTGACAAACTTGATGAGTGGACGACCAAATTTGGTGAAAAATGGTAGTTTAGAATTCCCAAAGCTCTCTAACACACGGGAGCACAGATCTCAATCTTTCCATGGGATTCTCGATGGAATCATCTTCAAAAGTTATAAATAGGAGTGAGTTGATTTCTGCGAGAGAGTATGTAGTCACTGCGATTCAGAGACTTCTTCTGAGTGAGTGCACTTTAGGGATTGAGCTCTAAGCGACTGGATATTTTTTGTCAGCTAGCAAAGATTTCTGCTCTGGAGTATTTGATGTTATTGTCTTTACTCCTGTGGGACAAGTGACTGCTTTTTAGACTGTTCCAGAACATTCATCGAATAGTGACTTTTGCTGCATGAGTAACACCTTCGACTATTTCCAGAATATTCGAAGAATTAACTTTACTATTGGACTGTATTAGAGAATATTCGTTTTAATGAGTTTTGTTGTACAGATTCGAGAAGTTCAAAAAATATTTAATATCGCCAAGGAGGTCCCATAATAAAGCTGTGATGAAAATAGTCGGCAATTGAAATATATTTATTGAAAAGTTTCAATTATTCAATTAAAAAGAAATCATTTAAATATACTGATCCGCGAAGCGGGCAAAGCCTGCTAGTATATACATACATATACAGTCATACCCACTTAATTGGGTAATGAATAATTGAATACGCCGCTTATTCGAATAAAATTCGTTAGAACCAAAATCAGTCTCACAGGAACAATGTTAAATTTCCCCATTTAAACAAATATTTTTCACATACCGTCCTCGGTTATTCGAATAAAGTTTGAACAGTCTTCCTTATTAAAAAATGTGTTCTTAATCGAAAAATACAAGATTTCCTTTTCTAAAAGTAATTAAAAATTGTTTATTGTTGTTGAAAAAAGCAAAATTGGAAAATATCGAATGTGAAATATGGGATGATGAAAAAGTAATTAATGATTTTGAGCACAGTGAAATTTGGTATTTTGAAGACTTCGGGATAGGTGATTTCAGACAACTGAAATTCACTTAGGCAGAGCTCGTGCAATTTAAAGAATTGGATGGAAACGAGATGACAGAAGATGACAAAGAAATTTTCACATCTTCCTCGCAAGAAAAATTAGAAAATGAAAGTAATGATGAGCCAATCGATCCATACCCCCCTCTGAAACAAGTAAATGAGTCATATGCTATAATTCGCCGACATTTTGAGGTTTGTTTAGGTGACTATAATCTACTTTATAAATTAGAAAAAGAATTGTAGAAACATTAAACATCCGTGAAAAGGAAAACATTATCACCTATCAGAACTTTCTTCCGAGAGGGAATAAAATATTATATGAGTGAGTGATATTGAATAATTCTACTTCTTTATGAGCTCTGGAATCGAATTAGGTAAGTTTAAAAAGACATTTTTGCAATTATGTTGCAGATGGAGAAAAATTAGAGATTGCAAGTATTACAGGTGGCATGTGATTGCCGACTGTTGGGAGTGGGTGGGAAACACACACACACACAAACACACACAAAAATAAAAATAAACAAGTGAAAGATATTGAACAATTCTACTTCTTTATATTTTCTAGAATCTCATAAAGCAAGTTTAAAAAGATTATTGCATACCTGCCAAACTGAGAAAATTCCAAGGAGTAAAACAGTGCACGAACAAAAAAATTTGCCCCCCCCCCCCCAAAAAAAAAAAAAAAAAAAAAAAAGAAAAAGAAAAAAGAAGCAAATGGGATTTTTTCTGTTTTGGCATATAAGATTTTAAAAGTATTTAAAAAAAAAAAAAATCACTAATTTACTTTTTAAATACATTAACATTTGATAAAAAGTAATATAATGTAAAGTTTAGCTATCATTCATAATTATTTACTATACTTACAAATTTAATATATTCACACAGTGATGCAATTAGTCTGAATTTTACATTAGATTTATTTTAAAAATAGTTTTCATTTCAAACTGCTTAGAAGTATCAGATACAGTAATTATTTTTAAATATTTCAGATAACTATTTTTCAATTTAATTAGTTATTACATTTACAAACTCAAAAAAAGAAGAAAAAAAAAAACGGAAAGGAAAAATAAATTTAAAAGCTTCATTTATTAAAATACAATGTAAAAACTACATTTGTTGAAAGAATTTTTTTTTTAAACACTTTCTCAGAATATAGTAAATACAATTGATTATCTTCCTTGAAGTAGTAATGTATTTTATTCTTTTTACTAATATTAGCTGATTTTGCATAAATATAGACATTTCTTTTCTTTCCAATGTGTTTGGTTGTATGGTATTTGCCGCTATGAGAAATTGTAAAACTGGACTGACAATAAATGCAATATGCAAACTTTTCACCCTGACTAGATGCTCTTATACATCGAAATTCAGTTCTATAGCTATCTTTAAACAGTTGATAAGATTTCTTTTCAGCCATCATCAAAATTTTCAAAAGCGTGTGACAATTGTAAGCACAAACATAATAACAAAACGAACATCACCCACGTTTCCCATGCTTCCGTTTCTGTAAGATGCGCAAGGGTTGAGGTGAACCGAGCATGTCTGGTGAGGAGGAAAAACACACACCATGCCTCTGAAGCGATGACGTTGAAACGGAGCGTGCTTCAACCAATAAATGGGGACCAACGATAGTTATAGAAGCATCAACTCAGAATCAATCAATTGATCAAATACATTGCGATCTTTGTTTACTAAGCATTAGCAGCAAAAATCGTACTTTTTAGATACTTTTTTTTTAAGATGAGTTTTTTTATTTTTAACTTTTTTTATTAAATTTAATCGAATACTTAAACAAATAAAAAAAAAAAAAAAAAAAAAAAAAATGAAAATCAGTAGAAAAAGAGTAAAAATAGCAATCTAGGCATAAAAGCGTAAAAAATGTAAAAAAAAACGTAAATTTTATGCCTGGGGCATAAAACTTGGCAGCTATGTTATAGACATTTACACTGTGGATGAAGAAAGATTAGAAATCGCAACACTTCTGCAGGGCATTTGATCATTAGCAGAGAGGGGGGATAAAATATTATATGAGTGAGCGATATTGAACAATTCTACTTCTTCATAGGCTCTAGAATCTAATTAGGTAAGTTTAAAAAGAACATTGACATTTATTATGTGGGGGGAAAACAATTAGAAATCACAGATTTCAGAAGGCATTTGATCACTGATTGTTTTGGGGGGGGGGGGGGAGAGTACCATAAAAAGTTACATCAGTGAAAGATATTGAACAATTCTATCTATTCACAGTTTCTAGAACCTCATAAAGCAAGTTTAAAATAAACATTGATATTTATGCTATAGATGGAGAAAGATGGCGATTTTCAATCTTTCCTACCAAATTCGGGACATTTGGAATCTCTGCACAATACTGTTTTGAAAATAATCTGCAGACTGTAAAAGAAAAAAAAAAAAAAAAAAAAAAAAAAAAAAAAAACTGTGATGTAATCTCACATTTTCTGTTATGGGGGCTTAAGGTCGTGTCTGCTTTTGACCAGAAAATATATTTTACAAGTTCTTGCATTTTATGTTTTTTATTCATAGTTTTGTACTTATTACATATATACATAAGCTCAATAAAAACCAGCAAATACAAAATTACATAAATGCTGTTTTAATTATTTTTTTTATTATTCATAAAAAGTTTTAAATTTATATATACAGCAGAGCCTCGGTTATCCAAGCCCTGATTAACCAAGGTAATCTAAAAAGTGCCACATCCCAGTTGAGGTGTGACCCTTAAAAAATGGCATAAAGAACTTCGACTTTGAGAGCACAGTACTTTTTTTTATTTTTTTATAATTCATGTATGCATGTATTGTATTGCATTTTTAACTGATTACATTTAAATGTGTAAGAGGTATATTCTTTTACTTCATTGGTTGTGTTTCCATTCATTTTAAACGTTACTGTATATTTTCTCTCGATTTACAATAGAGTCCATTTAACCTGAGTTTTTGATTATCTGAGGTTCCATCGGTTCACATTACCTTAGATAAACAAAGTTCTATGGCATATTATTTATCTGTCTATTACAATCACTTAGTTTATCTATATATAATCAACAATTTGTTATGACAATTTCTGAAATACTGAAAGAAGCCTGTCCACTGTGGAAGATTTTCCAAGGTGTCTTAGTCCGTATTCACAAGAATTTCGGAGAAAATCACAGAAAAATCCGACCTACAAAGAATGTTATCCATGGGAAATTTACTAAGGTATTTCAGTCCACATTCATGCAAGTTTCGGAGAAAATCACGGAAAACTTAGAACTTTATTGACGAAGTACTTACCATTGGAGAAAGAAAAGAATATTTTCTGTAACACTGGGATAATCGAAAATGTCAGCCCTTCACAAAATTTTGTTTTATAATAAAAATACTTTTGTAAAATTTTTCCATATTTACAGTATTATTTTTAATGAGCGTCTATACTTGTTTTATAAAATGCTATTAACTTGATGTTAAACATTAGATAGAGTAACTGTTAAAATGAAAGGTTTCAAGCAACAATTCTTTTTTTCACAAAAATGGGCCCCAAAAATAAAAACCTGGACCAACCCTGGGAACAATAATTAAAAATATTTTATGAGAATCTAACGACTACAAAAAATTTAATAAAGCAACACTAAATAATTATTAAAATCCAATTTTTTGTTGTAAAGGGCAAATAAACAGAATTTTAGAATATTAAAAGAACAACCATTAATTATAAAAATACTTTAGAAATTTTAAAATTAAATTCAAAAAGACTTTAGAAATTTAAAAAATTAATTTTGTTTAATTTTAATGAATTATTAATATTTACTTTCATAAATTATCTTATTATGAATGATATACTTAAAGTAAAAAAAAAAGATGGAAGAAAATATTCCTGAAAACTCTGATAAAACCCAAAAAACCCTGATAAAACCCACTGGGCTGGGTTTTTTTCAACCCTGATTATGGAGGCTAAATATTTACATGTTTTTAGCAAAATAACATTTATTTTAACAATTAGTTGCAATTACGTAAATTTACTGCAGTTACATAAATTTTTACAATTTTAAAATTCCACATTTCAGTAAATGGCCATAAATTATTGCATATACAGTCGAACCTCGTTAACGTGAACACTGTTAGCGTGAATTACTCTTAACATGAACTGTTTCTACACTTCCTGTCAAGATGAAGATTAGTTTAGTTATAGAAATATTAGTTACTGATAACATGAACTACTGAAAACATAAACAAATGTATCTCTCTTGAGATTCACATTAACAAGGTTCGACTGTATTGCAAACCATTGCAGAAAATTGCAATTGCAGAAAAAATAAAAATAAAAAACAAGAATTTCACCAATTAGCATCGAAATAAAGCCTACTATATCAGCAATTAATTCCAATTAAATCTAAATTTCATTAATTATCGGAGAAAGCATTACATATTTTCACTATCAGTTATAAAGACATCACAATTTACAAAAATCAGCTTTTAAAGTATTACAACCTTTATCAATTAGGCTAAATAATAACATATTAAACATAAAATTTTGACTTCAACTGTCAAAATAATGTAATTTTCATCGATTAGTAGCTATATAATAGCAAATTATTTAGTCGATTATGGCCGATTGCAGAACGCATGGCAATCTGTATTTCAAGAATCAGTTTTGAAAAAACAAAGTGAAATTATTATCGATTAGCAAGAAAATAATAGTTTAGTTGCGAAAAAACATAAATGTTGGACAATTATTGGAGAAATAGCCTGGTACTTTTAATTTCATTTGCAAAAGTATTGCATAATTTCTGATGTGTGACTTTCGACAAAAGTGTGACAGTCATCAATTAGCAGCAAGATTTTCAATATTTTAGAATTCAGCTTTGCAAAAGGCATAGATTTTATCCATTAGCAAATTAGCATATAAATAAATTCAGGGTTAGGTTTTTGACATGACAAGGGTTTAAACCGTCAAAAACCTGTCAGAAACCTCAACTGTCAAAAGCCTATATCGTCAAGATTCAGAATCTATAAATGTGCTTGAATCTGGTTAGAAATATGAATTAATAATATCTGCCATATATAAGTTAACATCTAAGTATTATGCTGTTTATAAATTAACGAATCTTAAAACAATTTATTGATGATAATTAATAAAAATTTAAGTAAATATACTGGTTTCAGACATCAGAAATATATACAAAGCATGTGTAGACATATTTAATATTTTGTATGTTTATTTATATTAATATTTATGAAATTCTAAAATTCCAAAGTTACTTAGGAATTTTAACATAAACCAAGTTTTAAATACAGGAAAACTGGATTCTTTTTTTTTTTTTTTTTTTTTTTAAGTAGAACATAATATGTGTGGGCAGTAAGTTAATATGAATTCGAAAATAATTATATTTATAATCTATATTTATTTCACTTATCATTTAAATAATAATTTATCTATTTATTATTATTTCTGGTTAGTAATGCACTTGCACACTACTTATAATTGAATATCTTACAGAAAGAAATTAGCTCTAGTGAGGTTTGTCGCAGAAAGCAGGAAAAAATTCTGCCACAGGGAGTAAAAAAAATTTCAAACTTTAAAATTACATAAATTTTGTCACTTAGCAGTGAAATTGTGCTAACTTTGTATTTAATTTTAATAAATACACATACCTTTCTTTCTTTTGGAAAACATCCTTATAATTTTCATTCTTCTCTTTCCTTCAGCACTTAAATCTAAAATATCTCCAGTTCTTTTTCTGTATTTAAACAATAACAACAAATATATAATATTCATAATTAAAATGAACTATGCATAATACTACAAATCAAACATGCAAGAATTTTCAGTATGGTTTGATATGAAAACATTAGAAAAAAATTACACCAAATGAACAATTTAGGGGACCTGGATTGCTCAGGTTACTACTATTAGTAGCGAGCCTTGAATATCAACTACAATAACCCATACAGATTACTTGAACTGTAAACTTGTAGTAACAGACAAACAAGTGGCACCTACAGAGCAACCTGTAGATATCGATTGGTATCTTCATAGGTGTCAACATTACTAATCTTTAAATCAGATTTATACATTGATATTTTAAAAAGGAATCTGTCACATATATTTTCGACGTATAAATACAATTAAAAGGGAAACATTTATAAAAACTTTCCAATGTGAAGTCTCCGTTGAAAATAACGAAGACTTGGCACGTCTATGTATCTTGGATTTGGATGCTATTTCTTGAGAATTTAAAAAGTTGTTGCTAATTACGAAAAACATTCACTAAATTACACAACAAGTTTTTATTCTTACATTAGCTTGGAACTTAATTTTCTAAAAATGAAAATTAATTATAATTTGTTATAGTTAATTATAATTAATTTGTAATTAATTATAGTTTGTGGGGCCTGACTTGCCGTGTGAGATTAAATTTACCCTACTACAAGAAAAATATTTTGAAATAGCATTTGTCAAATAGTGTATTTTTAAATTGTTTTAAAATTTTTTGAATATTTTTCTCAGATGAATTAAACACTTGAATAAAAAAATTGAAACAATACGCTATAAGTTGCAAAAGTAATTGCTAAGAATTGGGCGAGTTTTCAAATTCAGATTACAGTACCTATACACCAGAGTTTAATTCAGATTTTTTTTTAAATGATACCCCATTTGTAAATTTATAAAATAATTTGCGAAATATCAAGTAGAAAATTAATAATGCAGGGGTCAAAGCATTCAAATATGAAAATATAAGAATTTTCTTATACAAATAGGCCGTTGCTATTCGGACCATCGGTGCGATTAGTGTGGGGGGGGGGGGGGCTATTCAGACCGCTTCCTTGTTATGCTGGTCATAATAATGATTTTGCTTGTTTGATCTTCAATTTTCTCTGTAATATACTAATGATTTTGCTTGTTTCAACTACAAATTCAAACTTTTAGCATTTTGAAAGTGTATAATGCGATTGATCTACAATTCATATATATTTCAACATTGCTGTTAGAAAACATTACAAAATAAGTACAAATGTCATTTTCAGAAAAATCATACATATATTTGTATAGAAAATTGGGTTTGGTTTGTATCGAATTATATTGGAATGGTTTAATTTTTTTTTAAAGAAGGAAAAGAAATAAAAAACCAATTGCATCTATGTAGTTGAATATACAGATTTATTCATATGTTATACATTTATTCATATTTATGTATATTCATAACACATATTGCGAAGATTTTTTCAAAGATTAAAAATACTCATTTACTAAGATCTGTTTTCATGTTGCATTTTTTATTTTTATTATTCAATTTTCGAAATCTTCATTATTTTCATTTTTGCTTTATAAAAATTATTTTGAGTTATTGCCCTTTTATGAAGAATTTTAACATCATTTAGAGTACAAAATTACTGTGAAAATAATTAATCTCTACCACACTCCCACACTTAAAAAAAAGTAAAAAGATAATTTTTCCTGCATGGGGACGAGACACATTGTATTATGTCTAAATTTCACTCTTTTATCAGTGCTAACTTATTCTCCTTGGAAAAGATGGTCCGAATAGCCTGTACAAAATTGCAGAAACGGTCCGATTAGCCACTTCGTATACAAATATAGGAACATAATTTCAAGAAAAAGATGAGAGATTCAGTAAAAACAAACTATCTCTAACATTACTTTGTAATCTCGGAATGATTAAATGACTTGTAAATAAAACGCCCTAATTTAATCTCATCTAATTTAACAGATAAAACAAATGAAAAGATCAATTATTGTTTACTTCTCACATTATTTAGAAAAGAACATATTTTCAAATTTATGATCTTTTATTAGTCTACCTTTCACTTTCATACCAATTTATATTATTTAACATCAGTCCACATAATATTTTTTAAATAATGATTTTTTTTTTTTTTTTTTTTTTTTTTTTTAAACATGTTTAAAAAATTAAAAAGAAGAAGAAAAAAAAAATCAGAACCCTTCAATTTAACTACCAATTGTACTCCCCCCCCTCTTAAAAAAAAAAAAAAAAAAAAAGTTAAAGAGTAAGGGGTTGGTTGGTTGGTTGTAGGATTTAAGTCCGATTGACTCCTGATGTGTCCTAGGCCTAGAGAGGGGAATGCCCTCCGTGGGGGTCTTTCTAAGGGGTCCTAGCCCGTATTTACGCAATAAAGAGTAAGGGGAAAATATTAAAAATAGTAATGGAATTATCAATTCTTTTGATTGTATAATTTTTTTTTCTTTTTTCAAATGATATTTGCTAAGCATTAAGTAACAATATGTTTATATTAGGATATATTAGTTTTATTTTAAATTACCTTTTTATTTTATTCATTTGAAGACATCCAGGTGAAAATTCCTGTATTTTTTGTCAGATTTTATGTTAAATTATCCTTTAAAATGTTTTATTATGCCTTCCATACCACAGTTAAGTTTTTCTTTTTTCTTTTTAATCGATAAATTGTTATAGCTATGAAGTACAGCAATGAATGCCGTACAAACAATAAATATCGTACAGCGAAAAGATGAATTTCATGAACTTTTATTATGAAATAAATAATTTTGACTTATTTTAAACATACACATTTGAACACATTTCGATGCTACTTAAATATAATCCGTTCAGACAAGCATTCAGAATAACGCTAAAGGACGATTTGGTAAACATACCAAAAATTTTAATTATAATTGTTTTCCTACAGCTATGTCCAAAATTAAATGTACTGGAGAATGACAAAAACGAAATCGTATTAAAATGTAACAAATGTTTTATTTATGAACTTATCTCGATAATTAAAATAGTAATCCTAATCAGAACATCCACGTTTTCCTCACATGGCAGCATCCATCTTGCTTGAATCTTGTTCTTGATCCGTGTTGTAAACAAACAAGCGTTACGTTGCCATACCTGCTTTCTCATACCAAAAAAATTAACCAATAATAATAAAAAATCATATTTTTAATTTTAAAATGGAGCCTCTTATGACGTCGCAATTTCAATTTTTTTTAAAGATTTAATGTAATATTCTTTGGTATATTGCGCTTAAGCTCTATGATAAGGTGACCATATTTTCAAACACTGATTTAACAAATTACCGTTTGTCCCCAAATCAAAATAAATTTCAAGGACATTGAAAACTCTATTTCGGGACTTTTTCGGGGATATAAAAGACTAATAGCTATATGCTAGGCATAATTAATAAAAAGAACTCTGATTTATACATAACAAAATGCTTTGAAACACTTTTTTCTATGACAAATTGCTGAGCCTGCGATATGTTTATGCAAGTTAGGGAGGCATACTATTGTCCTTGTCGTATCATGTTCTTAGACAGACTAAGAACGAGATTCAACAAGGATTTATTTAACGAAGCAGTATTAAATGTGTATTTTTAAGACGGGAATTATTGCTAGTGCTCGGATACTTTTGCTGCGGAGTGTACGATCCGACTTGTGATCTACGATAGCTGCGATTGTTACAATAGTATGCCTCCCTTAAACTATCCCAGCTTTATTAAAATAATCAAGTCTATAGAACCCATTTACACTTTATTATGATGATAGGAGAGAACACAAAATAACAGCATTTCATTTTAATCTTCAGAATCCCCACTCCCAGAAATGCAGAAATTATTCCCGATTACATAACTACAAGAAAATCATTTCTTTTTCTCTCCTATCAATGTATCAATGCAATTTGTGGTAATCATATAACTGCCATTTTTGTGAAAATTTCATAAAATAAATTTTATTTTTCACTTAACATAAATCGGGCAAGATAGAATTTATATACTAATTAGTAGTGCATGATTCTTTCTCTGCTCATGAAGTATGAGGGTCTTTATTTCAAAGTTTCGTTGATTTCCAAGATTATCCAATTATTTGTGCTTCAACGTATAGAATTAACAGTGTGGAAAGCGGGAAATAAAATTGTACTAAAAAAATTACTGTAATCGAAGTTAGTGTCACGAAATTAAAACCGAGACTCCCTATTGGTTAATTATGTTCTTAGATGACGTGATTGAGCAGACGAAACTAGGAAAATCCAATCAGCTCTTCGGTTTGAGCAAAAAAATCGATCGAAGCGCCATCTAGGAAGCTTAATTATTTTAGCAGTATTTTAAGCATTCGATTATAAGCGCTTGCCCCACTGTATATAAGACTACTATATAATATAGTAGTCTTAACTGTATAGTCTAGACACTGTACAGTCGGCTGCAAAATTATTCGAGCACTAGCCAATAATTCCTATATTTAAAAAGTACACTTAAGACTGTTTTGCTAAGTAAATCCTTGTCGAATCATGTTCTTAGACTGATTAAGAACATGACTCGACAAGGATTTATTTAACAAAGCTGTATTAAGTGTACTTTATTTTGGCAAGGATTATTGCTAGTGCTCGAATAATTTTGCAGCCGACTGTACGTGTACTTGTGCATTAGACTGCAATTTTGATTGGATTGGAATGGATGGTTTTCCGTCTCACTAGTGCTTAATGGGCATTAGGCAACGGTCTGGGATTCAACCCTAGAGGTGATCTGGAAACATGCCGTCACAATTTTGATCCTCCACGGAATGGACTACGATTTTGAAAGAAATACTTGAAAATATTTAAATTTGGGGACATTTAGTCTCCCCCAGTAATCAAAGAATTTTTGGTTGGTTGGGTTTTACGTCGCACTAGTGCTGCGCAGATGGGCAATTGGCGACGGTCTGGGACACACCCCTAGAGGTGGTCTGGAGACATGTCATCACAATTTACAAAGAATTTTTGGAGACAAAAAATAAAAAAAGTCAAAATTCGAGGGCAGTCCTCGATTTTCGAGGACGTATGGTCACCTTACACTATGGGGTAAATATTTTTCAGTCATTCATTGATAAGGTAACCAAATGTCTTCATTTTCCGAGGACTATCGCTATCCCCAATTTCGAAGGAAAATAATTTCAATATGTAATACTTTTACAATTTGTACTAGAATATACAGAAAGCAGTTTTGTGATGACCATAACAAACTAATTTTACAATGTTTCAAAAAACGTCTTAAGTTTTTTTTTTTACTTTCTTCAAAAGAAGATTAGTAAAAATTTTCAACTCTTCGTTTTTGATGGATTCACATGTTTTGATAAGTCTCAAGCACGATTTAACTATTTATACTTTCTTCTGTATATCTAAGAAAAAAATGATGAATTCGTGAAAGTTTTTGAACTCTAGTTTTAAATGGATTTACATGTTTTGTGAGGTCCTTAATACCTGGGCCGCGGTAGCCCAGTCGGTAGAGTGCCGGCCTCGTAATTGGAAGATTGCGGGTTCTGTACTCGAGCCGGCCAGAGACCGTCGTGTACATCACCGGTTGCTGGTGCACGTAAAATCTGTCATGGCCGCAATGTCCTCCATGCTCCCATCAAAAATTATACCTCTGGGGTTACCGAAGCTGGAGAGCCATCCCTTCCATGGAGGATCAAAATTGTGATGGCATGTCTCCGAACCACCTCTAGGGGTGTGTCCCAGACCGTCGCCAATTACCCATCTGCGCAGCACTAGTGCGACGAAAAACCCAACCATCCATCCTTAATATGGTTTGACCATTTTTAGAAAACATGTGACTGTGTGCTAGGGTGTAGTACAGAACAAAATTTCGTATAAATATGTATGTAATGAGAATTACTTTTTATGAAGTGATTGTGAGATTAATAGGAATTACTGATAACTGTAGTTGTAAACTATGAGGAAAAAGTATGTGCATTTTAGAACATCCCCTGAGAGGAAATAGCCCCCATTTGGTATAAATATTCAGTATGGATATATTTAAAAAAAACTCGTCAATACCTTTGAAACGAATGGTTGAACCATAGATCTATGTTAATTTAAAACAATGTTATAGATTTTTTTCGAGTAATACATTTGAGTTCAATATTTGTCGCGTCATGATCTTAGCCTTACGCTCTTTTTTATGCTGTAAGCTGATGATAAAAATTAGCAACCAAACTATACATATATATATGAGAAATCTAAGTTTGTGCTTCAATAATTTTTCTGCCAACTGTAAATTTTGAGTTACTAGCGTCATTTCCCCCCTCCAATTGATGATAGGGAATACCGTCTGGAGGGGGGGGGGGATAAAAGAAATATGTTCTTTGGAGGAATACTTCAGAACCTATAAAAAGATGTTAAGCATGACATTTTGTATGCACTGAAACGGGAGATACATATTTTTAAATATTTGAACCATTTTCTTTTTCTGGGACTTGGAAAAAATTAATCAATTTTGCAAACCTAATGCATATACCTCAAAACCAATTTTCTTTGAATGCTGAAATTTTTTAAATCAGTTTTTATATTAAAATGTCAATGAAAAAAATAGAATATTTTAAAATTTCGATCGAAACTTCGCAGATATAAATTTTGTAATACTGAACGTCTTAATCGAAAAATACAAGATTTCCTTTTCTAAAAGTAATTAAAAATTGTTTATTGTTGTTGAAAAAAGCAAAATTGGAAAATATCGAATGTGAAATATGGGATGATGAAAAAGTAATTAATGATTTTGAGCACAGTGAAATTTGGTATTTTGAAGACTTCGGGATAGGTGATTTCAGACAACTGAAATTCACTTAGGCAGAGCTCGTGCAATTTAAAGAATTGGATGGAAACGAGATGACAGAAGATGACAAAGAAATTTTCACATCTTCCTCGCAAGAAAAATTAGAAAATGAAAGTAATGATGAGCCAATCGATCCATACCCCCCTCTGAAACAAGTAAATGAGTCATATGCTATAATTCGCCGACATTTTGAGGTTTGTTTAGGTGACTATAATCTACTTTATAAATTAGAAAAAGAATTGTAGAAATATTAAACATCCGTGAAAAGGAAAACATTATCACCTATCAGAACTTTCTTCCGAGAGGGAATAAAATATTATATGAGTGAGTGATATTGAATAATTCTACTTCTTTATGAGCTCTGGAATCGAATTAGGTAAGTTTAAAAAGACATTTTTGCAATTATGTTGCAGATGGAGAAAAATTAGAGATTGCAAGTATTACAGGTGGCATGTGATTGCCGACTGTTGGGAGCGGGTGGGAAACACACACACACACACACACAAAAAAATAAAAATAAACAAGTGAAAGATATTGAACAATTCTACTTCTTTATATTTTCTAGAATCTCATAAAGCAAGTTTAAAAAGATTATTGCATACCTGCCAAACTGAGAAAATTCCAAGGAGTAAAACAGTGCACGAACAAAAAAATTTGCCCCCCCCCCCCCCCCCCCCAAAAAAAAAAAAAAAAAAAAAGAAAAAGAAAAAAGAAGCAAATGGGATTTTTTCTGTTTTGGCATATAAGATTTTAAAAGTATTTAAAAAAAAAAAAATTCACTAATTTACTTTTTAAATACATTAACATTTGATAAAAAGTAATATAATGTAAAGTTTAGCTATCATTCATAATTATTTACTATACTTACAAATTTAATATATTCACACAGTGATGCAATTAGTCTGAATTTTACATTAGATTTATTTTAAAAATAGTTTTCATTTCAAACTGCTTAGAAGTATCAGATACAGTAATTATTTTTAAATATTTCAGATAACTATTTTTCAATTTAATTAGTTATTACATTTACAAACTCAAAAAAAGAAGAAAAAAAAAAACGGAAAGGAAAAATAAATTTAAAAGCTTCATTTATTAAAATACAATGTAAAAACTACATTTGTTGAAAGAATTTTTTTTTAAACACTTTCTCAGAATATAGTAAATACAATTGATTATCTTCCTTGAAGTAGTAATGTATTTTATTCTTTTTACTAATATTAGCTGATTTTGCATAAATATAGACATTTCTTTTCTTTCCAATGTGTTTGGTTGTATGGTATTTGCCGCCATGAGAAATTGTAAAACTGGACTGACAATAAATGCAATATGCAAACTTTTCACCCTGACTAGATGCTCTTATACATCGAAATTCAGTTCTATAGCTATCTTTAAACAGTTGATAAGATTTCTTTTCAGCCATCATCAAAATTTTCAAAAGCGTGTGACAATTGTAAGCACAAACATAATAACAAAACGAACATCACCCACGTTTCCCATGCTTCCGTTTCTGTAAGATGCGCAAGGGTTGAGGTGAACCGAGCATGTCTGGTGAGGAGGAAAAACACACACCATGCCTCTGAAGCGATGACGTTGAAACGGAGCGTGCTTCAACCAATAAATGGGGACCAACGATAGTTATAGAAGCATCAACTCAGAATCAATCAATTGATCAAATACATTGCGATCTTTGTTTACTAAGCATTAGCAGCAAAAATCGTACTTTTTAGATACTTTTTTTTTAAGATGAGTTTTTTTATTTTTAACTTTTTTTATTAAATTTAATCGAATACTTAAACAAATAAAAAAAAAAAAAAAAAAAAAAAAATGAAAATCAGTAGAAAAAGAGTAAAAATAGCAATCTAGGCATAAAAGCGTAAAAAATGTAAAAAAAAAACGTAAATTTTATGCCCGGGGCATAAAACTTGGCAGCTATGTTATAGACATTTACACTGTGGATGAAGAAAGATTAGAAATCGCAACACTTCTGCAGGGCATTTGATCATTAGCAGAGAGGGGGGATAAAATATTATATGAGTGAGCGATATTGAACAATTCTACTTCTTCATAGGCTCTAGAATCTAATTAGGTAAGTTTAAAAAGAACATTGACATTTATTATGTGGGGGGAAAACAATTAGAAATCACAGATTTCAGAAGGCATTTGATCACTGATTGTTTTGGGGGGGGGGGGGGAGAGTACCATAAAAAGTTACATCAGTGAAAGATATTGAACAATTCTATCTATTCACAGTTTCTAGAACCTCATAAAGCAAGTTTAAAATAAACATTGATATTTATGCTATAGATGGAGAAAGATGGCGATTTTCAATCTTTCCTACCAAATTCGGGACATTTGGAATCTCTGCACAATACTGTTTTGAAAATAATCTGCAGACTGTAAAAGAAAAAAAAAAAAAAAAAAACTGTGATGTAATCTCACATTTTCTGTTATGGGGGCTTAAGGTCGTGTCTGCTTTTGACCAGAAAATATATTTTACAAGTTCTTGCATTTTATGTTTTTTATTCATAGTTTTGTACTTATTACATATATACATAAGCTCAATAAAAACCAGCAAATACAAAATTACATAAATGCTGTTTTAATTATTTTTTTTATTATTCATAAAAAGTTTTAAATTTATATATACAGCAGAGCCTCGGTTATCCAAGCCCTGATTAACCAAGGTAATCTAAAAAGTGCCACATCCCAGTTGAGGTGTGACCCTTAAAAAATGGCATAAAGAACTTCGACTTTGAGAGCACAGTACTTTTTTTTATTTTTTTATAATTCATGTATGCATGTATTGTATTGCATTTTTAACTGATTACATTTAAATGTGTAAGAGGTATATTCTTTTACTTCATTGGTTGTGTTTCCATTCATTTTAAACGTTACTGTATATTTTCTCTCGATTTACAATAGAGTCCATTTAACCTGAGTTTTTGATTATCTGAGGTTCCATCGGTTCACATTACCTTAGATAAACAAAGTTCTATGGCATATTATTTATCTGTCTATTACAATCACTTAGTTTATCTATATATAATCAACAATTTGTTATGACAATTTCTGAAATACTGAAAGAAGCCTGTCCACTGTGGAAGATTTTCCAAGGTGTCTTAGTCCGTATTCACAAGAATTTCGGAGAAAATCACAGAAAAATCCGACCTACAAAGAATGTTATCCATGGGAAATTTACTAAGGTATTTCAGTCCACATTCATGCAAGTTTCGGAGAAAATCACGGAAAACTTAGAACTTTATTGACGAAGTACTTACCATTGGAGAAAGAAAAGAATATTTTCTGTAACACTGGGATAATCGAAAATGTCAGCCCTTCACAAAATTTTGTTTTATAATAAAAATACTTTTGTAAAATTTTTCCATATTTACAGTATTATTTTTAATGAGCGTCTATACTTGTTTTATAAAATGCTATTAACTTGATGTTAAACATTAGATAGAGTAACTGTTAAAATGAAAGGTTTCAAGCAACAATTCTTTTTTTCACAAAAATGGGCCCCAAAAATAAAAACCTGGACCAACCCTGGGAACAATAATTAAAAATATTTTATGAGAATCTAACGACTACAAAAAATTTAATAAAGCAACACTAAATAATTATTAAAATCCAATTTTTTGTTGTAAAGGGCAAATAAACAGAATTTTAGAATATTAAAAGAACAACCATTAATTATAAAAATACTTTAGAAATTTTAAAATTAAATTCAAAAAGACTTTAGAAATTTAAAAAATTAATTTTGTTTAATTTTAATGAATTATTAATATTTACTTTCATAAATTATCTTATTATGAATGATATACTTAAAGTAAAAAAAAAAGATGGAAGAAAATATTCCTGAAAACTCTGATAAAACCCAAAAAACCCTGATAAAACCCACTGGGCTGGGTTTTTTTCAACCCTGATTATGGAGGCTAAATATTTACATGTTTTTAGCAAAATAACATTTATTTTAACAATTAGTTGCAATTACGTAAATTTACTGCAGTTACATAAATTTTTACAATTTTAAAATTCCACATTTCAGTAAATGGCCATAAATTATTGCATATACAGTCGAACCTCGTTAACGTGAACACTGTTAGCGTGAATTACTCTTAACATGAACTGTTTCTACACTTCCTGTCAAGATGAAGATTAGTTTAGTTATAGAAATATTAGTTACTGATAACATGAACTACTGAAAACATAAACAAATGTATCTCTCTTGAGATTCACATTAACAAGGTTCGACTGTATTGCAAACCATTGCAGAAAATTGCAATTGCAGAAAAAATAAAAATAAAAAACAAGAATTTCACCAATTAGCATCGAAATAAAGCCTACTATATCAGCAATTAATTCCAATTAAATCTAAATTTCATTAATTATCGGAGAAAGCATTACATATTTTCACTATCAGTTATAAAGACATCACAATTTACAAAAATCAGCTTTTAAAGTATTACAACCTTTATCAATTAGGCTAAATAATAACATATTAAACATAAAATTTTGACTTCAACTGTCAAAATAATGTAATTTTCATCGATTAGTAGCTATATAATAGCAAATTATTTAGTCGATTATGGCCGATTGCAGAACGCATGGCAATCTGTATTTCAAGAATCAGTTTTGAAAAAACAAAGTGAAATTATTATCGATTAGCAAGAAAATAATAGTTTAGTTGCGAAAAAACATAAATGTTGGACAATTATTGGAGAAATAGCCTGGTACTTTTAATTTCATTTGCAAAAGTATTGCATAATTTCTGATGTGTGACTTTCGACAAAAGTGTGACAGTCATCAATTAGCAGCAAGATTTTCAATATTTTAGAATTCAGCTTTGCAAAAGGCATAGATTTTATCCATTAGCAAATTAGCATATAAATAAATTCAGGGTTAGGTTTTTGACATGACAAGGGTTTAAACCGTCAAAAACCTGTCAGAAACCTCAACTGTCAAAAGCCTATATCGTCAAGATTCAGAATCTATAAATGTGCTTGAATCTGGTTAGAAATATGAATTAATAATATCTGCCATATATAAGTTAACATCTAAGTATTATGCTGTTTATAAATTAACGAATCTTAAAACAATTTATTGATGATAATTAATAAAAATTTAAGTAAATATACTGGTTTCAGACATCAGAAATATATACAAAGCATGTGTAGACATATTTAATATTTTGTATGTTTATTTATATTAATATTTATGAAATTCTAAAATTCCAAAGTTACTTAGGAATTTTAACATAAACCAAGTTTTAAATACAGGAAAACTGGATTCTTTTTTTTTTTTTTTTTTTTTTTTAAGTAGAACATAATATGTGTGGGCAGTAAGTTAATATGAATTCGAAAATAATTATATTTATAATCTATATTTATTTCACTTATCATTTAAATAATAATTTATCTATTTATTATTATTTCTGGTTAGTAATGCACTTGCACACTACTTATAATTGAATATCTTACAGAAAGAAATTAGCTCTAGTGAGGTTTGTCGCAGAAAGCAGGAAAAAATTCTGCCACAGGGAGTAAAAAAAATTTCAAACTTTAAAATTACATAAATTTTGTCACTTAGCAGTGAAATTGTGCTAACTTTGTATTTAATTTTAATAAATACACATACCTTTCTTTCTTTTGGAAAACATCCTTATAATTTTCATTCTTCTCTTTCCTTCAGCACTTAAATCTAAAATATCTCCAGTTCTTTTTCTGTATTTAAACAATAACAACAAATATATAATATTCATAATTAAAATGAACTATGCATAATACTACAAATCAAACATGCAAGAATTTTCAGTATGGTTTGATATGAAAACATTAGAAAAAAATTACACCAAATGAACAATTTAGGGGACCTGGATTGCTCAGGTTACTACTATTAGTAGCGAGCCTTGAATATCAACTACAATAACCCATACAGATTACTTGAACTGTAAACTTGTAGTAACAGACAAACAAGTGGCACCTACAGAGCAACCTGTAGATATCGATTGGTATCTTCATAGGTGTCAACATTACTAATCTTTAAATCAGATTTATACATTGATATTTTAAAAAGGAATCTGTCACATATATTTTCGACGTATAAATACAATTAAAAGGGAAACATTTATAAAAACTTTCCAATGTGAAGTCTCCGTTGAAAATAACGAAGACTTGGCACGTCTATGTATCTTGGATTTGGATGCTATTTCTTGAGAATTTAAAAAGTTGTTGCTAATTACGAAAAACATTCACTAAATTACACAACAAGTTTTTATTCTTACATTAGCTTGGAACTTAATTTTCTAAAAATGAAAATTAATTATAATTTGTTATAGTTAATTATAATTAATTTGTAATTAATTATAGTTTGTGGGGCCTGACTTGCCGTGTGAGATTAAATTTACCCTACTACAAGAAAAATATTTTGAAATAGCATTTGTCAAATAGTGTATTTTTAAATTGTTTTAAAATTTTTTGAATATTTTTCTCAGATGAATTAAACACTTGAATAAAAAAATTGAAACAATACGCTATAAGTTGCAAAAGTAATTGCTAAGAATTGGGCGAGTTTTCAAATTCAGATTACAGTACCTATACACCAGAGTTTAATTCAGATTTTTTTTTAAATGATACCCCATTTGTAAATTTATAAAATAATTTGCGAAATATCAAGTAGAAAATTAATAATGCAGGGGTCAAAGCATTCAAATATGAAAATATAAGAATTTTCTTATACAAATAGGCCGTTGCTATTCGGACCATCGGTGCGATTAGTGTGGGGGGGGGGGGGCTATTCAGACCGCTTCCTTGTTATGCTGGTCATAATAATGATTTTGCTTGTTTGATCTTCAATTTTCTCTGTAATATACTAATGATTTTGCTTGTTTCAACTACAAATTCAAACTTTTAGCATTTTGAAAGTGTATAATGCGGTTGATCTACAATTCATATATATTTCAACATTGCTGTTAGAAAACATTACAAAATAAGTACAAATGTCATTTTCAGAAAAATCATACATATATTTGTATAGAAAATTGGGTTTGGTTTGTATCGAATTATATTGGAATGGTTTAATTTTTTTTTAAAGAAGGAAAAGAAATAAAAAACCAATTGCATCTATGTAGTTGAATATACAGATTTATTCATATGTTATACATTTATTCATATTTATGTATATTCATAACACATATTGCGAAGATTTTTTCAAAGATTAAAAATACTCATTTACTAAGATCTGTTTTCATGTTGCATTTTTTATTTTTATTATTCAATTTTCGAAATCTTCATTATTTTCATTTTTGCTTTATAAAAATTATTTTGAGTTATTGCCCTTTTATGAAGAATTTTAACATCATTTAGAGTACAAAATTACTGTGAAAATAATTAATCTCTACCACACTCCCACACTTAAAAAAAAGTAAAAAGATAATTTTTCCTGCATGGGGACGAGACACATTGTATTATGTCTAAATTTCACTCTTTTATCAGTGCTAACTTATTCTCCTTGGAAAAGATGGTCCGAATAGCCTGTACAAAATTGCAGAAACGGTCCGATTAGCCACTTCGTATACAAATATAGGAACATAATTTCAAGAAAAAGATGAGAGATTCAGTAAAAACAAACTATCTCTAACATTACTTTGTAATCTCGGAATGATTAAATGACTTGTAAATAAAACGCCCTAATTTAATCTCATCTAATTTAACAGATAAAACAAATGAAAAGATCAATTATTGTTTACTTCTCACATTATTTAGAAAAGAACATATTTTCAAATTTATGATCTTTTATTAGTCTACCTTTCACTTTCATACCAATTTATATTATTTAACATCAGTCCACATAATATTTTTTAAATAATGATTTTTTTTTTTTTTTTTTTTTTTTTTTTTTTAAACATGTTTAAAAAATTAAAAAGAAGAAGAAAAAAAAAATCAGAACCCTTCAATTTAACTACCAATTGTACTCCCCCCCCCTCTTAAAAAAAAAAAAAAAAAAAAGTTAAAGAGTAAGGGGTTGGTTGGTTGGTTGTAGGATTTAAGTCCGATTGACTCCTGATGTGTCCTAGGCCTAGAGAGGGGAATGCCCTCCGTGGGGGTCTTTCTAAGGGGTCCTAGCCCGTATTTACGCAATAAAGAGTAAGGGGAAAATATTAAAAATAGTAATGGAATTATCAATTCTTTTGATTGTATAATTTTTTTTTCTTTTTTCAAATGATATTTGCTAAGCATTAAGTAACAATATGTTTATATTAGGATATATTAGTTTTATTTTAAATTACCTTTTTATTTTATTCATTTGAAGACATCCAGGTGAAAATTCCTGTATTTTTTGTCAGATTTTATGTTAAATTATCCTTTAAAATGTTTTATTATGCCTTCCATACCACAGTTAAGTTTTTCTTTTTTCTTTTTAATCGATAAATTGTTATAGCTATGAAGTACAGCAATGAATGCCGTACAAACAATAAATATCGTACAGCGAAAAGATGAATTTCATGAACTTTTATTATGAAATAAATAATTTTGACTTATTTTAAACATACACATTTGAACACATTTCGATGCTACTTAAATATAATCCGTTCAGACAAGCATTCAGAATAACGCTAAAGGACGATTTGGTAAACATACCAAAAATTTTAATTATAATTGTTTTCCTACAGCTATGTCCAAAATTAAATGTACTGGAGAATGACAAAAACGAAATCGTATTAAAATGTAACAAATGTTTTATTTATGAACTTATCTCGATAATTAAAATAGTAATCCTAATCAGAACATCCACGTTTTCCTCACATGGCAGCATCCATCTTGCTTGAATCTTGTTCTTGATCCGTGTTGTAAACAAACAAGCGTTACGTTGCCATACCTGCTTTCTCATACCAAAAAAATTAACCAATAATAATAAAAAATCATATTTTTAATTTTAAAATGGAGCCTCTTATGACGTCGCAATTTCAATTTTTTTTAAAGATTTAATGTAATATTCTTTGGTATATTGCGCTTAAGCTCTATGATAAGGTGACCATATTTTCAAACACTGATTTAACAAATTACCGTTTGTCCCCAAATCAAAATAAATTTCAAGGACATTGAAAACTCTATTTCGGGACTTTTTCGGGGATATAAAAGACTAATAGCTATATGCTAGGCATAATTAATAAAAAGAACTCTGATTTATACATAACAAAATGCTTTGAAACACTTTTTTCTATGACAAATTGCTGAGCCTGCGATATGTTTATGCAAGTTAGGGAGGCATACTATTGTCCTTGTCGTATCATGTTCTTAGACAGACTAAGAACGAGATTCAACAAGGATTTATTTAACGAAGCAGTATTAAATGTGTATTTTTAAGACGGGAATTATTGCTAGTGCTCGGATACTTTTGCTGCGGAGTGTACGATCCGACTTGTGATCTACGATAGCTGCGATTGTTACAATAGTATGCCTCCCTTAAACTATCCCAGCTTTATTAAAATAATCAAGTCTATAGAACCCATTTACACTTTATTATGATGATAGGAGAGAACACAAAATAACAGCATTTCATTTTAATCTTCAGAATCCCCACTCCCAGAAATGCAGAAATTATTCCCGATTACATAACTACAAGAAAATCATTTCTTTTTCTCTCCTATCAATGTATCAATGCAATTTGTGGTAATCATATAACTGCCATTTTTGTGAAAATTTCATAAAATAAATTTTATTTTTCACTTAACATAAATCGGGCAAGATAGAATTTATATACTAATTAGTAGTGCATGATTCTTTCTCTGCTCATGAAGTATGAGGGTCTTTATTTCAAAGTTTCGTTGATTTCCAAGATTATCCAATTATTTGTGCTTCAACGTATAGAATTAACAGTGTGGAAAGCGGGAAATAAAATTGTACTAAAAAAATTACTGTAATCGAAGTTAGTGTCACGAAATTAAAACCGAGACTCCCTATTGGTTAATTATGTTCTTAGATGACGTGATTGAGCAGACGAAACTAGGAAAATCCAATCAGCTCTTCGGTTTGAGCAAAAAAATCGATCGAAGCGCCATCTAGGAAGCTTAATTATTTTAGCAGTATTTTAAGCATTCGATTATAAGCGCTTGCCCCACTGTATATAAGACTACTATATAATATAGTAGTCTTAACTGTATAGTCTAGACACTGTACAGTCGGCTGCAAAATTATTCGAGCACTAGCCAATAATTCCTATATTTAAAAAGTACACTTAAGACTGTTTTGCTAAGTAAATCCTTGTCGAATCATGTTCTTAGACTGATTAAGAACATGACTCGACAAGGATTTATTTAACAAAGCTGTATTAAGTGTACTTTATTTTGGCAAGGATTATTGCTAGTGCTCGAATAATTTTGCAGCCGACTGTACGTGTACTTGTGCATTAGACTGCAATTTTGATTGGATTGGAATGGATGGTTTTCCGTCTCACTAGTGCTTAATGGGCATTAGGCAACGGTCTGGGATTCAACCCTAGAGGTGATCTGGAAACATGCCGTCACAATTTTGATCCTCCACGGAATGGACTACGATTTTGAAAGAAATACTTGAAAATATTTAAATTTGGGGACATTTAGTCTCCCCCAGTAATCAAAGAATTTTTGGTTGGTTGGGTTTTACGTCGCACTAGTGCTGCGCAGATGGGCAATTGGCGACGGTCTGGGACACACCCCTAGAGGTGGTCTGGAGACATGTCATCACAATTTACAAAGAATTTTTGGAGACAAAAAATAAAAAAAGTCAAAATTCGAGGGCAGTCCTCGATTTTCGAGGACGTATGGTCACCTTACACTATGGGGTAAATATTTTTCAGTCATTCATTGATAAGGTAACCAAATGTCTTCATTTTCCGAGGACTATCGCTATCCCCAATTTCGAAGAAAAATAATTTCAATATGTAATACTTTTACAATTTGTACTAGAATATACAGAAAGCAGTTTTGTGATGACCATAACAAACTAATTTTACAATGTTTCAAAAAACGTCTTAAGTTTTTTTTTTTACTTTCTTCAAAAGAAGATTAGTAAAAATTTTCAACTCTTCGTTTTTGATGGATTCACATGTTTTGATAAGTCTCAAGCACGATTTAACTATTTATACTTTCTTCTGTATATCTAAGAAAAAAATGATGAATTCGTGAAAGTTTTTGAACTCTAGTTTTAAATGGATTTACATGTTTTGTGAGGTCCTTAATACCTGGGCCGCGGTAGCCCAGTCGGTAGAGTGCCGGCCTCGTAATTGGAAGATTGCGGGTTCTGTACTCGAGCCGGCCAGAGACCGTCGTGTACATCACCGGTTGCTGGTGCACGTAAAATCTGTCATGGCCGCAATGTCCTCCATGCTCCCATCAAAAATTATACCTCTGGGGTTACCGAAGCTGGAGAGCCATCCCTTCCATGGAGGATCAAAATTGTGATGGCATGTCTCCGAACCACCTCTAGGGGTGTGTCCCAGACCGTCGCCAATTACCCATCTGCGCAGCACTAGTGCGACGAAAAACCCAACCATCCATCCTTAATATGGTTTGACCATTTTTAGAAAACATGTGACTGTGTGCTAGGGTGTAGTACAGAACAAAATTTCGTATAAATATGTATGTAATGAGAATTACTTTTTATGAAGTGATTGTGAGATTAATAGGAATTACTGATAACTGTAGTTGTAAACTATGAGGAAAAAGTATGTGCATTTTAGAACATCCCCTGAGAGGAAATAGCCCCCATTTGGTATAAATATTCAGTATGGATATATTTAAAAAAAACTCGTCAATACCTTTGAAACGAATGGTTGAACCATAGATCTATGTTAATTTAAAACAATGTTATAGATTTTTTTCGAGTAATACATTTGAGTTCAATATTTGTCGCGTCATGATCTTAGCCTTACGCTCTTTTTATGCTGTAAGCTGATGATAAAAATTAGCAACCAAACTATACATATATATATGAGAAATCTAAGTTTGTGCTTCAATAATTTTTCTGCCAACTGTAAATTTTGAGTTACTAGCGTCATTTCCCCCTCCAATTGATGATAGGGAATACCGTCTGGAGGGGGGGGGATAAAAGAAATATGTTCTTTGGAGGAATACTTCAGAACCTATAAAAAGATGTTAAGCATGACATTTTGTATGCACTGAAACGGGAGATACATATTTTTAAATATTTGAACCATTTTCTTTTTCTGGGACTTGGAAAAAATTAATCAATTTTGCAAACCTAATGCATATACCTCAAAACCAATTTTCTTTGAATGCTGAAATTTTTTAAATCAGTTTTTATATTAAAATGTCAATGAAAAAAATAGAATATTTTAAAATTTCGATCGAAACTTCGCAGATATAAATTTTGTAATACTGAACGTGATTCCCCCCCCCCCCAAGGGGGATCCCTGAGGGAGCATGAAAAATAATGTTTTTTAGAGGAATACGTCATTGCGTTTAAAACATGCTTTGAAACGGGAAATACAGATTTTTAAACATTTTAATTTTTTTTATCGAGATTTGGTAAAAATGAGCAAAATTTGCAAATATCATTTTTTCTACAGATACTAATTGGGATCAATAGCCTACCGATCGAATTTCTACTGATGTCTGTAAAGATCTATTGATATCGATTGAGGATATAATTAATAGGTGGCAGATGTCAATAGCTTCTATTGATAAAGGTAGGGAAATCCATAGAAATCAATTCGTATCAATAAGACTCTATTTATATCGCCAGCCTACTGATCAAATTTCTAATAATGTCTGTAAAGGTCTACTGATATCAGTTGAGGATATAATCAATAGGTTACAGATGTCAATAGCTTCTATTGATAGCGGTAGGGACATCCATAGAAATAAACTCATACCAATAGAATTCTATTGATATCGATAAGTTTTTGTATTGATCTCTACGGATCATTTTTAGTATGGTTGGGCAATATATCTACGCTACAGGGGTTGTTCCAATCATACAAAACAAATTAATACATCTTCCTGCTTAACTTTGGTACATTGCATTTGATACTGACAAGCATTAACAAGAACAAAATTGTTCATTGTGGTACCTACCTTGCCATGATTGGAAGAAGCTTGTGTAGCAAATTAGCACATCTTACTGGCACATAGCACCACATCATCTTGTTTCTACATAAGCTGCTTACATAGCATATTATGCTAGCAAGCATTTACAAGCACACGATTGCTCACTGTGGTACCTTTTCCCCCATGATTGGAAGAAGCTTGTGCAGCAAATTAGCACTTCTTACTGGCATATAGCATGCCATACTATTTCTACTTAAGCTGCCTACTTAGCACATTATGCTGGCAAGCATAGAAAAGTATATAATAGCTCGTTAAGGTACATACCTTGCCATGATTGGAAGAAGCTTGTGCAGCAAGTTAGTATTTCTTACTGGAATACAGCATGCCATGCTATTTCTGCCTAAGCTGCCTACACAGCATATTATGCTAGCAAGCATATAATAGCTTATTAAGGTACATACCTTGCCATGATTGGAAGAAGCTTGTGCAGCAAGTTAGCACTTCTTACTGGGATATAGCATGCCATGCTATTTCTACCTAAGCTACGTACATAGCATGTTATGCTGGCAAGCATGAAAAAGCATATAATTGCTTATTAAGGTACATACCTTGCCATGATTGAAAGAAGCTTGTGCAGCAAGTTAGCACTTCTTACTGGGATATAGCATGTCATGCTATTTCTACCTAAGCTACCTACATAGCATGTTATGCTGGCAAGCATGAAAAAGCATATAATAGCTTATTAAGGTACATACCTTGCCATGATTGGAAGAAGCTTGTGCAGCAAGTTAGCTTTTCTTACTGGGAAATAGCATGTCATGCTATTTTTTCCTAAGCTACCTACATAGCATGTTATGCTGGCAAGCATGAAAAAGCATATAATAGCTTATTAAGGTACATACCTTGCCATGATTAGAAGAAGCTTGTGCAGCAAGTTAGCACTTCTTACTGGGATATAGCATGTCATGGTATTTCTACCTAAGCTATCTACATAGCATGTTATGCTGGCAAGCATGAAAAAGCATACAATAGCTTGTTAAGGTACATACCTCTCCATGCTTTGGAAGAAGCTTAAACAACAAATAAGCATACAATGATTGTACATAGCATGTCATGCTTTTGCCGTGTTAGCTAGCTAATATAGCATTCGATGCTGGCTAGCATTATAAAGCATATAATAGCAAGAAAATCTAGCAGACATAGCAATACATAGCAATAACTAGCATATTTTTGTTGCTGGTACTAGCATGAATTTTAACTTGGGTAAGTAGTAAAACCATCTTTGGCAGCTATACAAACTGAAACAGGCTGAAACTGGCATCGAATCAATTAGGACATCTATATCCCCCTGCGGAAGATATGCATAACCTTTTTAGCAGTTAATTCACCAGTATTCCGGTATGGCTTCAGTTGCCTTCTTAGCACGTCCCAGACGTGCTCTATTGGCGAGAGGTCTGATGACCTGGTAGGCCATGGGAGTATATCATATCCTTAAAGACTTTTTTCGGAGAGTCAAGCAGTATATGGGCGAGCGTTGTCTTGCTGATAAATGGCACCTGGGCGGCTTGATAGAATAGGCAGCACAACCGGCGTTAAAAATCTGTCCACGTAACTGCGATCCGTCATACTGCCTTGAAAGAAGACTTGAGGTGATCGTGTGTCCCAACAGATCGCTCCCCACGCTGTTACACCTTGTGTAATAGCTGCATGCCGCTCGACAACAAATGCTGAATAAGACCACTGGCCTGGCTACATCCACATGCGTGTGCGAAGGTCATCAGCACTGAGACTGAATCGTAATTTATCGCTGAAGATCGAATGCCAGGTCGGTCACACTTCAGCTCGCCTTGGGTCGACAAAAATCCAGTCGACACTGCTTATGATGTGGGGTGAGGGGTAGGCGTCTTAATGAACGTCGGTTGTTCATACCAGCGTCGGCCAGTCGTCTTCGAAGGGTTTCCCTTGATACTACTGGATGCTTAGAAGGTGGTAAATGGCGTTGAATCGATGCTGATGACGCTGTTGGTGCGGATGTGGCCGCTCTTATGATTGCGCGATCCGTGCGTTCATTTGCTCTCCTGGGACGTCTTGACCCTCCACAATGGTTGACTCTCCCTTCCGTGATCCACTGTTGCCTATCCCGAGCAACTACCATATCTCTCCAAACGATATGGCGACCGACACACCTGAGCGAACAACCTGCTTCTCTGAGGCCTACTATACGGCCCCTTTCACTATCCAACAATTGTCTGTACTGTCGCCGTTTACGACTCAGAGGCATCTCAAGTCACAATACCGTCCATTAAAGTCGACAGATTCGTTTGAATATCTCTACGGCGCGAGAAATCATGCTTTTAAACTCGCCCAGCAGTTCAGATGCGCATAACGTGCTTAGCCTTGTCTCATTGGCATTGAAATTTTAATAATTTCCATATCTCTTACCAGACTACGTTTGTACCGAGTTTCGTGAATGTGGTTCGATTTCTCCTTTGTGCATATATTTTTTGTGACAGAGTGTATTTTTTGAAAAGGTGACCAGTAATTCATTGGAAGTTGTTAGTGAATGTTGGCATGATTTCGCCAAGTTCTTTAGTTGCTGGGAAATAACCAACTAAGCAAATATTTTGTCTAGCTGATGGCGTAAATTAAGTGACAAGATGGCACTTGAGTTATATTTCGTTGTAAGATTAAAATAAGCCGAATTAATTATTTCCTGGTTTCACAAAACAAAATTATAGGAATATGGCCTTTTCAGCTCGAAAAGAATTTTCATTTTTTCATTACGTAAGGATTGCTAAGTGAATACTGGGAATCGATCAAAGATTTTGTTTCAGTTACATTGAAAAAGATATGAAAGGGAACATGTAAAAATTAGAAAAAGTATATTGCAAATATATTATTTATAGGTTAAAAATAGTTATATCATTATATTTAAAACAGTTGTTTAAGATTAAATAATTTAATTTATTTAGAGAATTAACCTATCTTTTCAAGCGAAAACAAATTTTATATAATATGTAATAATCTACATCACAATTACTTTAAATGGCTATCCCATTGAAAAAAAAAATCTCTTTAATGATGTATTAAAGTAAACATTTCAATGTAATTTCCTGGAATAATATTAATAAAACTTTTCGAAATTACTTTTTTCAAAATTCAAAATTCATAAATTTCTCTTATTGGCTTATCGAGCTTGAATGGCGCGTCAGGCGGACGATAAGAATTTTGCCAATTAGACATAAAAATATATTAAAATAAAACTATATTAAATAACCGATGGAAAATTAGAGGTGGAATTCCATCCGCTGATGCATTGCACAGATGAGGATTTTAAAAATTTATGTAACGAGGAAACAGTGAACTTTTTGTTATGTGAGACTTTGATACTCCGGTTCTACGGATTTAGAGTATTTTTGTTACGAATTCTTGACTTGACTCTCAAGAGATATGTAAACATTTTCAACCCTAGTATGTTCATAACATAGTATATTCCATTCAAAATAAGTTAATAACTTCCAGGGTGCTTAACTTACGACTCTGACTAGTACGTAACGTAAAAGCAATGCAATAAATAAACTATTCCGTTAGCCAGTCAAACTCTAATTGTTTATAAGAAAATGTAATATCACCACTTCGTTACATATATGTACATATATGCTTGTATCTAAGAGTGAGTATAACATAAACTTGGAATTGAAAATAGCGTTGAGTTAGATGACGAAGTTATTCTGGTGCAAGATAACAAAATTCAGTTTACGCGCACAATTACGAAGAAAGCTCTCTTTAACAAGGTTATTTTAAATGAATCACAAATCAATTGTTTACATTAGTTTTTTTTTTTTTTTTTTTTTTTTAATTCCAGGAAGGAAAGGGATTCGACAAACCGGAAGCCTTCCAATACAGAGTACATGCTGCCTAGAATTTCAGAGAATTTGGCAACACCCGACTTGACCCCTGAGTCATTCTACTTTATGTTAGAGACAGTATAAAAAAGAAGCAGATTCAGCAATGGCGAATATCAACAATGCCATAAGAAGTTTATTTCCGGTAATGGAAACATATCAAGGAAAGACCTTTAAATAATTCTATTTTAAAAAAAGAAAATAATAATTAAAAAGATTAAACCAGAAGGAGAGACAGCAATGTAAGAGGGGAAAAAAAACTACAGCTGCAAATCTTGTAACTGTAACTTAGATATAATCATCTTTCTTTTTTTCTTCCGAAGCTGCAAGAAAGATCTACTAAAATAGCTCTCATTGGAGTTCTAAAGCAGCAGACGAAGCAGATAGCGTTGCCAAAGTAGAGAAGGAAATAATTTCAGAACTCCTTGGAAGAAAAAAAAATTCTCGTAGCACCCAAGGACGAATTTATGGGATCTCCTGCCACTATACACGTGCACAAAAGATTTAAGGCATTTTTTTTTTTTTTTTTTTTTTCATTTTTAAAACTTTTAATAGCAGCAACTTTACGTTTTACTTTCATTATCGTACTTTAGCCTCATCTTTCAGAAATAAAAAAGGAATTATGCAGTGGCGGCTCGTGAACCGAAAATAAGTGAAGAGCTCAAAAATAATATTTAAGTATTTTTAATCATAATATTTTATTAAGCATGGTCTTAACTAAAATTAACTAAAAATACTTATTTAAATGTAAATTTTTATTCTATAAATGAATACGGCGTAAAATACAGTGTGCCTCTTCACCACTTTTCGATGCACGAGCCGACACAGAATTACAGTGAGGAAGTTGAAGTACTGCACAGCTTTCAATGCACATGGTTTGAGACTTTTTTTTTTTTTTTTTTTTTTTTTTTTTTTCAGAATAGCTATATAAATTTAAATTCTGTAGTTTTTTTTTTTTTTTTTTTTTTCCCTATTTAGACGAAGGTGACGATTATGTCATTTTTGAAGGAAACATCATATTCAAACACTCTTTTTTTTTTTTTTTTTTTTTTTTTTTTAATCGATATAGAAGAAAAAAGAAATGACAAAGGAAGAAAAAAGAAAGGAAACGCAATGTGAAAAAAAAAAAAAAAAAAAGTGTTTTTCCTTGATTCACTATTTTAATATTTGGCAAGAGCTAAAATATATAAACTTATTAGTAAAATTAAAACCCGTGACACTCGCTTTACAAAAATACATCGGTACCTAATTTAGTATTTGAAGATATCAGTTAAACTTGCTTTAAGTTTAAAGATAAAAATCAATGATTTAGTTTATAAATCCAATGATCCGTGACATTGTTAAACTTTATTACAAGAAAAAAAAAAGAGAGAGAAGTTGAAGAAGCAGGACTGAAAAACAGAAGTGAGCAAGTCTTAAAAATTATAGATGATAAGTTCAGATTAAATATGTAAATCAATCATGTAAAAATATACATGATTAAATATTAAGATACAAACACACACACGCACACATATATCTGTACTGATAAGTATAAAGGATTTAAGTCCAAAAATGTCGATTTTGAGTTAAGTACATAGTCAGACTCAGAAAAAAATTCTCTATCGATTGGTATAAAGGATTTAAATCCATGTCATTTAGTCTTTGAGAAAATCCATTAGTAAAAAAAGATTCAAGATAGAAATTTAGCATTAATCTTTGGTATAAAATATTTAATTCAATTTTTCCCTTTATTAAATGAAGATTGACAATCACTGAGTGGTATAAAGCATATAAACCAACATAATCTCTTTTTCCTAATCGATTCTGCTGATTAGTTTTTAGTTAGTTTAACTTTATTTTTCGTCTCTTGAAGAATCAAGAATATGGACTTAAATCCTTTATACTTATCAGTACAGATATATCCCTTGAAAATGTATTTATATTGCATGCCTTCATAAAGAGGATTCTTAATCATTTTACAAAAATATTTTTTTTTTCAAATTCTTTCCTGTTCTTCACGTGATACGTCATTTCATCTTGTACAATGTTTAGAAAAGGTATTCATAATATATATATTTCTGAAACATTTTGCAAAATCTAAGTAATACTCAGTTAGAAAAAACAGAGAAATTATTGCTCCAAATATAAATAAAAGTCTCAAAAAATGCGAGCGAAAGTCAATAATGAGACTAAGAAAGTAAAAAGAGAAAATGATATCTGTAGCCATAGGTGAATTTCCTTTTCCTTTTAATAACTATAATTGAGAGAGAGAAAGAAAAAAAAAAGAACCTTATCCCTTTGTGATAACAACAGTTCGCTAATACTCCGTCTATAAAATAAAACATGAACCATTTCGTGCAGATCAGCGATTTGAAACCAGACAAAAAAATTATTCTTCAGATTAAACTAATCATTCTATTTCAAACGATTTTGGAAAGAAAAAATGAATGGAAAAAATATAAAAACCAAAGAATCTTATCTATACACCGCAGTTTTATTAAATAAATCAACTTCTAGTTTCTTCTGAAGTGGAAACCAATTAGGGACAAAATTGTATCAGCCTCAATTTGATTTCTTTTTTTCTTCTTATCTTTTTTCTTATTTCAGAAGAACTTTCCGTTTCTTTTAAAGCTCTGTTCATTGTGTTCATTTATGAGCAGGTGTTGCCAGTTTTGAAGGTCAAAAGTTTATTATGAAACTCGTGAGCCGGTCGCATACGAAATAATAATAATAAAAAAAGTTATGTAAAAGGACGTTACTGGACCATTTTCTTGACCGATTTTATTTGTGTTTTATTTTGAAGTCATCATCACCATTAGCCCGCATATACAGAAAGATTAACGCAGTTCGTAACCGCGAAATGGGTCTTTGTGTTCAGATTCGAAAAAATAAATAAATGAAATAAAAATAAAATAGTAATAGTAATAATAATAACAACAATAATTTGTGATCACAAACGTAGCCTATTTTTGTTACAGCTTTAGTTTATCATCATTATTATTTTTCCTACTTGGTTGTATGTCTTCTAAGTTTGGAGTAAGATATAAGATAATAACGAAATTTAATAATGCATACGTTCCAGCGTACTTAATTTGAATATATTCGAAGTGTTTTGTTTCTCCATTTAAAATAATTATAATTACATATAACACTTTCAGAGTAAGTTATGAGTGCAAATATTATAAAAGTCGCTTGAAAAATTCAAAGAATCTGAACATTTTAACGAAATCTGAAGCATGGAATAACTGAAGATCTACTCCGATAGTCAGATCACAGTGTTCCAAATCGTAAACTATTTCCGACCCTACTATTTTAATAATGTTATGAATTTGTAATTATTTCTTATATTTTCCTTGAGATAGCTGAGGCGGTTCGAGTTCGAAAAAATATTTATTTTTCTTATAGTGGTAAGTGGAATAAATAGCATTTACACTGAAAGTCATTGACATCTCTTAGAACCACAAAAATAGCGACACTCTTAGAGATTATTTTGGTAACTTAGGCAAATAATTTTTAGTTTCTGAAAATTCCAGTTTCGAAACTCTACCGTCAAAAACTAATACCGTCGGCAGCAAAATTATTGAAGCACACATCCACACTTTTCATATACAATACCCGCCGCTTATTAAAATCACGTTCGTTCTGAGCCAAAGTGAATTTATTAAGCGGCTGATTTTTATATCCGGCGAACATTCCTTGCATTCAAGAAAAAATGTATTACTTCCCTGAAATTGGAAAGAAATTTCAAAAAAGTAACAAATGATGGAATTAATAAACAATATTAATTAAAATTTCCTTCAAAATAAGCAACTTAAACGTACTTGAAGTTCCGAAGCGACTTCTTTTGAGGTAAATCATCATTACCTTGCCAAAAATTCCCGCTATTCTCTTAAGTTTAAAATCTATTCGTTTAAACACATTGCTTCTTAGTTACTTCAAACTAAGAACTAGAAATTGTCTTTTAATAATTATAAATTAAAAAATATGTATATCACCTAAGAATCAAATCAAATTTGTAACTTATTACCCGCGCTTTGAAGAATATATGTTTCTTGAAAATGATGGAGCGCGTTTAATTTGTAACTATGCTGCAAGTGTAAAATTTTCGACAAAGAGAGATAACAGAGGGAATGCTGTGCTTTCTTTTCTTTTTTATTTCAAAAATAAAAAATCACAGTGTAAATGAAAAATCTGTTTAATGTGGATAAATAACATTTTTTGTTACTGAAGAGATTTTTTTTTAGTTTAATAACCGGCGATACTGATTTTATTTAGCGGCGGTTACTGTATATCTATTTTTTTTTTTTTTTTTTTTTTTTAGTATTTTTTTTTTTTTTTTTTTTTTTTTTTTAGTTAATTCTCGAACTTTAAACCGCTCTTTGTTTTTATGAAATTGATTATTTATTTATTTCTTTATCTATTTATTTTTAATTAAAAATTTAAAAAATCAATTTTTGAAAAATAAGGCACAGTTTAACGATCATGAATTTTCTGAGTATTAAAACGGAATTTAAAAATATGTATTATTTAATGCCTAACAACGGGGATTTTCCCCCCATAGGTTAGCATAAGATTTGGATGACCTCGACGCTCACTAATAGAAAGCTTTAAAGCACAATCTCTAAGAAACGATCACTCAAAACAGTTCTGTCAACACAACTGACTTTCTGGGAATTAATCTGCCCCTTTGAAACTGTTGCCTACATCTTGTCGAAGAATTTGGGTGATTCTGGAATCCAATGGAAAATTTCAAAACTCGCCTCTTATTAAAGATAGAGCTTCAAAATTTCGACAACCCTGAACTACCATTCATCGCTAAATTCAGTCTTCAAATTTACTGCCTAATCGCCAAGTTTATCACCAATGCAGAGCACGATAGAACTATGGAAAACAGACTCCTTTCTGAATAATCTTAGCAGATGTTTCAGCTCATATATTTATGCTTATTGTTATTCCTATCCTTTTTCGAGAACTTTGAACTGTTAATTTGACGATTAATCCTTTTTGTTTTTCTCTTTTGCAGATGAAACGTGAATTAGTAGTAATTCTATTTGATGGAAATATAGACATAAAAGCCTCTTAGCTTTATACATTTGTGTAAATTAAATGACCATACATAATTATTTGAATCCGTGTACTGTTCTTTATTCGCGCTCAAACATTCCACAGGACGAACACAGGTAAGAGCATTTAATTATTAGTCTAGTTAAGATATTCTGAAACGCTCAAAACTTTCTTTAAGAAAATCGGTAACGTTTGTTTCCATTGTAACTATAAATCTACTTTTATTACAATGGCATCTTTGATGCTGAAAAGAGATTTAATTCTTTGCAACAAGTGCTCTACTTATTGTTAGTGAATAAAAGCAATATATTAAATAGAAATCGATTAAAATTATTAAAATTAGCTGAACGATTGTATTCATAATAATAGCATATTTATAACAGTAGATATCACCTCCTTCATTACCTGGAAAAATGGTGAAAAATTATAGAATTTGCTCATCACGGAAGAATTCAACACTTTCTGTGCAATCAATTTTTTTTTTAAAACAGAATTTGATGCTATGAAAATTGCTTGTATATAGATTAATTCTCTCTTGCATTAAAAGAAAAGACAAGTATTCGTATTTATTTCTGCTACTTTGAGATCCGATTTCAAACAACCTCTGATTTATGTGCTAATGTTAATGCCGCGATTGTAGCTCAAAATCCGTCCCGCATTGTGTATTAGTGAGATAAAGGAGGTTATTGTAGTTTAATATGACGCCAATGAACTTTCGAGTTTATTGCTAGACCTTGGTTGTATGATTAGAAGTCTTATTTGATTTCAGACTATTTTATAAAACAAACAATGTATAGATTAAATTATAATATGTTTCGCTCTTATTGTTTTATCTAGTCACAATATTCTACTACGTGATTGAAGCCATAGACGGGTAGTAGAAATAAACAGATATATTAACAATTTTATTTCCTACTTTCTTTTACAAATAATTTAAAAAAGAAAAAAAAAAAAAAAAAAAACCTTCCTTTTGTATCTTTTGTAAGCAGTTGTCTCGATTTACGTGAAACACTTTCCTGATATTTAGAAATTTCAATTCCCTCTTTTTGAAATAAAAGCGTCGAACACCAAAACAGTCCAGATTTGTGATAATGCACTTTTTTTTTTTTTTTTTTTTGGTGTGTGTGTGTGTGTGTGTGTATAAATCGTGTGATTTGATAATTTGTATCTTTCTGAACTAAATCTAAATTGCGAATAGTGAAATATAGTTAATAACCATACAATACATTCTCCTTATATATATATATATAAGGCTACAACTGTAAATGATGACCATATGCCTGATGAATGATTAAACGCATAAATTCTAAATGTTTGTTCATTGCTAAGTTCCAAGATTTGTGTTTTCAAAGTGAACATCAATGTACGCAATTCTGAACTCAAGGATCAGCTCCATTTTCAAGAATCAAAATAGCTCCTGTAGAATATCTCAAACTGTCTGCTTATTATTTGTGCGAATGATTCACCCTCCTTGGATGCTTGGATCCCTCAAAGTAGAGTCCATCGCGGCTCGAGTACACTCGATCCGCACCCGACCCGCTGATAGACTTTCAATCTGCAACCCGACCCGCGATCCGCAAAAAGGTATTCAATTTACATTATTTAAGAAACTGAATTAAATTTCTATTTCACGAAATACAGTTACTTGTATATTATTGAACATATCTTTCAGAGAATTAATTATTACATAATTATTACAAGTATATAATTATATTAATAACAGGAGACGTTGGAATATTAAAAACCGAATAAACTACTAAGTCAGAAACGCCAAAGAAAAAACATTTGAGATGATTAAATTGTGATTTCGCTGTTCCCCATTTGTCTGATTGTTGGAAATTTTACATTCAGTCCACATTTTCTTAATTTTTCTACTGTTTACACAGCTACACAATCCTAAATTCCTATTGGCCACACTCCCCACCTTTTCCGTAATCCTATTGGTTGAACTAAATTTGGTCCCTCTCCTATATATACGAGCACTTCTCCAGATTCAAAATTCTTTTTGCACTGAAGACGGTATGCTTAAGGCTACCGAAACAGCTGTATGCATCTCAAATGTTTTTTCTTTGGCGTTTCTGACGTAGTAGTTTATTCGGGTTTTATATAATTATATTATTTAAAAATAGTGTATAATTAAAATTATATTAAAAATAACTAGTCTAATTATAAACAAAACTCCTTGTGCATTACATTTACTTTAAAAAAAAAAAATCCACTGTTTGAAATGTTCACAGTATATATATATATTGCTCATCTCAAAATAAAAAGGTTCTTTTCATTAATAAAAGTTCTATTATTTCTCCTTAAAATACTATCCTAAAGTAATTCTTCTTTTCTTCAACATCAAAATACACGGTCCTATATTATATTTCATCAGGTATTGCAGTCTAATAAATTAAAGTAAGTAACCTTATAAAAAATCAATAAAATATAACTACTTTGTTTGTCCTGTGTATGTTTCTGTGGTGATTTATTTGACTTCATTCTCATTCTGCTCTGTTATTATCAAATGGATTACACACACACACACACACACACACACACACACACACACACACACACACACACACATATATATATATATATATATATATATATATATATATAGTAAAATAAGGAAGCAAATATACGATGTAAGGCAAATAATTTTCTCATATAGCGTTTTAAACGTCAAGTAAAAATATTTATGTATTTTTTCTTTATAAATCAAAGTTATGTTATGAGTCATGTTCCTTTAAACTACTATGAAGGAAGAGAATATCACCCTGTAGAGGTTAAATGATATTCACTTGGACGCATTCAAAAGATAATATTCATAAAAAAGCTACATAAAAAGATTCTTCGAAGAAATACATTTTGCGAGTAGACCTGTAGTTTTACCTGTGGATCGAAAATTGGTGTTAAGAGCGGACAATACCTAATCTCGCCGGCAGCCTTCGCCCATGTTATTCTATGGGAAAATTTTTTTATATAATTACTCATTACCTAATGAATATTTTTCAATTCTGTTTTCACATTTAGAAAATTCATAAGCGTTCAATTAGTACTTGTTTTCCAAAAATTGATTTTTTAAAATTTTAGTATTTCATTTTGCGATTAGAAAATGAGAAAAATGCATTTTGTGAAAAATCGCATTTTTGAACTCAAAATTAAAATGTAAAAATTAAAAAAAAAAAAATGAATTTTTCAAAAATGAGTACTCATTTAACAGTTATGAATTTTCTGACTGCGAAAACAGAATTTAAAAATATTCATTAGGTAATGTGTAATTGTAGCAAAAAATCTTCCCATAGAATAACATTGGCGAAGGCTGCCGACGAGATTACGTATTGTACCCTCTTAACTTGACCTGTACCCGACCCGCAATGCAGGTAACCCGTGGGCAACTGCAGGTAACCAACCCGATGCAGGATTTTACATGAAAAACACTGAAACCCTCCCGGATAAAACAGTCTGTAAGTAACGTTGTGTATAAAGATCATTATATATATATACATATAGTGGCAAAAAACTGCATCACCTGAAAAAAAAAAAAAAAAATGAAAAAGTGTGGAAATAAAGTTTTTCATGCATATGTTTTATGCAATGATGGTATTGTTACGATAAAATACAATTGTAGGATTAATCTCAAACAAATTTCATTAGGATTAATAAATTATTTACATTTAATTATTGGGGTGAAAAAAGAAGGTAAAAAATGTAATATTTAAGAAAACGTGAAATGAAGCAATAGGTACACAAATTCTATAGTTAATGTAACAGTCATATTACATATACTTAGATGTGTATACACACATGAAGATTTTTTCAATAATAGATCCTCTATAACCTGAGATAACAGCTTTGCAGCAGTCCGGCAAAAAAAAAAAAAAAAAAGCTATAAACTTCTGAATGTAATCCTGGCTAATTTCAAGAAACTACTCCCTAGTAATGCTTTCCTTCAGTTTTATCTTAATACCACACTTCTTAGCAGCAATTTTCGCTTACATTATACGCCAACAATTTTCAATGGAATTTAGGTCAGGACTATGCCCAGGCCAGTTCAAAACTTTAATGCTAGATGTAGTAAAGGCAGAAAATTGGGAGAAAATTACTTTTACAAGATCTGTAATGTTCTGGAGATGAAAACTTACAATTTAGGTAACAAAATCATTCATAAAAAGGTTGACTTGTACTTACCGAACAGATATTGCAAAATTCTGCTGAAAAATGCATTTTCCAGAACCTTTCAAATGATGGCTTTAAACACTCCTCCAAGGCCTTTGTATAAACATATGCGTTCACAGTTCCAGTAACAAATTTCAGGCATCTAACTACTTTGCTGGATGTGCATCCGTTTATACCAGTGTTTAAAGCGAGCTATTGAGAACCATTTGACAGGTGCAAGAAATTTCATTTTGCACCAGGACTCTATCATACAGCAAAATCGATAAGTACAATCCAACTTATTCATGAATGATTTTATTGCCTAATTTACAAGTTTTCTTCTCCACAATGTTACAGATATTGGAAAAGTAATTTTCTTCCAATTTCTTCCCTTCAGGGGGAGGGGGGAACTATTTAAAAAAAATCTTACATTAAAGTTTTGGCATAGCCTGGGAATAGTCCTGATCTGAATCATAGGAAAAATTGTTACCACATAATGGGTACGAAAATTGCGGCTAAAAAGCCTGCTACTAAGATAAAACTGCAGAAAAGCATTATTAGCATCTAGTTCCATGAAATTATTCAGGATTACATTCAGAAGTTGATAACTTCTATAACGGGCCGCTGCAAGGACGTCATCGTAGCTCACGGAGAATCTACTAAATATTGAAGTAGTACACGCACGTGCGTGTATATGCATCTAAATATATGTAATATGACTTCAGTTACGCATAATTTACATTAACTACAGAATTTGTATAGCTATTGCTTTCTTCCACGTTTTCTTCTTCTTCTTTTTTTTTTCTTTTTACCAAATAATTAAGTGTAAATAATTTATTAATCCTAATAAAATTTCATTAAAATTTATCCTACAACTGTAAAGTTACATTTAAAAAATATTCTGTTGTTCGTGTTTTCCTCGAAGGCTTTTCAACACGGCGGCGCCTGATCATCTTCAGGAGGTGGGCTTCTATTGTGTTTCATCTCCGACTGTTTTTTTTTTTTTTTTTTTTTTTTTTTTTTTCCTTTTCTTTATGTGTAACATTTGACGTCATCGGCTACCTAAGTTCTGATTGGGCTCCATGTCATTACAGCTGTGTGAGTTTGTTAGTATTCCAAAATAATGCTGTTTATAAAGCGAACATTTACTATAACTTACGTTTAAAAATTATCTCATTGTTCGCTTTCCTCGAAGGCTTTTTAACACGGCGCCTGGTTATCTTCAAGAGGTGCTAACAAACTAACAAATACTAAGAAACTCACACAGCTGCAATGACTTGGAGCCCAATCAGAGCTTAGACAGACAATGGCGTGAAATTTTAAATGTAAAGTAAAGGGAAAAACAGAGACGAAACATAACATAAGCTCACTTCCTGAATATGACCCGGTGCCGGGTTTAAAAGCCTTGAGGAAAACTAACAATAAGGTATTTTTTAAATGTAACTTACAGTAAATGTTCGTTTTATGAATAGTATTATTTTGAATCCACAATTGTATTTTATTGTAACAATATCATCATTGCATAAAACATATTCACGAAAAACATTATTTACACATTTTTTCATTCTTTCGCAGGTGATGCAGCTTTTTTGTCCGCCGCTGTATATGTATATATATATATATAACATATATACTGTATATACTTTTTTATGTATATTCTTTAAATTTATTTATTAGGTTGATTTCTTTAGAAATCGACCTATTGCAATCACTTCGTTTATATATATATACTAGCAGTCTTTGCCCGCTTCGCTGGTCACTAAATTTAAAGGAAACTCTTTTCTATATAGCTTTATAAATATAAAATAAAATAAATTACTGAAATTCTTCAAAAGCTCGCTTCAGGTCCCTACTGCCTTCGGCAGCGATTTGGTCATCCACTGCAACTCGGGCGCTTGTCCCTATTACCTGCGACAATGGTTTACCAATCAGCTTCCATTTAGGTGCTTATTATATAACAGTTTCGAAATAGATAGTATCGAAAAAATTGGAGTTTCCCTTTTATATTTGAATCCCAGTTACATGTGAACAACACTATACGTGGTGCACATAATATTTGCTTTTACGTTATTTCCTATGTTTATTTTGTTTTTCCAATCAACCATAAAATGACAGCAATTTCACGCCAAATATTACAATATGCTGTGACCGGCTACGTCTGTCGCATGAGACAATTGATTTTTTGTGTTTATATATAATTCATGGTTTGTAAACCTGATACTACAGCCTTAATATAGTTCTCTTTGGAGACTTTTGAATTTTTGTCACCATTTTAGACTTTTAATCCATTGTAACAATAAGACTTAATCCCTTGTAACAATATGCTATGAGCGCTATTTCTGCCGTATTTTAGACAACTGATCTTTTTATTTTTATATTTATTTTCCATTAAACATATTTTTTTTTTTTTTTTTTTTTTTTTTTTTACTTATTTAAATATTAATTTGAATTATTCAAATATTTCTGTTCGACAGCGTGCAAATGCAGTAACACACAGAGGCTCATTTGCTTGTATGATAAATTAGCATAGTGATTATTACATAAAAAAATAAATAAATAGGTAAACATTATCGTGCTACACAACTTTATTATGTCACTCCATTGGCGGCTTTTGAATTATTGTCGCCATATTAGCGATGGATTTTTTTTTTTTTTTTTTTTTTTTTTTTTTGTATGAAAAGGGGAAGACTGTTTTGCTAATAATTTTATCAGACTCTTTTTTGTTTATACAGTCAAACCTGTCTATCTCGAAACCTGCTTATCTCAAAAACCTGTCTATGTCGAATTTTTTCAATTTCCCTACATTTTCAATAAAAATTTAACGTATTTTCCAAATCTATCTCGAATTATTTTCTTCTCAAACCTGTCAATCTCGAATTTTCGTAGTCGATTTTTTTGAATTTCCCTACGTTTTCAATAAAATTTTAACGCATTTTCCAAACCTATCTCAAATTATTTTTTTCCCAAACCTGTTATCAATCTCGAATTTTCGTAAGAAACACAACATTCCAGTTTAGAGCCTTATTGACCTTGACAATCTCACCAGTCCCCATTTCCGCGAAATACGTGAGGACATCGGGGGTGCTTTGGTCAGGGACTGCGTGGGAATTGTACTAAAAACGGGTTTTCTTCTCTGGAATGATAAGGGATGGGGGAATAGGAGACAGGAGAAGAAATTTTGTAGAACTGTTTCTCAGTCTTGTCTTAGCCTAACGACTAAAGTATCATCTCGCATTTTTGCTGTCTCGATTTTAGAGCTAAAAATGGCAGGTGTGAAAAGAAAATTGAACGTTTTAACCATTGAAAAAAAGATGGAAATTCTGTCTTTTTTGAAAGAAAACTATTCTATGAAGAAAAGCGTAGTCGCCGCTAAATTTGGAATTCCACCCAGTACTCTTTCCACCATCATGAAAAACGAAACTATCATACAAAAGAATTTCGAAAACGGCTGCAAAACAATGAAAAAAAGCCGTGCATGCTCTTTTCCTGATGTGGACAAATGCGTTAGAAAATGGTTCGAACAATATTGTGGAGAAGGAGTTCCTATCAGCGGTTTAATGCTTCAAAAAAAAGCTGAAGACTTTGCTAAAGAACTCGAATTTGACAGTTTCAAAGCAAGTAATAGTTGGCTTGAAAGCTTTAAAATGAGAAATGGCATTGTCTTCCGAAAACTTTGTGGAGAAAGCGGATCTGTACCAATAAGTGCCATCGACGATTGGCTTAAAAAACTCACATCTTTGTTGCAAGGATATGATCCAGCTGATATTTTTAACGTCGATGAAACTGGCCTTTTTTTCCAGTGTTTGCCGAATAAAACGGCAATTTTTAAAGGAGACGAATGCAAAGGGGGCAAACAGAGTAAATTGCGTGTCACTATACTTCTAGCTGTGAATCAAAATGGCACTGAAAAACTTTCGCCAGTAATGATTGGACGTTCAGCTAAACCAAGATGTTTTTCAAAAGTGAAATCTTTTCCATTTGTTTATAAATCAAACAGAAAATCTTGGATGACCAGCGAAATTTTTAGCGAGTGGTTGAAGAAAGTCGATAAATCCATGGGATTGAAAAAAAAGAAAAATTCTGCTCTTCATTGATAACTGCGGCTCCCACAAGAATCTTCCTACAACGAAAAATGTTACGGTAGAATACCCCCGAATACAACTTCGAAACTTCAGCCTTTAGATCAAGGCATTATTCGGAGTTTTAAAGCAGAATATCGTAAAGAACTTGTTCGAAAACTCATCAGTGCGATTGAGGACGGAGAAAAACTTCCAAGCATAACTGTTTTGGATGCAATGAGGATGGTAGACTATGCTTGGAGCTGTGTCACGGAAAAAACTATAAAAAATTGTTTTAAAAAAGCTGGATTCGAGCAATCATGCACAGTCGGAAAAGAAACCGAAGAGCAACCGGCCGAGGAAACTGATGAAAACCCGAAGGAATGGATGATTATCAGAGAGAAACTGAATATTGACACTTCATTTAAAGATTTTATAGAAGTAGATGAATCAGTGGTAACGAATGGAAAATTATTAACTGATTCCGAAATTTTAGAAAACGTTCGTGGAACTTCGGATGATGAAGAGGATGATGATAAAGAGGACAGCATCAATATAGAAAGAGTTGTTACGCCAAAAGAAGCAGAAAAAGCCATTGAAACATTAAGAATTTTTCTTGAATCCCAAGAAAATATTGATCAGGATTGCTTCTCCACTGTGTCAAAACTGCAAAAAATTGTACAGTCTAAAAAAGTTTTGCATCAAAAACTCATAACGGATTACTTGTTGTAAGGTATGTAAATAAAACTAAAAGTACTTCAAATTTTCAATCTTTTGTATTGTGTAAAGAAATTTTCTATTTTCATAAAACCTGTGTATCTCGAAACCTGTTTATCTCGAATTTTTTTTTTTTACTCCCAAGAGATTCGAGATAGACAGGTTTGACTGTACATAAGAATCCTTCATATTCTGCTTATATTTTTAATGGTTTTTAGGTTTAAAATAGTGCTTGTTGAAATACATTTCCTATGTTTAAAACTGTATTATTTCTGTAAATTTTGTGTAAAAATAAATCATTTATGTTTTTATATATTTGATGCACTACTTAGATTAAAATGGCTGTTGCTATATTAAACTTCTTGTCGAAAAACGTTCGGTGTACTTCAACACCAAAATTTAAAAAATCTCCCAGCAGGATCTATTAATGAAACTGATAAAATAAAAATATGGTTCATAGAGTTTAAATAATCTATTTAAAAAAATTGTAAAACCCAAATTCTTAATGTATCGTATGACATACATAGATGTAGTAATAATATATAGATTGATCATTGGGGAGAAAAAAGGGATTCCTTTTCACTCGGGAAAAGACGGCGATTTCACCAAAATATGGCAGTCTTTCCCCGAGTGAATACACACGGGAGTACACACGAATATTTTAGCAAATAAAATTCATGAATAATTTATTTACTAAAGGTGAATGAAAAACTCCAGTTATAGTTTCAAATTCATTTTTTTCTTTTCCTTTTTTTTTTTTTTTTTTTTTTTTTCAATACTACTTAATGGCTGATTCCAAAGCTTTTTTTTCGGCATCAAAAATCTTTCCACGAGAATATGGGGATGATACATCTATATATATTATTATATCTATGATCACATAAATCTTTTCGAAGATAGAATAAAACTTAATTTGAAAAAAAGAAAAAAAAAAAAGATGTAACTTTTTGTTTATTAACCAAAAAAATTGATGAAATTTGAAATGCAAGTTGGTCTTGTGGGGTACAGACTATATATTATATTTTTGTGTTTGTGAGAGAAAATTTAAAAGAATTTGAAAACTGCAATTTTTAATCCCACTTCAAAAACATGTGACTTAATGTGAAGCAGATTTTTTATTTTTTTTTCTCCTAACGGTTTCCATACAATCTTCTGCTGTTGCCACCTAAAATCCATACTTTAGTAAATTTTAAAAAATCTAATTGTCCGATTGATAAGCTGTTTAATGCATCGGATTCACAAAAATTTTCCCTTTCATTTGGTATCTTATTTGTAACGATACGACTGATATTTCTCATTTATTTCCTAATCTTTCTGATTCATTTTCCTCATTTTAAATAAATGTACTTTTTTTTTTTTTTTTTTTTTTTTTTAATTATTATTATTCTGTCGAAAAAAAATTGGCAACAATTAAATTATGGGCAAAATTTAAATGGCTTATTTATCAGAAATTAGAAGGTTATTATTTTCACATTTTAATTAATTAAGAAAAAACTAATCAAAAATTCGAAAATCTGACTTTGATGTGCACAATGACCCTTCGGGGGGCATCTTTGTGTTTAATCTCGTGACTGTCCGAGCTACCGTTTTCGAGAACAGTGAAATATACAAATATTGCTCACTTAATAGTATAAGATATATATATAATGAAAATTTTGTCATCACGATAACTCCCGAAATAATACTCCTAATTGAACCAAATTTGCACAGTGAACTGATCTTATAAATATCTTGGATGAGTTCTTTAACCAAATTGCTCCGACTTTTTCTTTTCTAGTGGCAGCCACTTGAATATTTCTAACCCAAATTGTAAAGAGCGTATTTAAAGCAAGATTTGCTTGAATTTTTATGTAAATCTAGACTACATAAGAGTCTAAATGAACTTTATTAATGAAATTTATCTGCCATTTTTAATAGAATGGCGGATATCTTGAGTTAAGTGGGGCCACTTGAAATCAGGTTACCACTTGAAAATTTAAAATCACGATAACTTCCGAAATAATACTCCAAATCGAACCAAATTTGGACAGCGTCTTAACTTGTGTTATGAATATCTTGGATGAGTTTCTTAACCAAGTTGCTCCCCCATTTTGTTTTCAAGTGGAGACCACTTGAAATTTTCAAATTCAAATTGTAAAAAGTGTATTCCGAATTTGTTTGAATTTTGATGCATACATAGACTACATAAGGGTCTAAATGAACTTTATTAATGAAATTTATCTGCCATTTTTAATAAAGTGGCGGATATCTTAAGTTAAGTGGGGCCACTTGAAATCAGGCTACCACTTGAAAATTTTAAATCACGATAACTTCCGAAATAATACTCCAAATCGAACCAAATTTGGACAGTATCATAACTTGTGTTATGAATATCTTAGATGAGTTTTTTAACCAAGTTGCTCCACCATTTTGTTTTCAAGTGGAGACCACTTGAAATTTTCAAATTCAAATTGTAAAAAGCGTATTCCGAATTTGTTTGAATTTTGATGGATACGTAGTTTATACAAGTGTTTCAAAGAACTTTATTAATGAACTATATCCGCCATTTTTAATAAAGTAGCGGATATCTTAAGTTAAGCGGGACCACTTGAAATCAGACTACCACTTGAAAATTTAAAACCATAATAACTTCCGAAATAATACTCCAAATGGAACCAAATTTGAAAAGTGTCTTAACTTATCTTATAAATATCTTGGATGAGTTCGTTAACCAAGTTGCTCCGACTCTTTGTTTTCAAGTGGCAGCCACTTGAATATTTCTAACCCTCATTGTAAAAAGCGTATTTAAAGCAAGATTTGCTTGAATTTTTATGTAAATTTGGACTACATAAGACTCTAAATGAACTTTATTAATGAAATTTATCTGCCGTTTTTAATAAATTCGCAGATATCTTAAGTGGGGCCACTTGAAATCAGGCTACCACTTGAAAATTTAAAATCACGATAACTTCCGAAATAATACTCCAAATCGAACCAAATTTGGACAGCGTCTTAACTTGTGTTATGGATATCTTGGATGAGTTTCTTAACCAAGTTGCTCCACCATTTTGTTTTCAAGTGGAGACCACTTGAAAATTTCAAATTCAAATTGTAAAAAGCGTATTCCGAATTTGTTTGTATTTTGATGAACACATAGATCATATAAGTGTCTCAATGAAGTTTATTAATGATGGTTGAATGGCTTTTTTTGGCGCAAGGTCCAAAGTAGGACATGCTGCGCCAAATAAATAGGTAAAAGAAAAAGGAGCCTCTGGATGGGTTTACCCATCTAGAAAGTCATTAAAAAAACACAGAAAAAAGAAGTAAAACTATATACAAGATAAAATCAAACATAATAAAAACAGTATACAATAAAAAACAGATGTAAAATAGGATGAACATTGTAAACAATAGAATCAGATGTCGAAGTAAAAACCAGCCTCCTTTAAAAAATTTGTCAAGTGATGATGGGGATTTGCACCTAAAAGGCTTGTCAGATTGGGTGAAGATGAATTAAAATAATGTCTATACAGATGACGAAGACAAGAACAATCAGTGAGCAAATGGCGAATGATAAGCACACAGAAATGACATTTCGGACAGTCAGGTTCCTGTTGTCCAAGTAGTAAGTATTTATGCGTGATCCTTGAATGCCCAATTCTTAAACGAGTAATTATGACATCATGTTTTCTAGGACTAAGTGTAGGCCAGACTGCAATGTAAGGTTTTATTTTAAGTAATTTATTATTTTGTTGATTATTCCACTCCATTTGCCATTTATTTCTGAAAATGCTTTTTAGTGTGTGCTTTATGTCATCATAAGGTATAGGACAGTTTAAAGGAATAGAAGCCTGCCTTGCGGCTTTGTCTGCTGCTTCATTGCCTTTAATGCCAACATGGCCTGGAACCCAACAAAATAAGATATGAAATTCCTTCTTCAGAAGGTCGTTATATCTTTTTAAAACAGAGATAAAAGAAAGAGTGCATGAGCTAGAAGAAAGAGAGTCAAGAACACTCTTTGAGTCCGTATAGATAATGAATTTTTTGCTGCAGTGAGATGAAATAATATTTAGAGCTACTTCAACTGCAAAAAACTCTGCAGAAAAGATGGAAAAAGAGCTTGGGAGTTGATAGCTATACGTGGTGTTGCCAATGACGACACCACAGCCAACTTTATTACTTGTCTTGGAGCCGTCAGTAAAAATATCGACATAGTCCTTATATTCAGAGCGATGAGATGAGAAAAGTGCTTGAAACATGGAAGCATCTGTGTTAGATTTGTCAAACCCATTAAACGGATGAAGACAGGAAATTGCCTGGAAATTCCAAGGTGCCAAGTTTAAAAGAGACCGAGGACGAACTTTGGTATGAATGTGAGAGGTGCCAGCAAGAATGTTCTTAATTCTAAGAGCGAAATGTGGGATGCAAGATGGGCGATTCACATAAAGATTATGATCGTTGGTATTTAAAAGTGAATGAAGTGGATGATTAGGATGTGAGAGGATACGAAAGTACAATTCACATGAAAGTCTTTGTCTGATGTCAGTGAAAGAAGGCTCCAAACAGTCAGCATATAAACTAAGCACAGGAGAGGTGCGAAAAGACCTTGAGCATATCCTAAGTGCACTGTGATGGGTGTCTAGTTTTTTAAGATAAGAAATAGGAGCAGACCTATATACTTCACAGGCATAGTCTAATTTTGAACGGATAACAGAATGGTAGATTCTCAATAAAGAAATGCGATCTGCACTCCAAGAAGTATTTGATAGTACTTAATGTTTTGTCGCATTTTGTCCTTAAATATGATATATGAGATTTAAAATTGAGTTTTCTGTCAAAAATTACACCCAAGAAACGAGTAGAGTCAACAACAGAAATAGGATTGTCATTCATAAAAATCTCTGGATCAGGATGTGGACCTCGTTTACGACAAAAATGCACACATTGTGTTTTGTCAATAGAAAAGGTAAAACAATTTTTATTAGTCCATTTAATGATATTCTTGATGGCAAGTTGTAATTGGCGTTCAATGAAGCGCATGTCATTTCCCTGGCAAGATATCTGCAGGTCGTCAACATATAGACTGCCGTGGACACTTTGTGGAATTTCTTTGAGGATGTCATTAATTTTTAAAGAGAAGAGTGTAACACTCAAGACACTGCCTTGAGGTACACCTCCTTCCTGAAAATAAAAATCTGAAAAAACTGATCCAATACGAACTTGGAAGCGTCTGACTCTCAAAAAATTTTCAATAAAAACAGGAAGATTCCCCCTTAAGTCCAAATTAAAAAGATCTTTTAAAATACCATAGCGCCATGTCTTGTCATAAGCTTTTTCTATATCGAAAAAAATTGACACCAAATGGTTACGTCTCACATTAGCTTTGCGGATATTTGTCTCTAATAATAAAATATTGTCAACCGTAGAACGACCTCGTCGAAAACCACTTTGATATGGAGAAATAAAATTATTTTTTTTCGGGAATAAAAACCAATCTAGTATTTACCATTTTTTCGAGTAGTTTACATAGACAGCTTGTAAGAGCAATGGGCCTGTAATTTTTTGGGTCAGTAGCATCTTTACCTGGTTTAGGAAAAGGAATAACAATAGCATCGTGCCAAGAAACAGGGAAAATATTTTCAGTCCAGATCCTATTGTAAAGATGAAGGAGATTTTTAAGAGACAGTTTTGATAAATGTTTAATCATAATGTAGGTAACACCATCGGGTCCAGGAGCAGAGTTACGACAATTTTTCAAACTATTTTGTAATTCTATTTCAGTAAAAGGACTATTGTACTCTGGTGAAGAGCGGGTGTGAAAATTAATTGATAAACGTTCAGAATTATGTTTATATGACAAAAAAGGTTCGGAGTAGGAATTAGAGCTGGATATGTCAGATAATATTCTACCAATGGTGTTTGCTATAATTTTAGTTGAAGTTATAGTTTGGCCATTATATTTTAAAAAAGAAATACTTTGATTAGAGTAAATTCCCATTGCTTTCTTGACACGATGCCAAAGTTGTTTGCTGCTTATATTGGAGGTAATGCTGGAAACATATTTAACCAAGGACTCCTTTTGTGATTTTCTGCGGATTCTTCGAGCATTTGCTCTTGCTTTCTTGAATGCAATGTAGTTGGCAGTCGTTGGGTACCACCTGAAAATCCCCCACGCTTTTTGTTGCTTTCGTTTTGCAGCGTTACATTCTTCATTCCACCAGGGCTTTGAGTGTTTATTGTGGCGGCCAGATTTTGGAATAGAAATATTAGCAGAGTTCATGATGCAATTAGTCACATCGGTAACAGCCCTGTTAATATCACCTCCAATCATGTCATGTGTAATTACAGCATTAATGGTGAAGGCAGCCCAATCGGCCTTGTCATAAATATAATGAGGGTTTCCAGGTTGAATGTCCATTAAAATTATAAAATGATAAAAATAAAGGAAAATGATCACTATTATGTAGATTGTTACTTACGAAGAAATTAAAATATGGATACAGAGTGGGTGAGCAGATGGCTAGGTCTATTGCATGGAATGTTCTTGAAGGTTCATGAAAATATGTATTGTCACCATTATTTAGAATACATAGATTATTATCTGTGACAAAATCCTCAATAACTTGACCACGCTGATTAATGTCGGGACTACCCCAAAGTGGATTGTGCCCGTTAAAATCTCCAAGAAAGACAAAAAGAGTTGGCAACTGCAGAACAAGATTATTGAGATCATGAGGGCTGAGAGTCATATTTGGGGGTACATAGATATTGCAAACAGTGAGAAGCATGTGAATATGGACCTGAACTGCTACAGCTTGGATATTAGTATTTAAAGAAATATTAATGTGAGGTACATTATTAGAAATAAGAAGAGCTACACCACCTGTAGCCCTGTCAGAATGGATAAAATCTTTTCTAAAACAGTTATAGCCACGAATTTTTACATTATCATTTAGTTTTAAGTAGGTCTCTTGAAAGGCAAAGCAAATCGGTCGATGATCAGAAATGATCTCTCTGATTTCATCTCGTTTATTTGTAAAATCTCGGCAATTCCATGAAATGAAATTAGACATTTTTTTTTTTTTTAATTAACACATTCACGTCATTATCCTCTGATGCGGTAGACATACCTTCCCCATCAGAAGGATGAAGGCTTATTAAGTCCTGTTGTTTAGTAAGATTTATTTTTTTTTGTTTTGTTTGAATGTGGAGTGGGCAATTTTCCAATTCCCTTTTTCTTAATGATATTGGGACGCAAGGGCCAATTAGAATTTTTTAGGGAGACTGAGGAATGTCCCTGTCAGACAAAACATTTTTTGGTATTGATGGAGATTTTCTAGAAGTTGTTGGTTTAGGTAAAGAAGACTGTGTGGAGGTAGATGTCTGACTTGGTTTGCTTTGTAGATTTCAGGAATTGATTTGCACTGTTTCCATTGGAGTGCCATTGGAAGACTGTGTGGAATTTGAAGTCTGATTAGGCTTAGGTTGCATTTTTTGAGAATTATTTAAAACAGTTTCAACTGGAGAGCTGGTATTGTTTAGAGAGTCGGTTTGTGTAGCTATTGTTCTAGAAGTTTTTTTGATGGAAGTAGCAGAAGCATATGATTTTCCAATGATGGGTGTTCTAGATTCTACTAGTTTTCTGGCTTCTGGGTATGATATATTTTGTTTTGTTTTAATGGTTAAAATATCTTTTTCCATTTTCCATTTTTCACAAGACTTAGAATATGACGGGTGATCTTTTTTACAATTTACACAACATACTGTGACTTCGCAATTTTTACTGTCATGACCAATGGCACTGCAACGAGCACATGTCTGTTTTCCACGGCAGGAAGTTTTAGAATGGCCAAAACGTTGGCAGTTGAAGCAGCGTAAAGGATTCGGTATGTATTGTCTGATGGGGCATTCAAGGTACCCAGCTTTTATTGATGTTGGGAGTTTTAGGGAATTTATTGTTAAGATTATGTGTTTAGTTGGAATTGGTTTATTGTCGCGAAATATAGATATACGTTTTACTCCGATAACTTTTTGCTCTTTGAGGTTTTCAAGAATTTCGGCTTCTGGTATAAACTGGAGGTCAGGTTCAGATATGACACCACGGCAAGTATTTAATGTTCTATGGACATCAACAGTGACAGGAATGTTTGCAAATTGATTACATTTTTTTAAACTGTTAGCTTGTTTGGCATTTTTGACTTCAATTAATAGTTCGCCCGATCTCAGTTTTTTTATAGACTTTGGATCACCCATTATTGATTGACATGCTTTCTGTATAAGAAAAGGAGATGTCCTTAGGAAATCCCCCTCTTTTCTTTTTATCATAAAAAATCTAGTTTCTGAGGTCATAAATACTACTCTCATTCAGAGTGGAAGAAAATTCTTCCATTCTGTCCGCCCAAGTTTTTGCCTTTGAATTTTCACTAGTTTGGCCCGAGCCAGACGCATTATTGGTATTTCCTTTATTTGTTGCCATATTGAGATAAGAAAGAAGGGTCGAGGGTTTCCTTAATCCCACAAGTCAGCCCGTTTCTTGAACAGACGAAAAGCAAAGGGTTTTCAAAATCGCTCCCTGGTACACCCATAACCATTCACGAGCTACCAGACCGTCGACTCAGATCGGGAATCACATGTGGTAGTCGTGTTAGTCCGGTGTTTCTCGTTCGAGTAGTCACCGTTGTCTCACCTTCACCAAGGGCACCAGTCTCCCAGTGTGATCCCAAGGCTAGACTAAAGTGAGACCCTCACCAAATCGCCAACCCAATAACCAGCGCCACATCTACACCGGTCTCAGCTTGGTTAATGTTTTAGAAGTTAATTATTTTTAGTATAACCAACAAGAACAAGACCAAAAAATAAAGGTGAGTAAAGACAAACAAGGTAAGTAGAAACCAAAAAGGTGAGTAAAACAAAGTAAGTAGTTTCAATTATTTTGTAAGTTTTTCAAATTTTTAATTTTTTTTTTTACAAGAACAATAAACAAGAACAAGTACCAAAACCTTATTGGCAGTAAAAACGAAAAATACAAGGACAAAATAGCAAGAAAAAATGCCAAAATCTTATTAGCAAAAAAAAAAAAAAAAAAAAAAAAAAAGAAAGAAAGAAAAAGAAGAGAAGAAGGTAGAAGGTCAAAGAAAAAAAAAAAAAGAGAAAAAAAGATTACTCGGGCCCGGAGTGCGTGACTCCCCCTGAATACCTGAAGAAGGTACCCCCCTGGGGGTAAGTTTATTAATGAACTATGGATTGTCTAGCCAAATTTGGCGCCAAATCCATTACCTGCCATATTGGAGCTTTTTAATGCGTTTTTAAGAGAAAATTACGCTATTTTAACGTTAAAACAAACTAGAAATGCAGAAAAGTACTATTTAACCAACTCACTAAACCTCTTTGAAAGAATTTCTACAAAAGAAAAAAAAATTCAAATTTGCAACAATATCTTAGATTAATTAGTTCACTGAGCAACTTTCTCTTCCATTTTGATCCAAGTGGCAACCACTCAATTTTTCAACACGATGACTTTTGATATTCTGAATTAATTCCAACTATATTTGTACAGTAGTCTTATCTCACAAATGCATTTGATACATTTGTCAACTTGGCCCACCATCTTGTTTCCAAGTGACGGCCACTTGAAAATTTTAAAGTCACATAGGAAGCAGACAAGCTGGCGAAGGAGGCGAGGGACCTAAACTCGGAAATTTGCAGCACTGTAACTTTAGGTGACGCTAATGCAGTTGCTAGATACAGACTGAAAGAAAAACACATCAAAAAGGAACATCAACTATGTGTTATCAATGCAGACAGGATGATTACCAAGACAATCTCCAGACTTAGAACCCAACACTTTGGTGGAATGACAATAAATACAGATGGCACCAGAACTTACAAATCATGTAGGAACTGCCTGGAGGAGGAACTCACCCCAGAACACATTTTCAAGTGCCCGACCATCATAAGAAGCTTACAGGCCTTTGACGAATTTCCCTTTCAGGGAAATCTCGACAGTGACAATATTGTGGACATTGCCAAGGCCGTGATTTTGGCACATGGAATGATTTGATTTGACTTCAATTGGACACGACACCAACCAACCAACCAATAGTAGCATGAAAACTAAACAACGCAATTGACCCTGATAAAATAAATTAATAGATTAGAATAAGATAAATATATTGAAGTGAACGGTGGATAGCCTATTAGGCGGGGATTTCGTTCTGTCACTGTATCAAGATTTGGCCAAATTCATTTTTCTTAACATGATTACAAATTATCTCGCACTAGAAATTTATGAGAACATAAATATGGTGGGGAACTGAGCAGAGTCCACCTATGCCAACTAGTTTCTTAAGGCGAAAGATAAAAATTACAGTATGTACTTTCCGTTGTACTTTAAAAGCAGCCTAAGATAATTTTAGAAACAGCATTACTTGACATATATTTCTGTGTGCAAAGCCTTAAAAAAAAAAAAAAAAAAAAAAAAAAAAAAATCAAATCTTTTCAAATTTGTTGATCCGATTTATGTGGAACGTTCCTGGTATTTAGAAGCTTCAAACCGAATCGCAAAAAGTCTAGATTTGTGATATAATCTGCATTATTATTATTATTATTATTATTATTATTATTATTATTGTTAAGTTTTGCTTATCATCTCCGATTTCTCGCTTCAATATTGCAGCTCTATTCATAAAAAATTTAGAACTCTTTTTAATTTTTTCTTTCACATTCTTCAGAAAACTCTTGCCTACATCACTCTTTGAAACTTATTTGACTAATTTTACGTAGCCCTGTACATTCTCTATAAATTGCATGCACATCAAATATTGTATTTAAATTTAGCATGGGAAAAAATTCTTTCAAGAGCATTTCGAACCATTTTTCCTATTATATTGATTTCTTTTGTGTGTCCCTGTATGCGCAGACTGGTACTTTTTACACCATATTTAACGTAAAACATGTTTGTATGCATACAAAAAAAAAAAAAAAAAAAAATGTATGTTGTTTCAATTTGGCTATTGTGATCTCAAGATGGTAAGATGTAATAACAGTCAACTTACCCTTTTGATGTCAAGTATTTGAATCCTTTTATTTGTCCTTGTACACGAACCATTTGTCAGTGTAAAGTTTTATATAGTATCACCACGTCATCCATAGTTGGAATATTATTTTTTGTCTTTCTGTTAATACATGTTTTTTGAGACATAGTGATGAAAAAAATACACAGTCGCTAAAAACCGATTTTCTGATTCAGGTAACCTCAAAACATGTAATAGCATCAAAAACTCAATTTCGAAAATTTGACCCCAAAACAATACTTTCTTATAATACGTGTGGAAAGAGAAAATAAAAGGAATCTTGGCGACTTCGAAGTCTTGAGAATTTATTTTTCCGATTACGAGAGACAGATATATAAATAAAATCCCGTTACATACTTTAAAAAGACGTGGTTGAGATACAAAACCCCTGCGAAATATTTTCATCAGAATATGTGTTATACATATATATATATATATATATATCCTCGTCTGATACGGAAGGCTTCTGAAGTATTTTAATATACCGGAACTAAATACTTTTGCAAAAGAGACGGGAAAAAATATCGTGTCAACTCCACAGATGGCACATGGGATTTGGAGTAAAGAGAGAAGAGCAGGTGTTTCCACTCAGCAGCCAAGTAGAGTCTCTCTTTTATGTTATAGAGACATGTGAAGGAAAAAACACTGACTGGTAGTAGCGGCACCCCTATCATCAGAGGTCTACTTTAATTAATTTTAGATCCACATTTTGACATACAGATTTCAGCTGCCTTTGCAAAACTTTTAAAGATGATCTAGCATGAAAATAGAGGCAGAAAAATCATATAAATTCAAATAGTATAATTTGCTAAATAAAATAATTCTAGAAAAATACTCCTAAATACTGGTGTTGAATAAAGTTGAATAAAAACTGTAAATTAAAACACACACACACACAAAAAAAAAAAAAAAAAAAAAATCTTGACATTTGTTTCGTATCAAAATAACTAAGCACAAACACTTTTTTTTTTGCCAGAAAAAAAGTTGTGTTAGATCATTTCTATCTGAAACAACAACGGTGTATTTTTCCAATTTATTGGTTTCATCATAAATAAAACAGTAACTGTATTTGGGGATTGATATATTATTTTATAACGCTTCGAGTATATTCAAGTACGAAGCAGCCTTTCAAAATGCGCACATGAATTCCATATATGCAGTTATAATATGGAAGTGTTACAAAAAATAAGATGGAACTAGTTAAATATCTCAAGAAATGCATCTCGGATGAAAAAAAAAAAAAAAAAAATCCGTATTCAACATTTTTCGAAAAGTTAGACGTTGATGCCAAAGTTAACAATCTCCCGTCAAAGGGGCAAAAGAGAAGGGCAACTTGGAAATTTCAAATCGGAACCTCTTATTTTTTTGTTACTTGAAGTTTCCTGTTGTCCATAAAATTCACACTAATTTGCCTTACCTATATATATATATATATGTGTATATCTTAATGATATTACTACAATAAATAAAAACAAAACAGAAATATGAACCTTTTGAAAATATAAATTTTCGAAAAAGTATTCTTCAGTTTGGAAAGTAAAAGAATTCATATGTGGTATTTTTTTAAAGCAATCCAGTAATAATAAACTTGATCTCTGTATTTGAAGATGAGGCAACTTAAAATATTAAATAAAAATTCTCATTTTGCATTGCAAATTTAAATGTTACGTAAATTCAACTTAATTTTTACTGTAAATCGCGCACTTCTCTCAATATTGAAATAATTAATAGACTTGCCATACGCATTAGAAATTAACAAAAATTCAGTTTATCAAGTATATATATATAAGTATTTTATACGTAATGATGCTTTACTAATAAACAATATTTCATAATTTATGCTTTCTTTTTTTAATATACCTTTTCCTTCAAATACTCAGTGCATGAGCAGGGCCTGATTAGTCATTCATCTGAGGGGAAGCACAAATCCATTTTGGGGGCCCCATTGACTGTTTGATCTAAAGACTCATACAAACATATCGAAAAATTTATAAATTTTTCTTTAAACTTTGTAGTTAGCTGGATCTGGGAAAAATACACACGAGTATATTCACGTAATATAAGCACCAAAATGTAAACTGGTGAAAACTTGTATTCACTACACAATATTTGAAATTATTCGATTGTAAATGCGTGTGTAAAAGATTCATTAATATAATTCCTATATAATCTAAAAATAATAGTTGTGCAATCATGTCTGTTGGGACAGTCAATGTTTCAGATAACAAGCTTAAATTCGGGGCCCTTATTTTGCTTAATTTGGGGCCTTTTGAAAATTTTCCAAGGGAAGCATATGCTTCTCGTGCCTTTTGGGTAATCAGGGCCTGTGCATGAGTGTCATCTAATTCATCCTATCATCCCACTGATATGAATTTTTTGAAGTAGAAATTTATTTTTCACTCCTCACTTGTAAAAGTTTTAAAATTAGAACGGGAAACATAAAAATTAGAGGATTTTAAAAGTAAGAACCTAAAGAAGGTCATCAACAGGGAAATTTTTCTGTTAACAAATTTTCGGTGATTCCCCCCCCCCTCCTTCCTCCTAACACACACAAATACATACTCTGTTTCTCGTCGTGCTGATAACGCGAAGGTCGTGGGTTCGATCCCCCCAGGGGCCAATGCGTTACTTTTGGCCAATATTTAGCAGAAATGTTTCACTTGATAAAAGAAAACCTTTCGATATCTTCAGAGCATCCTAAACCGTATGGCTTATCAAAGAGGGTGGCAATAAATAAAATTCAATCTGAACATAATTTATGGAAGTTGAATGTTTCTAAATAAAACATATAATGTGTAAATGATTTAATTAAATTTTACAAGCTTTATAAAAAAGAATTATCATTTATTTTGAGGATGACTCGACTTTATTTTGATATTCGTGGATGACTTTGAGATCCACGATCCACGAGCTAGTATTAAAAAAAAAAAAAAAAAAAAAAAATGTTCCACTCTCAAAAGGGTTTACCATCACTGATTTATATCATTTTGTGCAATAGGGACATATTTTGATAAACAGACACAAATATTTAGCCAATATAACTCCTCACGATCAAATGTTTTGCATATCCAGTGTGATGCATTTTTAACCAATATAGTTGCTGAGATGTAAATCTCACGAGAAAAATTGTAGGTGGTGAATAGTAGCTGGCAGACGAATAACAATCGTAACTGTCGGCTGATATATACTCAAAATAAATGAAAATTCTTTTTTATAATTGCCATCTCACTTATCAAGTTTAGAACGTTTATACACTCTATAAGCTGAGACAGAGACTTTCCGTAGGCTCCTGTCAGCCGATATTTACCAAAATTGAATCAGTATAGTTTTTCATGCCGATTTAATGACCCTCTCAAATATCAAATATTGCACTATTATAAACTAAAAAACTAAAGAAGCGTTCATATAACTTTCCCGCCAATGGGAGAAATCACAGCATAGCAAAGCCACTTGTCGAATGATATGTACCAAAAGTTGATAGATAGCAATTTCTGTCAAGGGGAAATTAAATATATATATATATATATTTATAAAAATCTGTATATTAGTTCATATCTAGAGCTGACACGGATTTTTTGTCATACGTGCTCAGACAAGCAGACATTTTCTAAACATGATCAATTCATGTTCAGGCCATCTCAAAACGAGAAAATCCATCAAAAACAGGAAGTCGAAAAACTTTACGAATCCAATACTTCTATGAAAATAGAAGAAAGAAAAAAGTTAGGTTTCATGATTTCAATAAAAATCGAATTTCAAATAGACCTAACACGTTTTTTACGCAAAGTACAATTCGCAGTCTAGTGTAAATACGCTTTCCATACAAATAATTAAGTTAGAGCACTGCAAAGGATTCTAAGAATGCGATCGCAGTTAAAAAATAACTGTTCGAGTCTACATTCAATTTTGTTCGACCCTGTCTTTCCAAGTACACGTAGTTCATCCACCTCGAAGAGGTTCAAATTCTTGGCATCCCCCGCGACTCCCCGAAGCAGTGCAACTAAATTATGCAAATCCACTCAAAGAAAAAGAACGCAACCAATTGTTGATACTGAACGACCCTCATCGGAACGTATTCACCGTAAATGGCTTATTATATGAATTGTATTTTTTAATCGGAAGCAGCTACGAAAATAATTTCGTTCCTATATCAGAATCAGGTCACAAACAGCAGTTGTGCTAAGAGCTGACCTGCGTTTAAAAAAAAAAAAACTCTCATTAAAAGTACAAGAGACATCAAACGAATTTTCCTTTGTTTTGCATTCTACTGTTGCTTAAATCATCATATACGGGCTTGGAATCTGTAATTTTATACGCATAATATGTTAAAGCATATAAAATAATAATAGAAGTGGAAAAGAACCTTGTAAACGAACGGTGGATATTAAAATATTCTTGCGTAAATTACTACCATAAAGTATTTAAAATTTCCATACATATGCTTTAAAATATAATAAAATTAATAAAATTATAATTTATAATATATATATATATATATATATATATATATATATATGTATGTATAATAATAATAATAATAATTTCATACTTGCCAACATACTAATTAATATTCCGTAGTATTGTTAACCCCGCCTTCTTTTTCACACCGGTATCTGTTTAGAGTATTTTTCTTCTTATTTGATCGTAATTGGATTTGGAGAATATTACTCTAAATATTTACTGGTGTGGAAAAAAGGGCGGGACTAACAACACTACGGAATATTAATTAGGATGTTGGCAAGTTTGTAATTTAAAACACTCCCTGGTAATTATTATTATTATTATTATTTTTAGCATCGATTTTATGTTATTATAGTTTAACAATATATTCTAAATATATTTGGGTATTATTCTGTGAATTGATTGATAAGATAATTTTAAAAAGAATTTTTATGTTTGAATACTGAAATTCAATGAAAATTTTTAAGATTCAAATATAAAAATATTGTTTTCTAAATAAACTTATCAATGAATTGACAAAATAACTCCAAAATACGTTTAAAATATAGTGTTTAGTTATTATATCTGAAATCGAGGGGAGGGAGGAGGGAGGAAGTAATTAGTTAACATTGAACATTTAAAAAATTTTCAAATAATTTTAATTTTTTAATGTTATTTTACTAATTTTAATTAGTTTTCGAAAACTTTTAATGTTCTTCATATTGTTTATATTTCAATTCATATGCATGGAATTTTTTATATCTCTAAAACAATAATTTGAAAAAGAAAAAAAATTATAACGTCTACAACCCCTTAAAGCGGAAAATGTAAAATTATGCAGATGTGCATTTTTAATTATTTTACTATGAGTTTTGTGCATGTGATAGAACAAAACAGGGTATTCAATTTTGTATATGTCTAGTACAAAATGGCATATATACAGTACCTGCCGCTTATTAAAAATCACATTCGTTCTGAGCAAAAGTGATTTTATTAAGCGGCTGATTTTATATCCGGCGAACGTTCCTGCACTGAAGAAAAATGTTTTATTTACCTGAATTTGGTAAGAAATTTCAAAAGGTACCAAATAATGGAACTAATAAACAATATTAATTAATTTTTAATGGATAATTATTTGATTGTTCCTTCAAAATAAGTGAATTAAATGCATCCCAAGTTCCGATGCGCTCTTCTTTGAGGAAAATCATCAATACTTTGCCGAAAGTTCACTCTTTTCTTTTAAATTTAAATTCTTTCCTTTAAAGATTCTTGCCTCTTAGTTATTTCAGAATAAGAGCTAAAGATTGTCTTTTAATTGAACATTATATATATTTAAAAAAAAACTTGCGAATCAAATCAAATTTTTAACTTGTTACCGCGCTTTGAAGAATACATTCCTTGAAATTATTATTAAGACAAGTAATGGGACGTGTTTAATTGCTGTAAATGTAAAATTTTCGACAAACAGAGATAACAGAGGGATTGCTGTATTTAATTTTCTATTTAATTTCAAAAATAAAAAAAATCACAGCGTAAATAAAAATTTGTTTAATGTGCATAAATGACATTTTTGCTGCTGAAGAGATTTTTTTGAGTTTATTAACCGGCGATACTGATTTTATTAAGCGGCGACTTTAAAATTAGTTTGCATTGATTTGATTCCGGTCCTGGCAATTTGATCAGACTAAGCGGCTGATTTTATTAACCAGTGAATATATTAAGCGGCGGTTACTGTATATACAAATTTCCTTTTCTTTTTTTACTATTATTTATTATTATTTTATTTATTTATTTATTTATTTATTTATTGTCATGGAGTACGATTGAATTTGTCAGTTGAGAATAGAGAATATAAAAATTTCTTGATTTCCAGAAGGAATAAATAGGGGAGACCTTTGCTGGTTGGCCTAGACTTTAGTTTTCGATTGTTATTACTATTAGTGTCATTATTATTAGATAATTTTCAATATTTAAAGAAATCTTCATGAATGCGAAAACGATGAAAAGTTAAATTTTTTGGCGAGAAAATCATGTATAGCTTACCAATTAAATGTTTCTAAGCAACCCCAAAAACATATTTCCTAAAAGCTTGCTACTATGCCAACTACCCGTAGGGTTGAAGTGGCATAACGTGATATAGGTAGCGATACTTAGACAGAACATAGCAATTTTCGAGGAAAAAGGTTTTATTTTAATAATATTTAACCAAAAATTTCTGTAAGAACAAATAATGATTTTATCAAAGAAAACAAATTCTGCTTATGATTACAGCTACCTATACTTATTCAAATAGAATTAGATCAATGTTTGAAATCCATCACGAATTTAGAAGTTGTGATCAGAAGCAGTGATATAAATTAACTTCGTGTATGTATGGGAAAACCTAGCATTTTCGAATATTAGATAGGTCCTTGATCACCTTCGCTCCCTTATGCTTCTGTTCAAATTTAAACTGGTTATTTTTTGACGCATTTACTCTATCTCAACTATAAATAAATGCGTGAAATTTGTAAGTTTTCTTATTATTATGCAAGAGAACTGTTCAGAAAAATGTCAAAGATCGTATTTAAAATTGATTATTGGGACACGAATCGATATGAAAAATGTTGTCTTTAGAGATTAATAGAGGATCATTTAAAAATGAAAATTTCATGAAGGAAAACCCATAATTTTCAAAATAACACAACAATTGTCCTTTGAGTCAAAATAATTAAGTTCGAGAGAACGATATGTGCAAGTGTATCGGGAAAGCAAAAATGTATGCTTTGCTAGAGAATAGATAAAAATTATTTGTGAATTATTTAGAAAAAAAGTTGCAAAAATTCGAAATTAAAAATACTGGTTTAAGGTTTTATATATCTATTTATTTATTTAAATTCTTTAAAGCTCTTATTACAAAAAAAAAAAAAAAAAAAAAAAAAAAAAAAATGAATTTAATTATAATTTTTACTTTCTTCTGTATGTATATATAGAAAAAGTATTGGATTCGTGAAAATTTTCAACTCCAGTTTTCGATGGATTTGCACGTTTTGGGATGTCCTGAACATAATTTGACTGTTTTTACTTTCTTCTGTATTCAATAGAAGAAAGTATTGGATTCGTAAAAATTTTCGACCTCGGGTTTTTGATGGATTTACACGTTTTGAGAGCTGTAGAACACGATTTGACCATTTTTAGAAAATGTCTGTCTGTCTGTCAGTCTGTGTGTGTGTGTGACAAAATTTTGTGGCAACTGTATCTCAGGAACTACTGCACAGAATTTCATACAAATTGGTATGTAGTTGCACCTTGACATAAATTAGTGCCTATCAACTTTTGGTAAAAATTGTCTTAAAGGTTGCGTTGCCATCCCGCTTTTTCTAAATTTTTAACATGGTGATATAGGACAAAATTTTGTATAAATATGCACAAAGAGAATTATCTTTTAGTAATCATTATGAAATTTACAAGAAATATTTATAATAGAGATAGTCAACTGGGAAAAAAAAATTGTATGCGTAGGAGCATACAAAATATTTTGGGGGGAAGTCCCCCCTCGAGTGGAGTAAATGTTCAAGATGGGTATCTTTCGAAAGGTCTCGTCAATACCTTTAAAACGAATGGTTGAACTATAAATTTGTGATAATTTAAAACAAAGTTATCGATTTTTTTTACTTTTAACGAAAAAAAAACATAGATTTTTTTTTTTTTTTTTTTTTTTTAAGCGAAATTTAACCAGACTTGGTATTTAGTTGACCCCTGGCATAAACTGGGGCTGATTAGATTTGGGGATCAATCTCTCAACAGGAGGCGCTGTGATCGTATTTTTTCTAAATTTTTAACATGGCAGTATAGGACAAAATTCCGTATAAATGTACACAATGAGATTTATTCTTAACCTGTGCTTATAAAATTAGTATGAATTATTGATAATAGTAGTAGTTAATTAGGAAAAAAATTTTGTGCATGTGGGGGCATCGTTTCCCCCCCCTGGGGGAAAGTACCCCTCGGGGGGGGGGGTAAATTTTCAAGATGGGTATCTTTCGAAAGGTCTTGTCAGTATCTTTAAAACGAGTGGTTGAACTATAAATATGTAGTAATTTAAAATTAAAACAAAGTTATCGATTTTTTTTACTTTTAACAAAAAAAAAAAGGGGGGGGGGAATAATCGTTTTTTTTTTTTTTTAAATATTGTTACCGAGTGAATTTGTATAGGAAAATATAGAAGAAAGTCTTGTGGTGGCCACAACATACTAGTTAGAAAATGTCTGCCTGTCTGTCAGTCTGTGTGTCTGTGTGTGTTCACAAAATTTGTGGACGCTGTATCTCACGAACCAATGAACGAAACTTAACCAAACTTTGTATTTAATTGGACCCTGACATAAACTGGTGCTGATTAGATTTGTAGAAGAATGGCTCAACAGGTGACGCTGTGATCACATTTTTTGTAAACTTTTAACATGTCACTGTAGGACAAAATTTCGTATAAATGTACATAATGAGAGTTTTTTTAATCGTGATATTGTAAAATTAATATGAATTATTGATAATAGTATTAGTTAACTAGGAAAACAAAGTTGTGTATGTGGGGGCATCACTTCCCCACCCCGCACTGTGGGAGTAAATTTTCAATGTAGGTATCTTTCGAAAGATCTCGACAATACCTTTAAAACGAAAGGTTGAACTATAGATCTGTGATAATTAAAAACAAAGTTATCGATTTTTTTTTTTTTTTTTTTACTTTTATCTTAAAAAAACTTGGTAAAAAATCATTTCTTTTGATTTTGAAAAAATTGACATCTTTCGGCATTTAGTGATAATATAATTCTACCAGATAAAAATTCGTCCACATTTATAATGGAAAATAATTTGATAATTTAATAAATAATTTGTATTGAACAAATTTTGTGCAAAATTTTATAGAAGAAAGTCAGGTGGTGGCCACATCATACTAGTTTAGTTAGTGAGTGGCGCCACCCCGATATAGATAATTGGGGACTCATGGGAGAAACAATTCAGGATTTCAGTCACGTTACTGATTCATATGACATCAGACAAGAGATATGTGCCTTATCAAAAAGTGTTGTTATAGGACGAAATGTCGATAAGTCTCTCATGGAAAAATATAATATTCATCTGGGGAACACTAGGAAATTATGGGAGTAGATCATACACACATATTAGGTAGATGTAAGCGTGATTCCCATAAATTCAGAAAAACCTAGTTTCTAGAACCTTTATAGGAAGTCGTGCTTATCCCCAGGTATTTTAGCCATAAATCTTACAAATTTTATAACATTACTCATATCGACATCTACCTGTTTAACAAATTAATCGAGTTATTATAATCAGAATCAGTACACATCAGGGATGACAAAGTTCCGCTTTTTTTGCCACCAATATTTTCCTATACAAAAATTTATAACCTATAAAATTACGAAAATAACTGTAAAAATATGATAAAAAATTTGTATATAAATACTGGTGGCAGAAAATCCCTGACACATATGACATGAAAATTTAATTGGGTTGAAAATCAATTTTGCGAATGCAATCGTAAATAACTATTAAACGAAAACTAGTATAGTAATGTCGTGACCACGCACAAAACTGTCTTCTATAACATCCTACCATTTAACTGGCCCAAAAACTACGTAAAACCTGAAAACCTACATGAGAGCTACACCCTATCGGTCGATATGCACACAAGTTAAATTAGTTTACGTTTTTACAAAAACCATATCGCATGTGAAGTTTGCTACACTAATATAGATTAAAAGCTAAAATATAACCTTCTCTAAAGTAGGGAAGAATTTATCCACACGCACACACACATAAAATATCTACTAATAATGATTTTGACGGTATAGTAAGGCAGAAATAGTAAGAGCTTGACTATCCCATGGGATATCCCTGGGTACGAAATTTCCAGGAGACATAAAATTTTATCGATTGTTAAACATAACTTGTTTAAATCTCATAGTCCTACCCCCCCCCCCCCCCTACTCAATCCTGTTTCACTTATACATAGCTGCCAACCATTCTAATTTTTAAATCAGATTTTTTATCATCATTATTTTTAAAATAGAATTTGCCACATATATTTTCGAGGATTAAATAAACCGAAAACAATTAAAAAAAATTTCTAGCATGAAGTTTCCCTTGAAAAATAGGAGAGTTGGCACCTATGATTATATGAATAATATTTTGAAATGAAACTCATCGCTAGGCTGACTGTATTTATCATTTAGGTCAAAAGCAGGATAGTTTTAGAATTCCACTCTTTTTAACCCTTTGCGGCACAAGACAATTCGGATTATTTAAATTATACTGCCACCGGAATTCATGAACAAAATTAAACTAAAATAAATTTTAAATTTTGAGGTTAAAAAAACCGGCCTCTTCTGCTATGTTATAAACGTAAGTTTTTGCTAAAAAATTTCCGGGATGGATTTTCGCAGCTGGTAGGTGGTTAAAATATATACCACCACCCCTGAAAGGGTTAAGTGGCACGAAAAGTTAAAAGGCACTGGGCCCTGGAACCACTTTTGACTTATCGGTCTATGCTGTAGTAGCTTCAGAATAGTATTCTACAACAACGGCATTCTATATCTAATCAGAGGATAAACTGACGATGTATCAGGAAACGATCCGAAATTAAACGAATGTGACCTGTGAACCCTAAATGAGCGTCGACAGCGGAAGCACGTTTTCACTGGAAGGCCTTGAAAGGATTCTCTCAAATATTTTAGCTCTAGAGCCCACATTTTTTTTTTTTTTCCCCTTGGTTGAGTCGAGGAGATTGAGAATGAAACCTGTTCCATAGTACCTTTATTACTTTTATTTTATTTTATTTTATTTTATTTATTTATACTAAATCACAAAGCGTAATTCCCTATGCATCACTGAGTACCAAATAGAGCCAGAAGTTTAAGCACTATATGACAGTAATAAATAGAAGAGAAATGTAACACAAACAATTAAACAAGTGGATCTACAGATCAGGAGCCTCACCGTCCTATTTGCGTCAGACATTATTCAATAGGTCATTTTTATTTATTCCTTATTACGTAATAGTATATATAGATTCGATCGACTTGATTATAGATACATTCCTGAGGGGGGGCGTCAGCCCCTATCAACCCCCTGCTGTATCTCTCTTTGTATACCTATCTGTATATCATATATATGTATTCTTAATAAACGACGGTCTTGTATTATTTCCCTGAAATTCATAAATACCAAATTTCATAAGTACCAAATTTCATGCAAAATTGCAAAAACATTTATATAGCATATCGGAAATATTTTGCGTAACCCTGTAAACTAATTACCAATTCTATGCCCACAATTTTCAACAGAAAATCATGCTTTTAAAATTCTAAAAAAAATTTCATTATATTTAATGGGGTGTAACCATGTTAAAATACACTTTTGAGAAATACCGACTATAGACCGTAATAGTACGAAATTCTTTTATGTATCCCTGAAAAGTAGCCACAGTTATTATAAACGCTAATAATAAGGATAGACTTAATTAATTATAACTCATTCATTTTTCAAACTAATTTTACATCATTTGGATGATGTCAAATAGAGTACTGCAAATAGAGGCTGGCAAATAGAGTACCTTTACTAATCCGAAGTTTTAATTAATAACTTCGTTAATTAAAATTACAGAAATTTTTAAACAAGAGAAATGTCTTTCTTGTAGTATTTGGCAACATTGATACCTGTCATGACGCTGAGGACACACCTGTTTTCGAGGAGATGCAGTCGCCGACAAAAAATTTTGACTTCAGCGGCAATAACTTTATTTTATTTTATTATATATATATATATATATATATATATATATATATATATATATATATATGTATATAGAAATATGCTTTAGTTTAATATTTGCTACTTACTATTGGCCAATTTCCCAAAAATGATATTGTTTTAACAATATTGTACGATATCTGTCGACATTCGAAAAGCAATATCGTTTTTTAGATATTGAGAGACATCTATCAACATCATGAAAATAATTTACGTGCTCTTTCCAGCACGTATTGAATCTGAGAAGTCAAAAATTGATATTTATTGATGTCAGAAAATACTGGCAATATTTCCAGATAACAGAAAATAATGTCTGTGAATATTTTTTGAGGGGATCATTTTATATTTTCCAATGCTATATTTTGATATTGGCCGATATCTTTGTGCTACCTGGGAATCGTATCCGAGGAGAATCAAAATTGGGATTAGAATGGTATATCTTCGTACCCTGCATTGTAAAAAAAAAAGGGGGAAATAAATATAGTAAATTGTACTGTAATTACGAATGTTAGCTTTAAAATTCTAAATTAACCAGTAAAGCTGGTAGACGAGAGGTGCGGGTTCGATCCCAGGTGATGCTTGTTTGTCTATAGCCATACTGACTTTTTCGTGGCTTGAAACTTGCATGCCTCTCCGAAACTTGCATGAATACGGGTTAGTATCCCTTAGAAAGACCTTCACAGAGGGCACTCTCTCAGAACTAAAATCCTTGTGTAATCAGTTGGCCCTAACCCTCACACAACTCAAGAAGTTATCCAGCAGTTGCTGTAAACTTAAGTGCTCAAATGTTGAACACCACGAATAATGATTATATATATATATATATATATATATATATATTTAAATTTTATATGTGCTGATTTCTATATGCGACAATAAAAATAAAAATAAATAAATAAATAAATGAAAGTTTTTGATAAATAGAAAATTAAAATGAAAAATTTTAAATTATTTTGAAATAAAAACAAACTTTTTAAATATAATTGACAGAAAATGATATTTTTGAACTTTCGAAGCATCAGCTTAAAAAAAAAAAAAAAAAAATTCGATACTGAAGTTCAAAAAATTATACCTTTTCCCTTCTTTTTATTAATAAAAACTTGTACCACTAAAAAATATTAAGAATAATATGTTTGTTTAATGTGCAAATTCATTAAAGTGAATCGGTATTTTATAATAAATTTTAAAGAATATAATTTTTACAAATAAGGAAATTAATGGTTCCTTAAAACATAAAGTTTGAAAAAGTTAGCTATAGTATTTTCCTCAAATTTTTATGTACTTACTGTCATTCACTACAGTATGTTTGTGAGTCTCAACATAATTTAATTGTTGCCAATTTTTTTCGACAGAATTAAAAAAAAAAAAAAGTACATTTATTTAAAATGAGGAAAATAAATTAGAATTCAGTCGTACCGTTACAAATAAGGTACCAAATGAAAGGGAAATTTTTTGTGAATCCGATGGATTAAATAGCTTATCGATCGGACAATTAGATTTTTTTAAAATTAACTAAAGTATGAATTTTAGGTGGCAACAGCAGAAGATTCTATGGAAACCGTTAGGAGAAATAAAAAAAGAATCTGCTTCACATTAAGTCACATGTTTTTGAAGTGAGATTAAAAATTGCAGTTTTCAATTTTTTTAAAATTTTCTCTCACGAACACAAAAATATAATATACAGCCTGTTCCCGACAAGACCAACTTGCATTTCAAATTTCATCAATTTTTTTGGTTAATAAACAAAAAAGTTACTTTCCAGAAGTTGTACAGTTTTGCGATAAAAAATTTAAGTATTTTTTTAAATGTTAACTTGTGTAGAAATAAAAATTCTCATGTAAATATATTTTTATTTATTTTATTTACTTAATTTAGATATCTTTTTTGATTTTAACTAATATTAATATTTTATACAGTGGAAGAAATTAAGAAAATAAAGTTACCGGTCCACAGGACCAATAATTTTTAGATTTCACTGGTTCGTACATACTTTGACTGGTTCGTTCTTCCATTTTACTATATTTTAAAAAATATTAAAAAATTTGTAAAACTGTTTGTTTTACTGAGACTTTGTTTGTTTATAAATTTACAAATCAAATATGATAATTTTTTGTTAATTAATTGAAATATAAAAGTGGAGTCTTATATAAATCAAAAATCTATGCTTTAATAAAAGAGCTTAATTTCAGGTATTTACTAATAGAAATTAAAAGTAAAAAAAAAAAAAAAAAAAAAAAAAAAAAGTTTATGAAAGCGAAATTAAATGAAAAATTACAGTGAATAGGTGGTATTGACAATTATAAAGAAGTACACTTACTATTTTTATAATATACTACACTGCAAAAAATAATTCTGTTATATTACTGATAATTTCTGGTACCAAAAGTTGCCAGAAAATATCTGTATGCTACGAGAAAAAAAATTGTAGACAGGCACAAAGGTTTCCACTAAGCCAAGAACTCACGCATCATTTATTTATACTTGACGGCACTTCCCAATCTTGCTTTGATTTCAAGTTTTCCAAATACAAAACAGCAAAAATCTTTACCCAACAGATAAAATCTGTTACAAAAATTTGATTATGAGGAAAACCTGAATGAGCATTCAAGGTAATATTTAAAAAAAGTTAATTTCATTTATTTAAAATTTAGTAAATTCTGTTTATTTTTTACAACTAACGTTTAGCATGTTTTAATTAACGACATAATCTTTATAATTTTTTTAACATTTAAGATTATGTGTTATTATATGTTCAAACACAAAAATAAGAGTTTCGATGTTGAATCATTACACTGTAAAAATTTTTTGTCTTACACTATATCTGTAAACTTTGCAGCAAATTTTATCTAGTGAGTACAATTTTTTTCTTTTTTGTATTCTTATTAGAATTTACGTACTTTTTGTCTTTTACTATACATCTAACCATCATAACAAATTTTATGTGGTGAATATAAGTTTGTTCATATCGAAGCAGGATTGGAAAGTGCTAAGTGAAAGAGTCATACGTAAGCCCATGGCTTCGAGGTAAAGCCCTTTCCTGCTGTAAAAAAAGCTCTTGTTCGATGCTGTCTTAACCAGACAGGATCGAACAAGATGCAAATGTACCAACGTGATATTTCGCTCATATACGTAATATAATGGAATACTTTTACATGTTCCTGTTCACGAACTATTTACCCGTTCTGTCTCAGTAAAAATTTTAAGTAATATTCCCATAGGATTCTGATTTAGAATACTGATTCTGGACTTCCTGCTAATATACGGGCTAGGACCCCTTAGAAAGACCTCCATGGAGGACATTCCCCCTCGGGTCCAGGACCCATGTGCAGTCAATCGACCTTACTCCAAAGACACAAACACTCCCGCTAATATTTGCTTTTGAGTTATGCGAATAAAAGACACAAAGACATACAGAAACCGACTGCTACAAACCTGAATTAGGGATTCAAGGGTCTCAAAACGTGTAATCATAGCAAAAATACCATTATTATTCTTTAAGCCTAAACTGCAGCTTTTAGATTTGATAGATGAAGCTTACTCTGTTGAGGGGTGGGGGATGAAAAGAAATCTTAAAATTAAAAATTAACTAAAAGGCTTTTGAGAAACTCGTGAAATGTTAGAGTGGAGAGAGTTTAAACCTCATAACCTCTCCCCCCCCCCCGCCCTTCCAATCTAGCTATGACCTTGGGCCCTAAGGTACAGTTTTAATTCGTGCAATTTTCACCGAGCAAATTAGTGGCATCAGCAAAATCATCGTTCGCGGAGGTTTTCACAGATCGGTTTGCCATGTCAGAAGTCGTCCCACTTCGTACCGTAAAAAAAGAGAAAGGACCCGTAAACGTCAATCAGAGATGATCCATAGGCAGGCGTAGGAGTTACCAGTTCTCGAGCGAACAATCACAGAAAAAGTCAGCGATCCCTAAATTATGGCCTGCAGAGACAGCTTATCCGGCATCGTCTGCAGCAACACCTTAGAACTGTAACTGTAACTGACCTTGCGCGCCCAAAATCGAAATGGAATTCATCATTTCAAAATGGGTGCGATATTCAGTTTCACAAAGAAGGTTCGTGTTTTACAAACGCTAATTTTCTTTTCCATACAAATATCATTCTCAAGCCGAAATTGACGATTTCTTGACACATTTATGATATCATTTTTGTTTAATTCGTACAATTTAATAATTTTTTTCCCCCACAAAGGATCTGAATAATGTTTCTCCATTCTTATAAAGTGTAAGTATAAAATGTACTTTTATCAGTTAAAATGCGAAAAAAGTAAAGTAAGTGAATAAAATGAGCAAAATAAATCTACAAATTAAGAGCTCTTGTATATGATTAAAAACTGCTTTGAGGAAACTGCAGATCACTCTTATATTCTAGGAATTGAAAAAAATTTCTCATGAAAACATTATCGTAGTGGAAGCCACGGTAAGTTCATGCGTAGAAAACCCGACAATCTTGTTGATACGATATTATTAAATACTTTGTTGAAATAATTGTCAACTTTAATGAGAAAAGAAAAATATTGTAGACGCCATCTTTAGATCCAACTTTAAAGTGCACATTTCAAATTCATAGAGAAATAGTGGTTACCGAAGGAGGAAAAGGGGGCCATTCCCTCCGTGGAGGAACGAAATTGCGATGTCATCTCTTCTAACATCTCTAAGGTCTCCGATTGCCCATTGTGTAGCTCTAGTGCGACATAAAATCTACTTTACCCCAACTTCACTTAAACAGTGAGAAAGTGTGGTGTAATGGTGTGAGTATTAAAGCCGATTGACTACATGAGGTTCTTAGGGCTTTGTGGATTGCCCTTCGTTGAGCTTTTCCTAAGGGGTCTTCGCCGTTATTTACGGGTGTTTGGTATAAAACTACGGAAAAATTCAAAGGACTTGGTCGATGAGTGTGACCTGGGATCGAACACAACACTTCCTGTCTACTAGCATCGAGAGTAGAGCCTCTCGGATATTAAAAAATCTAGAAAAAAAATTCTTGTCGATACACACTTAAATTGACAAGTTTGCGTTGTATAAATACTGAATATCAGTCAGAATTTTCACCATTTTATAGAATAAACATTACAGAAAGCAAATGTTTTGATCACCCCTCTAAATTCAAGGATTAGAGTTTCTTGTTCCTTTTGCATAGAAATAGATCAAACAGATCATGTTCGCTGAGAAAAGTCAATTTGCCCTGATAACTCGCATTTCTCTTTTGTTATATCTCTTTACTTATACTTTATACGTATGTATTTTATATGCATCATTACTTATTACTCTTAACTTATATATATATAATTATTCATTCATTTCCTTGAAAATTATTTATCTCCATAAAATATTAAAAATGTTATCTTAGGATGAATATTTAATCATTTAAATATTGTCATAAGTATTTAATAAATATGAATAAGTTTCCAATAATTAAATCAATAGTTTATCTTTCCCACGAACTTTTAACTTATTTTAATTCTGTTCAAATATTAAATATGAAGTAAAAGGCATTAAATCTTCCATACATTAATAATAGTGAGCATATTTTAAGTCTATACAATGCGTTGTTATAGAAAAATCATAAACTCAAAATCACAAGATGTTTTTTTCCCCTAATTTCTAAATTAACCTAAATTAATATATCTTAAATACTAAGATTAATTTATTACGCACCCAAAATTCTCAAAATAAAAATGTAAATAATTAAAGATGCATTAAGGAGAAACAGACAACACAGTTTGATCTAAACATTCTTCCCTCAGCTATTAAATACCGCTGTATTGTAACATTAAACAAAAGCGGACAAACATGTGAATTTCAACCCTATATTAGCCAATGTAAAAAAGAAAGAGAAATATTGAAAATAGATGTAAAATAATAAATAATGGTGAATCTTATGCAAGTACGAAGCGTTCTGGGCCATCCCGGAAAAACCTTCACTTTTTAAAGGCAATAACTATCGCTGCAAAAGACAATGGCAGTAGTTCAACTTCACAAAACAAAAACTGTGTGGCCTACATCAAGTGGCATTCATTGTTTTAAACTCTGGGGCAGCAAAAGAAAAGATTTTTGTCTCGCAATAGGTATAGCGCAGAGAAAGCGAAATCAACCGAAAAGAAAAACACGGAGCGCTTTCAGGGTCAGCCAAAATGGCCCACCTCCGCCTAGAGATCGGTTTAGTGAAACAGGTTTTTTCCTTCAATGTAGAGAGAGCCCTGGGCAAATCACTTTTTACCAGACCCAAACTAAAAAATTTCATATAAAATAATGTTTATCTGGACCCCAGTCCTCAGAAAGAATTTTTTTCGTCAACGCGATATCAACCATACTTCGATTTTAAATAAATTATGCTAACATAAAACCTCCAAATGAAAGTAAAATTAACACATCATTTTAAAGACATTCTGTGACTTTTTTCTTTTCTTTCTTTTTTTTTTTTTTTTAAGTTCACGAAAGCTACTGCTTTCTATACGTGATAAAAGCGTAGTCGCTATTTCATTGCGTTACCTGAAATAAAATAGGATTAAACATTTTCCCATATTACAGGATAGAGTTGTAGAAAGAACACAGTAAAGACTTCAGTATAATTCTGTATCTTTACATGTATTTAAAAGAGTAAAATCCGCTGTAAAAGGCACGTTAAAAATATTTAAAAGAACAGACATGAAGAATTTACATGTATGTAAGACAAATTCATACTGTTGTAAACACAAACATGTATCACTCCAAAATTGTTAACCACTTTGCTATAATTTTAGTAAAGGAAATAAACATTGTGGGCGAAACTACTACAGTTTGCAGAAGACAGTATTCGGTCCACACACGCACATACAGTAAAATTATGCATAACTCATAAATTACTAAAGATATCCCCAAATTTTTTTCGCTCTAAAACACGAATTTTCTGTTAGGCAATTTTTATATGAAACTGTAACATATGCATTCACTGTAATGATTAGAAATCTAGCGACGTTTTCCATTTTCTCTAAATGAGGCAAAAGTTGGATTAAAGCTTTATTATCCTTCCGATGGAACCAATTTCTTACAAATGCCTCATTAGGAAAGCTAATTTTCATTTGGCTGAAATTGTCGCGTTTGCGATTTATTGACTTTTCTGCAACGATTTACTGATTTCTTAAATCGTTCGCTTTTAGCAGAATGATAAAAAACCGTAGTACCTGATTTCGCAATATTTTAATCTAATTTGCACATTTAATTAGTGCGTTTACGAAAAGCATTTTCCATAAAATTCAGGAATTTGGATAAAAAAAATCATCTAAAAAAGTGAAATTCGCAAATCTTCAATTGTAAAAGGGAAAACATCATTCGATTATGAAGTATCTAAGTTACAATACCGGTAAATTTAACGCGTTTACAGTAAAAAAAAAAAAAAAAAGTTCAAAAATATACCTAAAACTGTTAAGTTTGGATGAAGGGCAATCCGAAATACATAATTTGAAATTTTATGCTTCTCAGTGAAATTTACGAATAACTTCGGACAATCAGGGTTCGATTCTTTCCTAAAGAAGTTTCGCTTTCGTCAAGTGCTTCAAATCTCGAGAATTCCTCATCATCTTAAAAGGTCGATGCACGTGTAGGCAGCCTACAACCTCGCATATTATGTGTGCACACACAAAAAATAAATGAATAATAAAACACTGAAATGGACGGAGAGCTGAAAGCTCATTTAGCAAATGAGGCCGTAGGTGTCGCTGCTGAAACGCCCAACCTCCAAAAATCATTTAATGGCAGATCATTACAAGCTGCTCGTGAATTATTTACCGTCCAGCAACAAACAAGTTCAGCGATAACAAACTGTAGAAAAGAAAATTATACCAGAAAAATTGCGTATATGTTTTGTGACGTACATTAGATCAACGTTTCTCGGCCTTGTTTATCATGCGTCATACGGAACACTTAAGCTTGATCATAGTAATTATTAAATATCCGCGGCATCTAACAGCACAAGGAATAAGAAATGAAAGAAATATACACACATACTTATTTGATTAATTTATTACAGTCGCAATATACGATTTTTTTTTTTTTTTTTTTTTTTTTTTTTGGGGGGGGGGGGGGTTAATATTGCAATTTGCAGAACGGGGCCGTGCCCTTAGCGACCGTGCCTTTAGCAGAAATCTATAAACCCGTGTCCTTAGCGGAAATATTACACCCCCTCGGTGGCGTGCTTTTAGCATACGTGCCTTTAGCGGAAACCTATAAACCCGTGTCCTTAGCGGAAATATTACACCCCCTCGGTGGCGTGCTTTTAGCATACGTGCCTTTAGCGGAAACCTATAAACCCGTGTCCTTAGCGGAAATATTACACCCCGCCGGATAGAGATGAGACGGGCTCAGCCCGAGCCCGTAAGCCCGAGCCCGAGCCCGATCGGGCTCAAATCTTACGCAAGTCTTCGGACTCCGGGCGGGCTCGGATTCAAGCTAAAAGTTTCGTTTATTTTATTCTTCACTAACTGGAAAATGTTAAAAAAAAAAAAAAAAAACGAAAGAAATTTTATTCATTTTGGGAGCATTTTTAGTAATGCCATAATAGTCATGATAGGTTATAAATCACAAAATAATCTTGCAAACCTTCGTAGCTTTGACTTTCCTTTTTCTAAATAGAACTTTTTTTTTCAACGGGATGCATATTATGTCATAGTGTTATACAGTAATCCTTCCTCCTTCGTTATATTGGGCTTCATTATATCACTCATTCGGATAAATTTTTTGTCCTCCGATAGGCGCGTTATAAACAATGTGCTGCACTATAAGTATATATTATATAAATATGTACATGTATACAGAGACACAGACATTATAAATTGTTATAATAACGTTTATAGTTATTTCAATTGAGGATTGATAATAAGAAAATTAATTTGAAAATGAAAACGGTATTTAATTTTACTATTGTGTATGCGTTGCATAGCGTACCACTTTCAATATCGGGCTCGGGCGGGCTCGGGCTCTGATCACACAAAATTTTTCGGGCTCGGGCGGGCTCAGTTCAAAATGTTTCGGGCCCGGGCGGGCTCGGATTGCCAAAATAGAGCCCGAACTCACCTCTACCGCCGGTGGCGTGCTTTTAGCATACGTGCCTTTAACGGAAATGTATAATAAATTTAAAAATAAATTAATAAATAAAAAAAATGAACTCTTTAATTTTCCTCCACAGTTTATCCACATTTAGCACTGACTATATTTTGCTTCAGAAGTAACCTGTCGCAAAAATAGGTATGCGTACTGTAGAATATCCGTTATTTGAGAGAACGGTGATCTATAACCATGTAAAGCTTAATGAATCAAAGTACGCGATACAAAAACGTACATTATTGCTATTTTATGATTTTGTTTAAGTTTTTGAAAATATAATTAAGCATTACACCTTTTAAAGCTAAAACAGAAACGAAAAATCATGAGTGATTATCAAAACTTTCCAACTGTACGAACTCGTTGTGTCATGTATAACATTCTATGTTCTTTGTCTATATTATCACACAATGGACAGACAGAAAGACAGACATATATAGACAAATTGAATTCATAATCACTCTGAAACATTGTTGGAAAGTGTTAAAAATGCTTAACTTAACACAAACAGAAATGCTGCTCTTAATTTCCTTTTTGCACCCCTTAATGTATCGAAACGTTTTTGCGTAGCCCTGTAAATCTGGAGATTAAGCATATTATCAAGAGACTCGGCAGAGTCTCAAGTGACGCAAGCGCAAAAACAAACGAACGCCACGACACTCAGCGGAAACGGAAAAACGAACGAAACTGCGACACTTATATATACAGGAATTTAAAGATCAAAGAGACCGCTGAAAGCCGACACTTAATATCTCAGGAAATATGGGAGGTTATGTTCTGATAATTTCAAAATAGTCTTTCACCTTCTGTCTGATCCTACCCTGAAATCCCTACATTTCTGCGTGCAATATATTTCGAGATATGAATTGGCTCATTTAAGCTATAAATGGGCGGCCTAATGTGTAAGATTTTTTTCTCGAATATGGCTCGAGCGAATTTAGTTTAATTTATATATGATATTAATCGCTTTTATCTGATGTGCCTGACATCTCCCTTTTCCCTAGGAAAACTCTTGTTTTTTTTATAACTCAGTTTAAAAACTATTTTTACTACGCGATGCAAAGATTTCTATTAATAATTCTCAGAATTCTGAACAGGTGTTATTCGGTTTGGTCTTGTAGTTGGTTGGTTGGTTCAATCTGAATGCAGTCAATAAAAAATTAAGATTTTGTTTTTTAATGCAAGAAAGAAACTTTATTGTTTCTTTTCAATATTTATTGTATATATACGAAATAAAATTTCACTTAAATATATATATATTTTTTGTTATAAAGGAAATATTTAAGATTTTAAAATTTCGCATTTCGTCAAAAAACTATTTTGATAATATTTTAAATAGGGAACTATTTTATAATTATGGTGATTCTATTTCATAATTGTTGATGATAAAGTTACAATTTTTTAAGGAGAAAATATTTCTATGTATTCATTCGCTGGGCCACAAACAGTTAATGTAAAAAGCAAATTTCTGATTGGCAACACTACTAACAACACGTTTGTTTATGTTTTGTTATCTTAGCGCACGGATTCTTAGCGTCATGCACGGATTGGCGTCATGAAAGCGTCTTATAATACTCCGTGGTGTCTTAAATAGTCTGTTGGATAACAATTACATTTGGATTTTAATTAAATTATATTTCAGGTAAGAATTAGTATTGAAGGATTTCAATGCATGTTTCTCATATCAGCTGTTAACCAGCGAACACCTGTCATGACGTCAGATGTGACGTAACTGTATTACGTAATCAACGGCGCATCTTCGCTCCCTGAGAGAGAGAAGTTTATAAGAGTCTGTACGAGAAAGCTTTACTAAGCGTGCGGCAAGAAATGCCAGCATTATGTTATTCTACTTTTCTATATATTATTAAATGTTGTGATTGTTCAAAAGACTCTGCTTTTCACTCTGTGGTCCCATTTATACCAACAATGGTTATGGGCCCAGAGACACGCATCTTACTGCGGACTTTTTAAAAAAAATTTAAATTAACATTCGTTAAAACGAAAGTGCGACTTACTGTTAAGCCTAAGGGCTGAAATCGAAAGTATTTTTGATTCTATTTTTATAACGAAGCTATTATAGCTTATTAAATATGTCGCAAATATTAAATATAGAAAAGTTATCCAAAAACAATTTTGATACATGGAAGCTGCAGATAGAAGCTGTTTTAATCAAGAATGATCACTGGAGTTATGCTAACGGAACGAAAATTAAGCCCGATGAAGGCGCCGAAGGTGAAGAAAAATGGCTCGAAAATGACCTTAAAGCTAGGGCCGATTTAATCCTAGCAATTACCCCAAGTGAGTTGTGTCATATTAAACATTGTACCACCTCAAATGAAGTATGGAATAAATTAAAAGAAGTTTACGAATCGAGAGGACCGGCAAAGAAAGCCACCCTATTGAAGCAGCTCCTCTTTAAGAAAATGACTGACAGTGAAAATATGTCCGATCACCTCAATATTTTCTTCGATATAGTGGACAAGCTAAAAGAAATGGACATTGAAGTAGCCGAAGACCTATTATCAATTTTGCTCTTATACAGTATTCCTGACAGCTATGAAAATTTCAGGTGCGCCATAGAAGCAAGAGATGAATTGCCGCAGCCTGAAGCTCTGAAAATTAAAATGATGGAAGAATACGAGTCAAGAAAAAATAAAAAGAATCAAGAATCATCAAATGCGTATTTTACGACTCACAAGAAAAATCTTCCTGAAAAGAACAAAAGAGAAATCTTAAAGCCTGTGCAGAACAAGAACACGTATGGCGAAAGAAATTATGCAATCTTCAAATGCAATTACTGTTCAAAAGTAGGGCATAAAGCCTCAGAATGCAGAAAGAAGATCTCAGACAGAAAATTCACTTCATCGAATAAATATAAAGATAGATCTTTTATGGTTGAAGATAGTACAGAGTTCACGATGGCAGCCAGTAACTCTTTCCAAGAACATTCCGAGTGGTGTCTCGATAGCGGTACGACATCCCATATGGCTCATGACAAGAATTTGTTTACAGATTTCGAACCTAGAATTGGATCATTTATAAAATTAGCTGTAGATGAAACAGCGGAGATCACAGGTGTTGGAACAGTCAAATTAAAAGTTCCCGGTAATCACGGTGTAACCAATTTAAAGTTAACAAATGTTTTGTGCGTTCCAAAATTGAAATGCAATTTAATGTCTATATCGAAAGCTACAGCAAACAACTGCCGAGTTGCATTTACCGAAAAAGGTGCGAAAATCACAGAGCAGGACGGCTCTCTGATTATAAGTGCTACGAGAAAAGGTGATTTATATTTTTTTCAGCCGCATGTGGATATCGCTGCATCAACTCAGGTAAGCAACTTTCATAAATGGCATTTAAAATTAGGACATTTAAATGAAAAAGATTTAAAATTATTAAAATCTGAAAATATGTTAAGAGATTTAAATTTTAATGAAAAAGATTCTTTAAAAGATTGCAAAGTATGTATTAGGTCTAAACAAACTGTCGTTGGCGATGAAAATTCGAATATGATTCTTTAGTTAAGCAAAACGCTTGGGAAATTGTAGATAGACCAAAAGATAAAAAGGTAATTGGGTGTAAATGGGTTTTAAAAACAAAATTTAAACCAGATGGTCAAATTGAAAAATTTAAGGCCAGATTGGTTGCCAAAGGGTGTTCACAGAAACAAGGTATAGATTTTGAGGAAAATTTTTCACCAGTAGCCAGATTAAGTTCTATAAGAACTGCAATCGCGTATGCTATCCAGAATGGTTTCACAGCATACCAGTTAGATTTCATTATGGCATATGTTAACGGAATGTTACATGAAGAAATTTATATGGAACTTCCTGAATTTTTTGAAAATGATATACATGAAAATAAAGTGTGTTTATTAAAGAAGTCTTTGTATGGGCTTAAGCAGTCAGGAAGACAGTGGTTTAAGAAATTAGATGAGAAACTGAGAAAAATGAAATTTAACCCTTTGAATTCCGACAAATGTGTCTATTACTCAAAATATCCTTTTGATGCTATTATAATCGTCTATGTCGACGATTTAATTTGTCTCACTAAAAGTGAAGAGCACTATTTTGATATAAGAAATAAATTAGCAGAATCTTTCAAAATGAAAGATATGGGCCTTCTGCATTATTGCTTAGGCATTGAATTTAATCAAGATAGAGACAGCATCACTATAACACAAAAGAAATACATTGAAGATTTATTAAATAAATTTAATATGGAAGATTCTAGAGTGGTGAATACACCTTTAGATAACAGTGTAAAATTAACTAAACAAATGTGTCCAAATACAGAAGAAGAGAAATCATATATGTCAAAAATTCCTTATAGACAATTAATTGGTTCTCTTATGTATCTGTCGGTTGCTACTAGACCAGATATCACCCATGCTGTAAATTATTTAAGTCAGTTTAATAACAATCCAGGAAAACCTCACTGGATAGCTGCTAAAAGAATACTAAGGTATCTCAATGGCACTAGAAATTTAGGAATTGTTTATTACAGAGACGATAAACCATTGACAGCATTTGTTGATGCCGATTGGGCATCCGATATAAATGATAGAAAATCATATACAGGATACGTCTTTAAATATGCCGGTGGACCTATTTCTTGGGAATCTAGAAAGCAGCGAACCGTTGCTCTATCCACAACAGAATCTGAATATATGTCTCTGTCCGAATCCGCAAAAGAGACAATTCATGTTAGAAATTTCTTAAAAGAATTGGATCCTGAAATTGTATCAAGTCCAACTGCAATCATGTGCGACAATCAGTCCGCACTGAGATTAGTAAAAAATCCTGTTCATCACAATCGATCTAAGCACATTGACATTCGTCATCATTTTGTGCGAGAAGTTTACAATAATAAACTAATTGACATTAAATATATTTCATCAGATGAACAACCTGCAGATATTTTAACAAAAAGTTTAAATGCATATAAACATGAAAAATGTTGTGATATTATAGGACTTAATACTCAGGACTGATGAACTTAAAAAAATATATATATTTAAACTGTGTTTCCATTAAGAAATTAACTGCTTATATTTTACGTATTTTATTTTATTATATTAACCATAATTATTTGCTTATAATTATATTTCTTTACTAACACTTTTCGTATTTTAAGTCACTTTTGCATAAAAATAATTTTCTGTAATTTTTAATATGCTATTATAATGCATAAATATGTTTTATTTTCGAAACATTTATTGAAAAAGGGGGAAATGAAGGATTTCAATGCATGTTTCTCATATCAGCTGTTAACCAGCGAACACCTGTCATGACGTCAGATGTGACGTAACTGTATTACGTAATCAACGGCGCATCTTCGCTCCCTGAGAGAGAGAAGTTTATAAGAGTCTGTACGAGAAAGCTTTACTAAGCGTGCGGCAAGAAATGCCAGCATTATGTTATTCTACTTTTCTATATATTATTAAATGTTGTGATTGTTCAAAAGACTCTGCTTTTCACTCTGTGGTCCCATTTATACCAACAAGTATTTTAATAGTTTTATTGTCCATTATGAAACTTGTATAAACTTTGTACATTTAGCTTCTCAGTTTTTTTTTGTTTTGTTTTGTTTTTCAGCATGATAAAAATAATAGTAATAAAACATTAGTGGAATTTTCTGAATCTAAATATTGCTCAAAAACCTGGGAAAATGATGATATAAACCTGGAAAATGCATTTTAAACATTCAATTTATATCACAAGTCACGTTACTATGTTGTCTTTTATGTTGCGAGCTATGTTTTGCTTTATACCGTGAGCTATCTTTTATGTCACAAACCAAATTTTGTGACTGGAATTTTCTAAAAATAGACCTGGAAAAGTCAGGGAATTTTATTTTTGAAATTTAGTGGGAACCCTATACTAATTATTTTGCTTGTTTCAACTGCAAATTCAAATTTTTAACATTTTAAAAGTGTATAATGCGATTGATCTACAATCCATGTTTATTTCAACATTGCTGTCAACATTAATAAATAAGTACAAAAGTTATTTTCAGAAAAATCATACATATATTTGTATAGAAAATTGAGTTTAGTTTGCATTGAATTATATTGGAACGGTTTAATTGTTAAAAAAAAAAAAAAAAAAAAAAAATAGAGGAAAGACAGAAAAGAAATAAAAAAACAAATAACATCAATGTAGTTGAATATGAAGATTTATTTATACATATTCATAAACAAACATATTGCGAAGATTTTTTTCAAAGATTGATAATACTCATTTACTAAGGTCTGTTTTCATGTTGCATTTTTTTGTTTTTATTATTCAATTTTCGAAGTCTCTATTATTTTCATTTTTGCTTTATAAAAATTAATTTTGAGTTATTGTCCTTTTATGAATAATTTTAGCCTCATTTAGAGTACAAAATCTCTGTGAAAATAATTAATCTCTACCCTACTCCCGCACTCAAAAAAAAGTAAACAAGATAATTTTTCATGCACGGGGACGAGACACATTATATTATTTCTAAATTTTACTCTTTTATCAGTGCTAATTTATTCTCCTTGGAAAAGATGGTCCAAATAGGCTGTACACTAATCGCACCGACGGTCCGATTAGCCACTTCGGTAAAATATATCCCAGTGGCAGAAAGTTTTGAAGCTGTCTGCAACAGGCTTTTAAGATTTCATAATCTGTCTGCAAAATTTGCTTGTAATCAGGGGTGAAAATGGCTTACACTCAAAAAGCCTGAAAGCTGATGGGGACGGGGGGGAGGAGGGGGCTTAACATCAGTGCTGATCTTGTGCAACAATACACAAATACAATTTTACTACAAAACGATATAATATAAACAATTGTATTCATTCAATTCATCTCATTCAATTAAATATTTTATAGCAATGTTCCACACAACACAATATAAATAATTATAAGTAATACAAGTATTAGTTTTAGTTTTGATACAGAAATTTTTATAAGTGAATAGTTATCCAAAAGTTACAGACAAATTTTTTTTCTCAGTGCAGACAAAAACTATCCGCAAGCCGTTTTTCTGTGTCCGCGACTATGTCGCCGTGTCGCAGTGTTTCTGCCTTTGGGAAATATATAAAGTATTTAGATGGATAATATTCCATTACATAATCTTACGGTATTTTTTCTTAAATCTCTTCCTATAAATTTTGAATTGGAAAGTCATTTTCTTAAAACTAAATTAAGAATTTTATTATAACTATGGTAACTAATTTTTGATTTATTCATTGATTTTACTGAGCAATGAGCATACTGAGTATCGACACTTTTTAATAGTAACCTTTTTGTATCGGAACTTCGTTTAACTGTCTCGGAATTTTGTTTTTCTTCATGCGTCAGCCACTCATATATGTTTATTGTAATGCAACCGAGGTGAATGATTTTTTTAAATGCATTTTTGAAATTTAAAAATTAATTTTTGAGTGTATTTTATTATTATTAAATTAATGGAATTATTTAGGGAAAAAAATTGTTCATGGTAGTGATGCAGTACAGATTTTCATGCATTTTCCGATCCTTGTCCGATCAATTTAAGGATATCCAGTGATGTTTTTTTGGTTTTAATATCGGGATACTAACCGCTCCGGTACAGATTTTTATGCATTTTCTGATTTGTGTGCTATGAATTAGGGGTATCCAGTGATGTTACTTTTTAGTTTTTATATTAGAATACTGACCGCTGCAGCACAGATTTTCATCAGGGCTTGAAATTAGTGGTAGTTAGTTGTATTTTGCAAATAAATATTTCATTTTGATGACCATAATTTTATACTTAATCATCACTTTGACGCCTAACATTCTTTTTCCCCCTTCAGTGTGCAGTTATAATGTGTGATGAAAATAAAGGCACTAGCAACGAAGTAGTAGAATTAAATTCCTAGCTTTCTTGTAAAAATATTTGCTCTAACACATTTTTAAAATGGAAAAAACTAACTAGATAAGGTATCAGTATTTTGATTAATTTCTGTTTCTGTATAATGTTTATGCACATGTTTCTATGTGTAAATGACAATTTTGAAATGGCACCTTAGTACAACATAATTGCAACTAAGAAAATAATATTAGTTGTCTTTTGGCTCCCAACTTACTGATTCTAATTTCGACCCCTGATTTTCATGCATTTTCAGATTCATTTATTTCAGTGACTTTCAAAACAAACACGAGTGAAATAATTTATTTTCTTAAAATGTATTTTTGATGTTTTGTAATGATTCTGAGTATCAGTTCGCACTATCGACTCATCTGGTAAGCTGTACATTGGCAACAGTAATGGGTGGCTTATTTTATCGTATAGCTGTTCCTCATTCTGATTTTGAAAATATAAACATAACAAATTGCTTTATGCTAAAGCTGCATGTTTGTTTACATTTGCATTAGCAAATAAAGTACGGTGAATATTTTGATTTAGCAGTTAACGTTTTGGAGTTTAAAGAATGTAAACAACACCACATTTTTTTTATTTGGAGTTATTTTACTTTTTTAAAAAGATGAGTAAAAATAATACTTGGATACGTTATATGCAAATTAAAGTTTCTAAATAAACATATAAGACTTCAGAATTTAAAAAAAGTATGTTTGCAACGCTCATGGGAATAACGAAAGAGTGGCGAACTTGGCTGCCAAAATAAAGCTAGAAATTAGCGGTCGCCACTCGTCACATGGTGACTAGATTTTTAAAAGTGGCGACTAAAGAAATTGCCTTTGGTTGCCACTGCAGTGGCCACTTCTCTTCTACCCATTCTTTATAAAATATACCCCATTCCAAGGCAAACTTGGATCGCACGACGGCTTTTTCGCGGTAAACGCGCCTCGCAAAGAATTCAGGCTGTTCTAAAATCTAACCTCGCCACTTGCAAACATATTTCGGAAGTCAATTTTATAGTAAACACTTAAAATTCTTCTACCCATTCTTTACAGAATACCCCATTCCAATGCAAACTTGGATCGCGCGGCGGCGTTTTCACAGTAAACGCGCCGTGCGCCTCGAATTCAGGCTTTCTCAAATCTAACATCGCCACTTACAGACATTTTCGGAAGTCAATTTTAACAGTAAACACTGGAAATTGGCAGGTAGTCTTATTCATATACTAAAAAAACGTATGGCTTTTTTCCATTTTTCTATAAAAGTATTAGATTTTAATTTTAAAAAAATGTCAAAATGAGAGTTTCGGCCAACTTTCGGGAGAAAGAGACAAAAAGGAAGCTCGTGAGATAATCAATCGGCTGAAACTCCGATTGTATTACGTTCGCAGAAAAATTAAAAACGTCATTTGACACATTATATGTAATTTGTTATGTCTAATCTGAGTTACACTGATGTACTACATACTACAGACCATTAAATTACAAATTTGATAATATCTTAAAATTGATTTCTTTTTTTTTCTATTGAATTATCATTTAATGATTGAGCTTAAGATCTTGTTTATCCTTAAGATGAATTAGTGCTACTAATTTTAAAATTTGTCAAAATTAACTTTTTAAAAAGTGACAGCTACAATTTCATTGTGAAATCTCGACTACAGCCACACTCTCTAAATTCAGTTAGAGAGGGGGATTATAATTGCAAATTATTAAAAATTCATTATTATTAAAGAAAAATTAATTTATAATTCATTTGTAACAAGAAAAAAAAAAAGGAAAAAGAAACTTGCAAAATAAAAAAGTATTATTAAAAAAATATTTTTTTTTATTTACAAATACATATTTTCATGAATCAAAGATGTTTTTTTTTTTGTTTTTTTTTTCTTTTTTAAGTAGAAAATCGACACCATTCAGGATAGTGAAAGGGCAATATAATCAGAATTTTTCTGTTATAAAATAATATAACCAAAAGAGCATTTTAAACATATGAATTTTGTAATGAATAGTATTTTCTTACATTCATAATATAAATTATGTAAATCTATTCCTATTTCATTTATTAAAATTTATCAGAAATGTATTATTGTGGATGAGTTTCAAAAAGTTGACTACCTTAATTATTTTCTTAATGATTTGTCGAGACTGAACATTGAAAAAATTAAAGAAAAGAAAATTTTATTTTACTTTTACTTTTATCAGCGAGTGGCCAAGTAACTTTTTAAAAGTGGCCACTAAAAAAATGAAGGCTAGTGGCCAGTGGCCACCAACCAAATTTCTTAATTTCTACCTTTACGCCAAAGGTAAGAGAGGGGGGGGTTTATAATCGGGAGGGGGGTTACTATCGGAATTTTATGGTATATTAAAAGTGTGTCGTATATCATCATGTCTCATAATCATCTATAATTAAAAATCATTATAGTGTATTGTATTTGAGATTTGAAAAAGATGAAAATATCTAATAACATAAAATGCAAAGATTCATTAAAGAAAAAAAGAAGAAAACAAACTCTGTCAAACAATATTCTGTGAAAATCCAGGGGTCGATCCAGGCAAAATTTGGGTCCCTTTTGCGGCCCCTTCACAAAATTCCACATAGTAAAAAGAGACCCTTCACAAAATTCAAATTCATAAAAAGGGACCCTTCACAAAATTCACATCCATGAAAAGGGACCCTTCACAAAATTCAAATCCATGAAAAGGGACCCTTCACAAAATTCAAATTTATAAAATGAGTCCCTTCATAAGATTTTGTTTTATAAAAATGATCCTTTTATTAAATGTTTTCATATTTTCAGTATTATTTTTAATTAATGCCTTAATTTGTCTCAACGAAACTCTATTAAATTGATATTAAACATTACATAAAGTGATTGTAAAAACGGAAGATTTTACACAATATTTTACTTTTTCACAAAAATATTTTACATTTCACAAAAACAAATAAAAATTTCACAAAAATATTTTGTTTTTCACAAAAAAGGGACCCAAAAATTAAAACCTGGATCGACCCCTGAAATCTTTTTATTTGAAATGTTAAGCTTCCTTATTTACCTATTTACCGTATATTTCCGAATATAAGCCAAGAGTATGTTTTTCCCTGCAGAAATTTGCCCAAAATTGCCAACCTGTGTACAAGCCGAATTGAAAAAATACTCTTTTAAAGTTCGAGTATATTGCCAATCTATACAACTTTCAGGATAATCTGTCCAATGAAATTGCACGAAATGCATGCTTATCCAATAGAATTCCTTACTTTGCTTAGCTATGACGTAAAATGATCGCAGTGTGTTCGCCAATGACGATAATTTTAACTCTGGCAACCCTATCAGAAGGGAGGCTAGCACAGACGCACTCGCACACACAAGTCCCAGCAGCTGAAAACGATGGTTGCCTTGCCGCAATACCGGGAGGCCTAACCCTAACGTCGATGATGCAGCCGCTGGATGTTTACATAAATAAGCCGTTAAAAGACCGATTGCATATTTTTTATTTTTATGACATATCTAAATTATTTTGTATATTTCTACTTTTGAGTATTTTTATCAGTACCTCAAGGCAATCTTAAAAAAAAAAAAAATTCTATATGAAAAAAACAAAGATTTGCCACTTCTTTTGCTAGTGTAAGCCTTGAAACATTTTAAACAGATATGATTTAATTGTATAAATTAAAAATATGATCAGGAGTCCTGTTTTTTCAAGTTTTTCTTATATTATTTCTGAATCAGACAGAGTAGTTACTCCGTTCGTGCAATCTGCCGATGATGTCAGTTACCGGCAGGTCAAAAAAAAAATAAATGTAACACACGTGACTACATTGAGCGTTTCTTGAAATAAATTTAAAATTGCTAATTTAAAAGTTTTATATGTGATAATTATTTAAAAATAAGGTTTAATATCAGTATTTTACTTTATATTAGTTTTTAAGCTTAAAATCTATGTATTCAATCATTGTTTCTAATGTACGTTTTTTCCTAAAAATGTGTACTCTTATATATAAGCCGACCCCCGACTTCAGCTTCCGAAAAATTTCCAAAAATTCTCGGCTTATACACGGCATACGGTATTTATTTAACTTTTTTCATCAGAAATGTGTTTTTTGTCCATTTTATTTTTGTAATCAGACGGAATGTCGGTGTGTATAGTTTGTTCATTATTGTCATTTGAAATAACCATTTCAGAATAACTTTTTTGATATAATCGTTGCTTACAAATCATTACAAGCGCAAATCCTTGACGTTTCAATGAAAAACTGGAGAATGTGAACTACTTTTTGGTAATTATTCAACAAAATAAAAATAAGCAGTATCTTTAAAAGGGCTCGAGCTCATTTTCATGCACCAATATCGCATAGGCAAACTTTCGTGTTTCTATTCTCTCGGATAGAGGGCGACGGGCAAAGAGGCTCTCTTCTCTGCTCGTCTGTTCTCACTCAGCTTGGAGAAATCAAAGTGAGAGAAATGAAACTGATGAAGAGATTAAAACTTTTATGCATGTACTAAGCATTTTTCCTTTCCTAGGCTGGGGCGATCGTCAGACAGCGCACACACAGACTCAACACTCCGAGAAGAGAGAAAGGAGAGGTTATAAGATCACAAGATTTTGTCTTATTTAAATCTATAAAAAGAATTTTCTGTCACCGTATTGTGTAAGAATTCTATCTATAACTTGACCAAATTTTTACTCGCCACAGTAAAAATTCCACTCGAGTTGGTGAGCAGAAATTTCGCACCCTGCTCTAGATTACTATATTGTATAGTCTTAATTTATGTAAAATTTGCATCTACAAATTAATTTTATGAATTGCAATTATTCCTAGTGATACCAGACTTGGTTCGGCTTTCATGGTTTGAGTGTGTTTGTGTTTGGGATTAAGGCTGACTGACTACACGGTGCTAGGCCTGAGAGGGAGTGCCTTCCTTCTTCACTATTTGAAGATAAATTTTATTTTTTTGCAGATAGATTCAGAAAATTCTGCTAATGTTTTTATTATTATTATTATTATTTTTTTGTCATGAATTATTTTATGATTCATGGTATACATATTTTAATAAAAGTAATAAATATTTATTTTAATCTTCAGTGTATAAAAAAAGAACAAATATGCATCAGAAACATAAAAAAGCTGAAAAAAACTGAGAAGCTAAATGTACAAAGTTTATACGTGCTTCACAATGGACAATGTGTATAAAAAGTAAAATAAAACTATTAAAATACTAATTCCTACCTGAAATATAATGTATGTAAATGTAGATTAATCCAAGATTTTACCAGACCAAAAAAAAAAGAAAATTTTAAAAATAATGCAATATAATTTTGTAAGCAAGGGTAAGCAAAGTAAGCAATGGTAACAAAACAAACTGTTGTTGTTTGCAGTGTTGCCAATCAGAAATTTGCTTTTTACATTTTACTGTTTGTGGTCCAGTGGATGAATACATTGAAATATTTTCTCCTTATAAAATTGTAACTTTATTATCAACAATTATGAAATAGAATCACCATAATTATAAAACAGTTCCCTATTTAAAATATTATCGAAATAGTTTTTTGACGAAATGCAAAGTTTTAAAATCTAAATTATTTTCTTCATCTATATATATATTTTTGTCTAAAGTGACGATAAAAATTGAAAAGTCACCAAGGGGAGTTACATTAAGGCTGCCTGTACCATGATCAGGTTTACATATTTCATTATGTGTGAAATTGTTGTCATTTTATGGTTGATCGATTAAATAAAATAAATATAGAAAATAACGTGAAAGAAAATATTATATGCACCACATATAGTGTTGTTCATATGTAATTGGGATTCAAATATAAAATGACTACTTCAATCTTTTTGAAACTGTCATCTGATAAGCACTCAAATGGAAGCCCACTGGTAAGCGGTCGTCACAGGCAATAGGGACAGTCACCTGAGAGTCAGCGAATGAGTGGGTCGCTGCCGAAGGCAGCGGGGAACCAAAGCGGGCTTTAAAGTGCTTCATGATTTCTTTAAATTTTATTTTTTTTGTAAAGTTATATAGAAAAGAGTTTCCTTTAAATATAGTGACCAGCGAAGCGAGAAAAGCCTTCGTTGATTCACTACCTTCATTGATTTCATGAATTAAAAAATGGTCGTATAAATGTAAAAAATGTTGAGTTTTTCTTAAAGGGCAAAATTAACGGTGGCCACCGGCCACGTGGCGACTAAATAAAAAGAGATGGCGATTAAAAATTATGCATCGATCGCCACTAAAGTCGCCACTTTTTGTGATCATTAAAAGATTCTAAAAATCGAGCGACGATAGAGAATCTAAGCTTTGTGATTTCCAATCTTTTTCCATCCATGGCATAAATGTCAATGTTCATTTTAAACTTGCTTTATTATATTCTACAACCTATAAAGAAGTAGAATTGTTTAATATATCTTACTCATATAATTTTTTGGACCCCCCCCCCCCCCCCCCCCCCCCCCCCCTAACGATCTGTGATCACACAGCTTATAGAAAGCTTTATAATTTCTAACCATTTTCCATTTGCTGTAAAAATATAAATATCTATTTTAAACTTACTTTATTAGATTCTAGAATCTGTAAAGAAGTAGAATTGTTTAATATCTCTTACTCATAATTCTTGTAATCCCCCTCCCCCAAGCTACAAATTTGGCAGCTAAGTAAATTATTTTTAATGAAGCAGCTAAGTTTCCATATCTATATTTTTTAAGAGGAAATATTTTAACTCTATTGAAATAAAATCAATTAAAAAAGTGTGTCTTTAGAAATAAGAAAAAAGTAATAAAACTGCTAACTGTATTTACACATGACCATGTAAAAGGTTGTGATGATGATGAATCATTCATTTACTTAGAAAATAGCAATGTGAACTGTGAATGATAACAGCTTATTTCACTTAAATAAATTGAAAAAAAAAATACTACTAAATTATCTGAAATATAAAAACTTTTGCTTTTATTATTACAGCCCTAAGCAGATATCAATTTAGGATGTGCAATTTAGGATTTTTAAAAAGAACATAATTACAATTTCAGTGTCTCTGTGTTAATTTTATTATATGTATTTCTTATTTTCATATTTTTCTTGTGGTAATTATACCACAAAATGGTGACAATGCTTTTTGCAGTCTGAAAGAAATAGTCTTATCATGTGAAAAGTGGCCACTAACTTAAAAAAGTGGCTACTAATGAAACTGACAGTACCGGCCACTGGCCACTAATGAATTTTCCCAGTTTTGCCCTTTAGTTTTCTGTATATATAATGGAAATTTTGTGATTACGATAATTTTTGACATAATACTCAAAGTTGAACCAAAGTTATACAGCAAATTTATCTTACAAATATTTTAGATGAGTTTGTTAACGACGTTGCTTTGCAGTTTGTTTTCAAGTGGTGGCTACATGAAAATTTCAAATCCACATTGAAAAAAGGTTAGTTAAGACTGTATTTGCTTGAATTTTGATGCTTACATTGACCACACAAGGGTCTCAACCAAGTATTTATTAATAAATTTTATCTGCCATTTTTAACAAAATGACCGATATCTTAAGTACGGCCATTTCAAATCAGGCTACCACTTTTAAACTTATCATCAGAATAACTTTTTAAATACTGAATCAGTTGAAGTTGGACATTGAACTTATCACACAAATATCTTGGATGAATTTTGTTTTAGCATTTAGTTTCCAAGTTGCAGCCACTTGAAATCAGGCTGCTACTTGAAAATGTGCCACCACGATAACTTTTAGAATACTAAACTGGTTCAAATCAGATTTGGGGAGGGAACTTACAATTCAAATATCATGGATAAGTTTGCTAGGCAACTTGCTCCACTATTTTGTTTCCAAGTGGCAGCCACTTAAATTTTTTTCATTACAATAACTTTTGTAATATTGAATCAGTTCAAATCAAATTTGCGCAGTTGATATATCATTCAAATGTCTTTGATAAGTTCACTGGGCAACTCAGTCACTCTGTTCTTTTGTTTCTAAATGGTGGCCACTTGAAAATTATCACAATAACTTTTGAAATGATTTGCTTAAAGCTGCATATATACATAGCCCTCATTAATAAATCCACCAAGTCCATTAATAAATTGTAGCTGCCATTTTGAAAACAATGGTGGCAACTTCATAAGAAAAGATAAATCAACCTAAACTTCTTATGAGTCGGAAGGACTTAATTTAATCTTTTGATTAATAACCTATAAAAAGTAATGATATCAGTACAAAAACCCTTGACGGGTTAAAAGTTTGTGACGCAGCTACTTTATCGCTATAAGAATTTGAAATATGGGTCTTAAAAATAATGATATCAAATTTTAAGTGACGCTTTGCTAGTAGTTAAAATATACATAGATTTTCTTATTTGATCAATTGCTTTTTTCTTTTATTTATATTTACAATGCAAACATATTTTTAACTTCAAGATAAGACAAATATATAAAATATACTCTGATGCTTTTTCATTTGCATTTCAATTTCAAAATAACAGTTTTAAAAGGAATGATATCAAAATTCCAGTGACGCCTCAATGTCACTTTAAAAGATCTGTTTTTAGATTCCACTAAAATTACCTTTGTTTTGTCTAATAAAGTATATTTACACATTGAAACAGTGCTTTTAATTTTCAAATATATACTGTCAAAAAATCACACTTTCACTGAGTTTGCATTATAAATTGAAATTATTTATTTCAATAAATCGATTTGTCTTTTGCGTCACGCTATCCAAAACTGTGAGTAAAATTTATGCTAATGTTACTTTGTATCGTAGTACCCAACTAAGTCAAAATGTGTGCAAAGAGATAGTGTGATGCAAAGAAAACATTTGCACAAATTTTACTTACCGTTTTGGATAGCGTGACGCAAAAGACAAATCGATTTATTGAAATAAATAATTTCAATTTATAATGCAAACTCAGTGAAAGTGTGATTTTTTGACAGTATATATTTGAAAATTAAAAGCACTGTTTCAATGTGTAAATATACTTTATTAGACAAAACAAAGGTAATTTTAGTGGAATCTAAAAACAGATCTTTTAAAGTGACATTGAGGCGTCACTGGAATTTTGGTATCATTCCTTTTAAAACTGTTATTTTGAAATTGAAATGCAAATGAAAAAGCATCAGAGTATATTTTATATATTTGTCTTATCTTGAAGTTAAAAATATGTTTGCATTGTAAATATAAATAAAAGAAAAAAGCAAATGATCAAATAAGAAAATCTATGTATATTTTAACTACTAGCAAAGCGTCACTTAAAATTTGATATCATTATTTTTAAGACCCATATTTCAAATTCTTATAGCGATAAAGTAGCTGCGTCACAAACTTTTAACCCGTCAAGGGTTTTTGTACTGATAGTTTATACAAAACATTTTCTTAGCATGTGAACAATAAATGCGTATTTCTTTATGATTTTTTGATGAAGTTATTTAAGTGTGATTTATAAAAATGTTTCCCCTAAAGTGCAATGCATTGGCATATTTTGGATGCTTGTACACAAACCAGTGGCACGGGTTCTATTAGAGCCATTTTAAGTAGTAGGGAATATTCAGTAATGAATTTGAATAACACATATCATTAAAAAAATAAAATAAAATAAAAACTAGTATGTTGTGGCCACCACAAGACTCTCTTCTATATTTTCTTATACAAATTTACTAAGTGCAAATAATTAATTTTCATCTTAGAGAAAACTAACACTAAATATCCAAAGAAAGACAGTTTTATTGTCTATAAATGACACCTAAAAAATGCTTTATATAATAGTTATCTCACATGTCAAGTTTTGTACAGTTATATACCATAGAAGTTGATATATAGCTTTCCCGTTATCGAGGAAATTTGCAGTATAGCAGCGTCACCTATTGGCCGATAAGCATCCAAATTGAATCAGCATAATGTCTCATAATGGCCTTCACATATATCACGTTTTGTTTGATGATATGCAATAGAACCTGAGATATAGCCTCCCCTTAAATTGCGGAAATCGCTGTATAGCAGCGCCATCTGAGGAGCGGTTGACACCAAAAGTTGGCAGACACTCATTTAGGTTCAGGTGCATCAACATATAAATTTATATGCAAATCTGTGCAGTATTCTGAGAATATTCTGTGCATTATTGTGCAGTTCCTGAGATATAGCTTTCCCTGTAATTGCAGAAATCGTTGTATAGCAGCGCCACCAGTTGGTCCATAAGCACTCAAACTGAATCAGCATAATATCTCATAATGACCTCCTCTTATATCAAATTTTGATTTATTATACGCAATAGAACCTGAGATATAGCTTCCCCTTAAATTGTGGAAATCACTGTATAGCAGTGCCACTTGTTCAGCGGTTCGCACCAAAATTTGACAGGCACTAAATTTAGCTCAAGATGCATCAACATGTAAATTTATATACAATTCTGAGCAGTAGTTCCGGAGATACTGTTGCCACAAACTTTTTGTCACATACACAGAGAGAGAGAGACAGGTGGACAGACAGACATTTTCTAAAAATAGTCAAATCGTGTTATAGACCTCTGAAAACGTGTAAATCCATCAAAAACTCGAGGTCGAACATTTTTACAAATCCAATATTATCTTCTATTGAATATAATAGAAGAAAATAAAAATAAAAAATTCTTAAAATACTTACCGACGCTGGAGGCAGACAAACGGACAACAGAATAGACAAATACAAATACAAATCATATTCACATTTTTAAAAAATGGTAGAATAAACGCTTAATGTACATACAATTCAGGAAATTTCCGATAATAACCCTCAGTGAAACTGAATATTTTTGCGTGACTCTGTAAATTTAAAGCTAATCATACTACATTCTATAGAAAGCACTCTTTTGTGCATTTAAATAACATATTTCAATCTGCCACATGCACACCTTATTTCCGTTAAGGGCACGGCTTCTTCTATTCCTCTTTCTTCCCTTTCACCCCATTCCGCTAAGGGCACGTTCCGCTAAGGGCACGGTCGCTAAGGACACGACACCTGCAGAACATAACATTTTTTAAAATTATTAACATTTATAGACGTTCATATTTATCTACAGTCGGTAACAAAAGTGTCCGAACACAAGCAAAAATTCTTATGTAAAAAAAGTGCATTTCATACGGTTCTGTTAAATAAATCCTTATCGAATCATGTTCTTAGACTGACTAAGAAGAGGATTCAACAAGGATTTATTTAACAAAATCGTATGAAGTGTACTTTTTTTACATAGGAATTTTTGCGAGTGTTCGGACACTTTTGTTACCGACTGTATACTGTATATAAATAAGCGTGTGCACCTTGGCGCTCAGGCTACTGTTCGCAGACCTACAAAACTTGGCAGAGGTGGTAGCTGGGACCTTGCCGAGTTACACCTTATTGAGATTCTTTTTCTTTCTTTTTCGATTTTATCTGTTGATTTTTCTGATTCATTATCATAAATTTATTCTTTCATTTCAATGGTCTGTGTCTAATATTTCGAATTTTTAAAAGTATATTTAACACTTTCTTCTGAAAAAGAAATTTGTCATGCTTAAATAAATTGAAAATTTTTATAGAAAATTTCTAGTATAAGTGTCCCGGAAAAAACGGGAGAGTTGCTAGCTAATTATTTTTTATTTATTATATTTATCGGAATCAGGTGGCAATATAAGGATTAAGCTTAATAAATTTTAAATTTAATAAAATGTAAAACAGTTAAATCTATTTATAATTTAACAACAAATAGTAATAAAATTGTCAATTTATTATACATAATTTTAACATTACAGCTAGTGGGAAAAAAAAAAAAACAGCGTGACTAGGTTTTGTTAGTATACGAGACCAAAACTATGATATTTGAAAGATGCTGAGATATAGCCATCTATGTAAAATCGTAATTCTTGAATAATAGAAGCTCCATCTGTTGTTGTGATGTAGATTATCACATATTATAAAATTTATTCTGTTATCTTTAAAAGATAGGTAAATTCTCTAAATAAATAAAATTATAAATAAAATTATTTAATGTTAAACAACTAATTTAAAATATAACGATATAACTTTTTAACCTATAAATAATAAATTTTAAACATACGTTTTCTAACTTTTATATCTTCCCTTTCACATCTTTTTCAGAGTAGCTGAAACAAAACCTTTGATCCATTCCCAGTATTCATTTAACAATTTTAACGTAACGGAAATTTTTTTCGCTTTGTAAATGATAATGTTTTGACTTATTTCTATCCTTTTGTTTTGGGAAACCACAAAAAATTGATTAGGCTTCTTTTAATATTACATCGAAATATAACTCATGTGCCCTCTTGTCGCCTAATTTACATCATCAGCTAGATAAAATATTTTCTTAGCTGGTTGTTTCCCAGGAACTAAAATACTTGGCGAAATCATGCCAACATTCACTAACAAAGGCCATTGAAGTACTGGTTGCATTTTCAAAATCAAAAATTACATAAAAATAATCGTAACGTACCGCAACCATTCTCTATCTTAAATTTTGAACTTGGCGGCTATAATTAAACACCAAATGCATTGTCATTTTTTGCTCCCGTTTTGGATCTCACTTACTGACTTTCGGCCATGATATAGCAAAAAAGATGAGGGCCTGGGGCCCGGCTTTTTGCCCAGTACTGTTTCCCCACTCCTTGCTTCACATTCCATATTGCTATTGTCAAAATTTATTAAGTTTTTTTTTTTTTTTTTTTTTTTGGAATTCTATGGTTACTCTACAAAATATCTTATTTCAAGTAATCAATAAATTCATCTGAACTGATCAACCAATGGCCTCTTGGATTCGTGCTCGGGTAATCTGTTTTCATCTATAATTTTTTACTTGACTTTTTTACAGCTTATCGTGTGGCCAACGCAATATTATCTTTTGCACAGCTAAAGTCATCATCAAAGTTGTCCGATAAATACCCAAATCGCAGCTTCCGGGTAAGGTGGGGTTACACTGTGAAACACATACATTATAGAGAAAAAAAGAAAAAAAATGTATTCTACTAATTTTGAATTGTATTTTATCTACAAATGCTTTATACACGAAATAGTGCACTTAAATTTGTCATAGTTGAAAAAGAAAAGAAACTAGTTGGAATATGTGGTCTCTGCTCAGTTCCCGTCATATTTATGTTCTAATAAATTTCTAGTGCGAGACATATTATAACCATGTTAAGAGAAATGAATTTGACCAAAGCTTGACACAGTGACAGAATGAAATCCCCGCCTAATAGGCTATCCATCGTTCACTTCCATATACTTATTTTATTCTAATCTATTAATTTATTTTATCACGAGTCAAATCCGTTGTTTAGTTTTCATGCTACTATTTCCAATGCAATAATCCTCAAAATTCATATTTATATGAAAAATTTACAATTTCGATATGTTGATAAAATCGTAAATTACGAATAAATTACGAAATTTTCCTATTAGAATATTTGTATTCAATCATTTTCAAACAAATATCATAAATGTCATTTTGAACTTGTCTGATGTATTTACGATCCTCAAAATGGAAGTTTATGCTCAATTTTGCCTATTCTGATATGTTAAGTAAATCGTAAATTCAAATAACTTACGAATTTTTTAAATTAGAAAAATCACAGTCTATGATATTCATGCCAGTATCCTAAATAATATTTCGAAAGTGGTTTGACATCTTTAGGATGAAAATATCCCTCAAGATTGGCGTTTATGTGAAATTTTGCTCTATTCTGCCATGTTAAGAAATTCGTAAATTTCCAATAACTTACGAAATTTTTATATTGGAAAATTCATAGTCATTAATATTGCCACAAAGTCAGCTTTCTTTACAGCCGGCGTGGCGTAGAGGTATGTCTCTGGACTGTCACCCAGACGACCTCAGTTCGATTCCAGCCGGGGGCAAGTGAATTTAAAGACTCTAAAAATTATTTCTAAATTCTTATAATCATCTTTGCATATTTAATTTCCTATTCTAGCAGTTTCTAGAATATTCTAATTTATGTTAATCGTGTATTCTGGAATATTCGAATATTGTATATAAGCTACTTGTTCCTCAGTTTATGTATGTTCTCAGCCGAGTGTAGCTGTGTCACAAGTTCGTCCTACTAATAAACTACGTTTGTTACTTAACTTCGAGTGTTCACTTTGACTCTTCACGACATCTGTGTGACATTTTGGTGGAGGCGCCGGGTAGATAAACCTTGCAAACGTGGATAACAGTGATAATCTTCGCAGAAGTCTCCGTTTAAGAGGACAGTCTCCCGAGTACGGACTTTATTTTCCAGAGAGCAAAAAGAAGAAAACGAAAATGCCAGAAACCAAAGTGCCAGAAGAGACCAAGCCCATCGTATTGACTCCTACCTACCAGCAACCAAGGAGCCCGTCGACCTTCCGAGGAGTGCCTGGAGAAGACCCTCTGAAATGGCTTAAAGAATACGATCGAGTGGCTAAATTTAACAAATGGGATGACATGATGTGCTTAGCCAATGTGTATTTCTTCCTTGACGGTACGGCAAAGCAATGGTTCGTAAACAATGAAGATACTCCGAATTCCTGGGAGGTGTTCAAGAAGGAATTAAGCGACCTTTTCGGCGACAGACAAAAGTATACCAGGAAGGCAGAAGAACAATTGAAGTACAGAGCACAGCGGTCAGGAGAGAGTACACAGTCCTATATACAGAGTGTCTTAGGTCTGTGCCAGGAAATTAATCCTTCAATGTCCGAAGTCGAAAAAGTATCTCACCTAATGAAAGGCGTTGCCGAGGACATTTATCAGACCCTGCTGACGAAAGAAATCAGCACCACAACTGATTTCATTAAATGGTGCAACTACATCGAGGATATGAAGCAGAAGAGGGTTGGACGACAAAGATTCGAGAGGCTTCCGAACGTCGTACCAGTAGCAGCCATGGAGGAGGAACCAGATTTGGTATCCCTTGTCCGCCAGATCGTACAAGAGGAAATCCATCGACTGATCAACCAGACGAAAGAACCTTCAGAGTCATGTTCGCCATTCCTGGAAGAAATAGTCCAAGACGAAGTTCAAAGGGCTCTAGCCCCCGTTTCAGCAACACCAACCAAAACTCCACGACGACCAACATATGCCACGGTAACCAGGGAATCCAGAGTTGCTATCCAGAGATCACCCACGCAGCCAAGAAAAACTGACCTTTGGAGAACAGCTGACAACAGACCAGTCTGCTTTCACTGTGGACGTCCTGGACATGTTGTGCGTTACTGCCGAGAGAGAAAGGCTATTTTCGACAGTTATCGACGCCGCCGACAGAACCCCGACGAAATTGATGCAGAAGAAGAACTTCGCCGACCAAGCTTCACTCGCCGTTCAACTCCCAGTCCAACTAGAGGCCGATCTCCAACACGCCGTTTCAGATCACCGTCGCCATATCGTCGACCAAGTCGATCTCCAAGCCGCAATAATGAGGGAAACTAAACGGAGCGACCTTCCAAGGAGGTGAGGCCGCATGTAAACAAAATCCTCCGTCGGCCGCAAAGATGACTGGTAACCAACTAGACATAATTGTGGATAAAAAGCCGGTACGAGCCTTAGTGGATTCTGGAGCCTCATTTTCTGTCGTCTCCGATAAGTATCGTCGATCTCTAAAGAAGGTTCTGTTTTCTGAAGCCAAGAACGTTATGCTCAAAGTCGCCGATGGAAATTTTGTCCGGCCGATGGGAAAATGTGTTTTACGTATTCTCATAAATAGCAGAGAGTTGTCATTTGAATTCATTGTTTTGCCGCATTGTAGCCATGACATAATCCTTGGATGGGACTTTTTAGAAGCTTCCAAAGCCGTGATCGACTGTGGACAGAGTGAACTATTTTTAGAGGACGTTTGCCAAGACCTCGCAGCGATGGATGCCTGGAAGTTGTACGCCACAAGAGACTACACTCTCAAGCCCCAATCTTTGACTAAAATAGCAGTTTCAGGATGCCAAGTACGAAGAGACATAAATGTCGTCATAGATGGCAATAAACATCTGCTCTTCGAGAAGAATTTCGCCATACCGTCCATGCTATCCTTATACCATAACGGGCAAAGTGAAATCTGGGTCGCCAACCTCCAGTCCAGGAACCAAGTCATTCCGAAAGGAATGTGCGTAGGCCTAGCCGAACCCCTGAATGAAGGACATTTATGTGTGATTGCCGACACGACGGATGGCCTGGATACACGAGACACGTCAAACTCCCCGATGGACTGCTCCCGGATGTTGTCTCCCGAGTTGAGCAACGAACAAAAAGCCAAGCTAGCCGAACTGCTTCGAGAGTTTTCCGGAATTTTCGAGAAGACTGACAAGTCGACAACCTCACGGACGAATGTGAAACACAGGATTAATACAGGTGATCATACTCCAATCAGCCAACGAGCCTACCGAGTATCATCGACCGAAAGAGGCGTAATTCGTGAGGAAGTTCAGAAAATGCTTGATAAAGGTATCATCCAGCCATCTGCAAGTCCCTGGTCATCACCCGTGGTGCTCGTTAGGAAAAAAGATGGAAGCTGGCGTTTTTGCGTAGATTACCGGAAGCTCAATAAGATCACGAAAAAGGATGTCTATCCTCTACCTCGTATCGACGATACGCTCGACTGTTTCAAAGGCGCCAAGTTCTTTTCTTCCATGGACCTCTGTTCTGGCTATTGGCAGATAGAAGTAGACGAGGCGGATCGGGAGAAGACGGCATTCATCACCCCCGAAGGCTTATATGAGTTCAAAGTCATGCCGTTTGGACTCTGCAATGCCCCTGCGACCTTCGAAAGAATGATGGACAATTTGCTACGCCATTTAAAATGGACAGTGTGCCTTTGCTATTTAGACGACATCCTAGTATTTTCAGAAACTTTTGAAGACCATCTCACCCGACTAAGGCTTGTTTTGAAATGTCTTCAGGAAGCTGGTCTTGTACTCAACCCAAAGAAGTGTCTATTTGCGGCCAAAGAAGTAAAAATACTGGGTCATCTTGTTTCTAGTAAGGGCGTCCGTCCAGATCCCGACAAAGTGAAAGCCGTAAGCAATTTTCCAACTCCGAAGAATGTACATGATGTACGAAGCTTTCTTGGACTTTGCTCATACTTCCGAAGGTTTATTAAGGGCTTTTGTTATCTCGCAGAACCCTTGCAGTTGCTTCTAAAAGGTGATGCGAAGTTTCATTGGGGACCTGAAGAGGCCAAATCCTTCAAAAGTCTAAAGTCAGCCCTCACTTCTGATCCAGTATTAGGAATGTACGACGAAAGCGCCCCTACAGAGATTCATACAGATGCCAGTGGGTATGGTATTGGGGCAGTCCTCGTCCAAATTCAGAACAATGCCGAAAAAGTTATAGCTTACGCCTCAAGAACCTTGGCAAAAGCCGAAAAGAATTATTCCACCACAGAACGGGAATGCCTTGCCATTGTATGGGCTATCAATAAATTCCGGCCGTATCTATTCGGAAAACATTTTACTGTTGTTACAGATCATCATTCACTATGCTGGCTTATGAGTCTAAAAGATCCTTCAGGAAGACTGGCAAGGTGGGCCCTTCGACTTCAAGAACATGATTTTTCAGTGACATATAAAACCGGTAAGAAGCACGGGGACGCTGACGCACTCTCGAGAAATCCAGTGGACGAAGAAACTGAGACGTCAAACAAATTTCTCGCTGTGACTACGAGTATGAACCTTGCGATTGAACAGAAGAAAGACCCAGATCTCGCAAAAATTATTCTTTCGAATAACCGCTCCAACGCGGATAAAAGGGATTTTGAATTAATTGACGGAGTACTATGTAGAAAGAATTTTGACCCTGATGGAAAAACGTGGCTGCCAGTCATTCCTAAACATCTACAAGTGGACATATTGAGACATTTCCACGACGCTCCCACCGCAGGACATCTTGGTTTTGCAAAAACTTATGACAGAATCCGCAAAAGGTTTTACTGGCCTGGGATGTACAGAAATGTTGTTCGATATGTGATGCACTGTCGAGAATGCCAGAGGAGAAAATCCGTTCCTCAACGACCTTCTGGACGCTTAGTTTCCATTCCTCCAGCTATAGCACCTTTCCATCGCATTGGGGTCGATCTTCTAGGAAGATTTCCGAAGTCTACTCGTGGGAACAAATGGATCATAGTCTGCACGGATTACTTCACGAGATATGCAGCAACGAAAGCCTTACCGAGCGCTGAAGCCGAAGAAGTAGCGAAGTTCTTGCTCGAAGAAATTCTCTTAAGGCATGGGGCTCCCCGAGTAATTATCACAGACCGTGGAGCTGTCTTCCAATCCAAACTTGTTTCCGCTCTCGTCGAATTGTGTAATGTCGATCATCGGATGACGACAGCATATCACCCTCAAACAAATGGACTGACGGAGCGGTTTAATAAAACTTTGGCTGACATGTTATCCATGTACGTGGAAACAGAACAGAAGGATTGGGATGAAATTCTACCATTTGTAACCTTTGCTTACAACACCGCTAAGCAGGAAACGACGGGTTTCACGCCTTTTTATTTACTTCACGGACGTGAGGCTGAAACGACGCTGGACACAATGTTACCATTTTGCCCTGATGATGTCGACGACGATCACCTCGCCAAGATGATTGCCAGAGCTGAAGAATCAAGGCAGCTAGCCCGAGTGCGAACTCTGGAAGCCCAAGATAAAGACCGTCGACGTTACGACGCCAGACATCGAGTAGTTTCTTATGCTCCTGGAGATCTCGTATGGGTGTATACTCCAGTCCGGAAAGTCGGCCTCTCCGAAAAGCTTTTAAGAAGGTATTTTGGACCATATCAGGTTTTACGTCGTTTATCAGACGTCACCTATGAGGTGCAAGATTTTGATCCTGCCTCGCGAAGAAGAAAACCAAGAGACGTTGTCCATGTACTACGTATGAAACCCTACCATGATCCGGACAAGCAGATTGAGAACACGAAAAATCAGGATGATGTTGCTCTTCCTAAAACGAACGATACTTACAAGGGACCCATGACGCGTTCGAGGACTAGAGCTTCAACCCAGAAGTCCTAAAACAGCGAGACGCTGTTCTTTGAAAGGAGGGCAATGCCACAAAGTCAGCTTTCTTTACAGCCGGCGTGGCGTAGAGGTATGTCTCTGGACTGTCACCCAGACGACCTCAGTTCGATTCCAGCCGGGGGCAAGTGAATTTAAAGACTCTAAAAATTATTTCTAAATTCTTATAATCATCTTTGCATATTTAATTTCCTATTCTAGCAGTTTCTAGAATATTCTAATTTATGTTAATCGTGTATTCTGGAATATTCGAATATTGTATATAAGCTACTTGTTCCTCAGTTTATGTATGTTCTCAGCCGAGTGTAGCTGTGTCACAAGTTCGTCCTACTAATAAACTACGTTTGTTACTTAACTTCGAGTGTTCACTTTGACTCTTCACGACATCTGTGTGACAATATTCATGCCAGTGTCCTAAATAATATTTCAAAAGTAGTCTGACATCTTTAAGATGAAAATATCTCTAAAAATTGACGTTTATGTGAAATTTTGCCCTATACTCCCATGTTAAGAATTCGTAAATTTCCAATAACTTGCGAAATTTTCAAAGTAGCATATTTATAGTTACTGATGTTCCTTCCGGCATCAAAATTGATATTTTAAAACTGGTCTGACATTTTTACAGTAAAAAGTTTCTATTTAATGCACGTTTAAGTGAATTTTTGTCCTATTCTCCCATGTTAAGAAAATAGTAAATTTCTAATAACTTACGAAGTTTTTTAATTCGAATGTTGCAAATGAATAGGGTTCTTGCCAGTATCGAAAGTAATATTTTAAAACTGACCTGACCTCTCTGCGATCATTTGTTCGTGAGATATCGTGTACACAGACTAACAAACTAACGGACTAACACACTAACAGACACACTACAGACAGACACCGTACAAATTTTGTCATTTTCGGATTCCTCACATCTGAAAACACGTAAAAAAGTCAAAAAACCGAGGTCGAAAATTTTCACGATTACCTAAGTTCCCCATACCTATAGTATGATGGAGAACTAAAAAATTTTCACGATTACCTAAGTTCCCCATACCTAGTATGATGGGGAACTAATAAAAGGAAAGAAGGAAAACAAAAATTCCTCAAAATTGTATCATTTTAAAATCCGTTGTGTTAATCAATATTTTTTATAATTTTTCTTGATTTTTAGTGCTCCATCAAACTATAGGTATGGGGAACTATAGGTAATCGTGAAAATTTTCGACCTCGGTTTTTTGACTTTTTCACACGTTTTCAGGTGTGAGGAATTCAAAAATATCAAAATGGGTATGGTGTCCGTCTGCAGGGTGTCTGTTAGTTTGGTAGTCCGTTAGTTTGTGTACACTATATGTCACGAACAAATGATCGTAGAGAGGTCACACCTGCTTTAAAATATTATTTATGACATTGGAAAGAACCCTATTCATTTGCAACATTCTAATTAAAAAACTTCAAAAGTTATTCGAAATTTATTATTTTCTTAACATGGGAGAATAGGGCAAAATTTCACTTAAACGTGCATAAAAAGAAATATTTTTATCGTAAAAATGTAAGAACAGCTTTTAAATATCAGTTTTGATGACGGGGTGAACATCATTAACTATAAACATGCTACTTTGAAAATTTCGCAAATTATTCGAAATTTACTAATTTCTTAACATGACAGAATACGGCAAAATTTAGCATAAATGTCCCTTTTGAGGGATGTTTTCAGACTACTTTTAAAATATTATATAAGATACAGGTATAAACATCCCTGACTATGAATTTTTTTATTTAAAAATTTCGTAAGTTATTTGGAATTTACGATTTACTTAACATGGCAGAATTGTGCAAAATTGAGCATAAACGTCCATCTTGAAGATCATAAATGTATCAGACCACTTCAAAATAACATTTATAATACTTGTTTTCGCATGACTGATTACAAACATTCTAATAGGAAAATTTCGTAAATTATTCGTAATTTAAAATTTTTGTCAACATAGCAAAATTGGGCGATATTCCATATAAATATGCATTTTGAGGATTGTTGCATTGGAGACAGTAGTATGAAAATTAAACTACGAAACTGACCCCAATAAAATAAATTAATAAGAAAATATCAAAATTTAATTTTGATAAATCTAGCAAATATAGATTTTTTACACGAACTTTGCTTTCTAAATCTGACAGTCTTATTATCATTATCATTATCATTAGTATTATTAATTTTCGAACACTATATGTGAGGAAAGCATTGTAATCGTGATTTGCGATTTGGATTTTGTATGTTGCATAACTCAAAAAAGAATAATTATAGAATATTGCAGATTTGTATTTATGACTATTATGATGTCTAGTAGTACACCTCGAACTTTGGTTTTCCTACGACCCCCCCCCCCCCCACTTTTAGAGATAGCTACGATTTTACACGTGTTTTCGTGATTATATGTATGTATGTGAGTGAACACGATAGCGTTTAAATGCTTTGTTCGAATGAGTTGAAAGTGGTACATATGTTATAGGTCACCGTAGGGGGAACCCTATTGATTTTGGCATTTTTAGTTTTTTTGGGGTACATAAAGAAAAATTCTTTATCATTATGGTCTTTGAGGCGAAATTCTTTAAAGTGTGGTAGCATCTAAACGCCTTATTCCACTATGTTGAAAATTTATGCGCATGTTGTAGATTACCATCGCGAAAATTGTATAAATCTTGGCGAATTTAGCATTTATAGTATTTTTACAGGGAAACAAAGAAAAGTTCTTTATCATTAAAGCCTGTGGGGCGAAATTTTTTAAAGTGTGACAGCGTCTAAACGCATTCTTGCATTCAGCTGAAAATTTATACACATGTTTTAGGTTACCATTGCACGAATTGTGTAAATTTTGGTGAATCTAACATTTATAATTCTTTTACAGGGACACAAAAAATATTCTTTATCATTATGTCCTATAACCTCAAACTTTTTAAAGTGCGATAGCGTCTAAATGCCTTCGATTAATCTAAAAATTTATACACATGTTACAAATCACTATCACCCGAATTTTATAGATTTTTTTTTAATCTAACACTTATAGGTTTTTTTAGAGGGACGCAGCGAAAAATTCTATATCATTATGGTTTATGGTCTCAAATTATTTAAAGTGCGATAGTGTCAAAAGGCCTTAACCGATGAAACTAAAAATTTATATACATGTTATATACATGTTATACATTTATATACATGTGTATATGGTCACTGTCACAGTCACACTAACTGTAAAGATTTTGGTGACTCTAGAAATTATAGATTTTTACAGGGACACAACGAAAAATTCTTTATCATTATGATCTATGTGTTCAAGTTACTTGAAGGGCAATAGCGTTAATTTAAACAGCATACTATATGGAGAAAAATACTCAAAGACTCTTATATTGTTTTCTTTTGTTTATTTAACGACATTTACTTCAATTTATTTATACAACAGGTAATTATTTAATGTTGGGAAAGTCGAGTAGAATCCCTCCAGACTTTTATTATTGAGAACAAACCAAAAATCAATAAATTAAATAACAAGTTAAAATTTTGCGCACATTATTTCAAGCCCTTCTGTAACACCCTAATTGAGAAAAATGTATTAAATAGAATTCTACAGTATTTTCTATTGATATTTCATAAGGTTTTCTATCAATATTATATACAGCTTTATGTATATATACAGGTGATTCTGAGGTCATGGAACAAACTTGGAGGGAAGGTAGAAGACATCACAAGGATTCATAATTGTACAGGAACCCATGGCCGTAAGTGTCATTTTAACCCTTTAAGAACCGGATGCTTTTGCGTGGATACAGGCGCGGTTCTTAAATATTACTGGGAAAAAAAAAAAAAAAAAAAAAAACTTTACATGCTAATGTTTACATAAATAAATGTACGTAATAATAATTCTGTTTTTTTTTGTTTTTTTTCCCGATATATTTTATGGCACTGATTGTATTAATATGAACAGTGTATATGATTTTGCGAAATTATCAAGCATACAAGATTTTAAAATTTACACAATGGACGGAGTCATCTGGATTTTATTGTTAAAAAATAACCAAAAACATCCAGTGCTTAAGGGATTAAAATGACGTTTGTGACCGATTCCTATGTAATTCGAATCTTCGTGGTGTCCTCAACCTCACTTCCAAGTTTGTCCCATGACTTCAGAATCACCCTTTATATATATATATATATACAGGGTGTCCCAAAAAGGTTGAAACGCGCTTTATTTCTTTACCCGTTACAGATAAATGGGCAATGTAAATTGAAAAAACGTCCAAATTAAGGTAGGAAAGAAGACTACATTAAGGGAAAAAAAAAAAAAAAAATCCCATAATTTTTTAAAAAGTTACATTTTTTTTTATATATACAGTCCCTCTACGCAAATTTTGTCAATTACAAAGTTTTTATTTTTCTTTCAACAAGACCATTAGAAAAACCGCATAGCTATATCCTTAAAACCAATCGAATTATGACACTGACTTATGCCATTTTTTCGTATCATTTAAAAGGCTGGCTTTTCGATGAAAATAGGGATCATTTACAAATTGTTAACGGAAACGTGACTTGATTGCGACTTTAGATTACGTGACTTGAATGCGAATCAATACAACATACTCAAGAATAGTTTTAATGCAAATGCTATGATACATTTTCTCTTTTTATAATATGTCACAAATTTACATTTCTACTTTGATATATGGTCCCTATAATCAGATTTCAGTTTAAGTATGATTCATTCAGTTTTGAAGATACAACAATGCGGTTTTTTGCAATGATGTTGTTGCATTGAAAATAAAAACTTTCTAATCGACCAAATTTGTCTAGAGGGGTCGTATAAAAATTTAAAAGATGTAATTTTTTGAACTTTAACAAGAAGATATTTTTATTAGCGTAGTTTTATTTCGTATCTTATTTTATACTTTTGCAATTTACATTACCCTCTCATCTCTAACAGGTAAAGAATTAAGCCGCGTTTCAATCTTTTTGGGACACCCTGCATATATATATATATATATATATATATATAAATGTTTAAAGAGTTAAACATTTAAACGTTTATATATAAACGTTTTTTCTTTTATATGTAAAATATTTCATAGAAATCCTGCAGAAAAATGACTCGTACTTCTACAAGATTCTATATTTATAAAAGGAATTTGATATTTTTTAAGGAATTACATTCAACTTTTAAGCAGTGAGCCCTGATACCCCAGAAACCATTTCCACGAAAGTTATGAATTTTTTTATTTTTATTTTTTTCCTTTTTTAAATAAAATAATTAAAACTTTTAGAAAAGCATTTTAAATGTAATTTAATGTTTATATTTAAAATAAATTTAAATGTTCTAATGTCCTTTCAAGATCCTTGTTGCTCGATTATATCAGTTATCAAACAGAATATCCTCACTTTCTCATTTCATAACTGAAACTGCTTTAAATGACGTCATTATTGGCAATACGTCATTTGGTTAGATGAAAGATGAAAAGCTCTCATCGACGGCAGGCGATATTTTCACTGACGAAATATCTATCGCACATCACTGATTAGAAAAAAGAAAAAATGTCCTACATATTGATGAATTTCAAAGACCTTATTGGACTCTAAGACAGTATATTCCATGTTGAATTATTCTTTTACAGTATTATACTTTATTTATTTCTAATCAAGATTTACATAAAATTTTTGAATGTACACTCCTTTAAATATACTATTATTACTGTCGTACAATCCAAAACTCAATAATATAGAAAGAAAAAAAAAAAAAAAAAATTAATAAGAGCTAAAATAGAAGTGCACACGTTTATTGGAGATTATGGTGTAAATAAAACGGAGCGAAAATAATATATTGAAAAATGTGGCTGTTAAGTTGAAACATGGATTTAATGACGATTATTATTACTAAAATCGGGGAGAATAATATTATAGTTTAAAAAAATTAAAGAACACGCTTTTATAGAAATGTGAACTAAAAAGCACAAAATATCTATCTTAGTATTAAAATGCAGGGTAAGAGAAAATCGTGTGAGTGACACACCATAATATTTACATACATTTAAATCTTTAATTAAAATAATTTAGAATTAAACAAAAAACATTTTTAAAAAATCTCCCCTGACTGGGCTCGAACGCTAGACCTTCAGGTTCGTAGCGCGGCTCTTTACCTCGCAGCCACGGCGTTCAGTGTAAGTCTTTTTTTTACAATAGATCTTTTTTTTGCTCCCAGAGTGGTTACAAACATACAAACATACATACATACAGGTGAAGCTAATAAAAGCGTGTTAAAAAGGGGGGTGAATATATAAACAGACATCGATAACAACAGACAAAAATCCACAGGGCCAGACAAAAATTGAAAGAGTGAGAGGGAGACATTTTTATATTGGTCTCCATATCTCCAAACGCAAACAATTTCATTGTAGGGAATGAGGAGAAAGAGGGCCATACGTTCGTGAAACTTTTTATTATTTTTTCTTCTTTTTCTTTTTCTGTTTAACTATTTAAAATAATAATAACACTGCTCGGTATGAAAATTGCCTCGGACACCATTTCAGCATATTTTTATGTAAAATGACCTCCTGAATCCGAATATGACTCCCATTTTGCCCTATCACCCACCGTTTTTTAGGAATGCCCCCCCCCCTATTTTTATCATTTTTCGGTGATTTTATGGCTATAAACTTGTTATTTAGGAGTGGGGAGGATTATCCATTAAATATCTTCTGAGGGGTTACAGAGTTGGAAAATTCTAAAGCATGGACATTTGCGACAAGGGAAAATTTTTGGGGGGGTTGGGGGATTTGCCACTGAAATTATGCATTACATATCTTATATATTTTTTAATCTGTTATTAATGTTATTTTTTAAACTTTATATATTTTTGTTTTTAGGTGTTAAATGAATTATTTTTCATTCTTCAAATCGAATTCATGGTCATAAAATTATCGAACAGGGAAAGAAATTGAGGGAGGGGGTGGTGTATCTAGAAAACGGTGGGTGACTGGGCCAAATGGGAGTCATATTCGGATTCAGAAGATCATTTTACATAAGAATCAGCAAGAATGCTATCAGATCTCGATTTTTTTTTTTTTTTTTTTTTTTTTTTTTTTAATCGGTTTAAAAAGAGAAAATGTGGAAAAATCTCAAAGTTTGAAATCAATTATCTCAATCAATTTCGGGTTCAAGTGTAACTTTTTGTGTTATATTTGTTAGGATGACGGATGTGTGTCAAATTTTACTAAATATGACTATAGGGATATGGTTTTCAAAGAATTGATTTTTTAAATTAAAGCATGCCATATCATTATATATATATTTCTAAAACATTTTGTAATTGGAAGTATGTCTGCGACCAACAATTGCGGAAATAAAGGCCTACTCGCAACTTTGCTTTGTACCGTGTATATATGTGAGTGTGTGTGTGTGTGTGTGTGTGTGTGTGTGTGTGTGCATAATCTTAATACATTGTTACAGTTGTGATGTAAGTTTTTCCGTTAAATTATCATTTTAATTATTTTATTCATTTGAAATGTATCCATGGAAAAATAAATAAAATTTTACTTTCATTATTTCAATACATTATTGTATTCATGACGTTAGTTTCGAACGTTGCCCTCACCGGTAAACTCGGTCTTTTATTATTAAGAAGATTGTTATTCAACTTGACTTTAGTTGGTATATCTACCTGCGCATATCAAATCAATCATGCATCACGCATAAATTATGAAACAGTGAAAGGGAAACAGAGATTGATAGAGTAAATGCTGTAAAAAAAAAAAAAAAAAAAAAAAAAGAAAGAAAATTATGCATAACTCATAAACTATGAAACACTTTCCTATATTACTAGCTATAGTTATAGTTGCAACTCGAAAAACGTGAAAATAATTATTTTAATTATGGGCATGCAACAAATCTTATGAATGTCACATTATACTAAAAGCAGTTATGTATCGCTCAAAAATTATCCATACGTTTAAATAAAAAGGCCAAATTGATTTTCCCAAGACCGACAATTGGCCAAGTCAGGATACGAATCCGGGTCCTTCTAGTCATCGTAGTGTTGATCTTCACAAGACCGCCGCATTCAGCTCTCATAGAAACTAATTAGGCTTTTCCGCTTAAATATAGTACGCTTCGTTTGATATAAATTACAAAAATCATAATAATATTTTCTATGTTTGTAGGAAATAAATACCTACCACAGGTAGGGAGGGACCGATTTACTCACTTGGATGCCCAGGGCATTCATGTTCAATGGGCCCCTTTTTCTCATATTTTAATATTACAATAAACAAAACAAACTGCATATTTTTGATTCACACGTCTAAAAATTCTCTTCACTTTCCATTTTATTGGTAACAGTAATGCTTAACTAGATCCAATGTTTGTCTATCGGATCAACGTACATCGTGCCCATGTATCATGCACTGCGGTGCGTGCCTCGAATTTAGTTATCCTTTGAGTTTGGAATGCAGTATCGGTAGTATGCAGTTGTATTTACATTTTGCGAAAATATTGCAATTTTGTTCGATGAGCTGATAGTTTCCTCGAAAGATCATACCGCCGATTTATAAAACAGTGCAGTAATACAATCCATTGACGAAAAAACAAAAAACAACGATCATTATAGCAAAATTTGGAAAATTTTCACTTTAACTATTTTTTTTTTTTAAATGTATGATGGAATTTCTTGGAAGTCCCCTCAGTGTGAGGGCCCAGGGCACATGCCCCAAATGCCCTGCCTTGAATCAGGCACTGCAGGTAGGATTTATAAGAAACGGATTTCGGTTTTTACTTTCCCAAAAGTAAAACACTGAAAAACGTATGTTTAAGGAAAGTAACTGTAATCATGAAAAAACCGGACTGGAGATTTTAGCGAATCTGTATGTGTCTTGAGATCCCCTGAAATCATTTTTACTATTTTTACAGTGATGTACGTGCGTATGTGTGTAAATAAATGTAGGACTTATAGACTTTTTTTTTTTTTTTTTTTTTTTTTTTAAATAGGGATACAAAATAAAATTCTTTACGTTGCAGTCTGTAGACCTAAATTATTTGAAGTTCGTTTTAGCAATGTTAATTTGTTTAAAACAGAAAACAAACTAAATGAATTTATTTAACTAGTTAAATTAATTGTACATCACGTCCTATTAGGACTAATTATCTGACGTTCATTAATATAATTAAAAGTGATTGGAATTATTATGTGGAGTTTTGCTACGGGATGATTGTTCCTGGAAATTACGTGCTTACCATTTGCATTTTTTAATTGGGACGCACAAAAGAATTCGCATACATTACGATCCGTTGTACAAATATACGAACTTGGGGAGAAATACTGAAACTTACTACTATACTTTTAATCTTTATTTATTTATTGAATTATTCACAGATTCAAATTTATGTAAATGCCTGATGATGTTGAGAAAGTTATGTGAAGCAATCCAAGATTTTTTATCATTCAAATGAGACTATGTATCCACGAAAAGCGGAAGCCATTGACGATTTCTTTCTCATCTGTTTCAAACAAACGATTTTGTCAGGCTGCATATTAGCTAGAATGATCCTGAAGAGAAAGTGTGCCAAATGATTTAGAGCGCGGATTCGAGCCTTTTGTTTCGGTAGAACTTTTTTTGACTTCCAGCCAAAGGACGAGGGGTTGCCCCTTCCTTCAAACCCGATTTAGGGTCAGAGAAAAAAACAATGCCCATGACCAACGTCCTTTACAAAAAAAATAAATAAACAAAATGTAAAAGGAAGATCAACAGTCAGCTTTATACAAATAGATACAATTTAATAGCTTGAAGGTTGAGTATCCCAAGTATTCTCAAAGGAAGACAGTATTTTCGTTTGAAGGGGAAATAGTACCATAATAATCGTTGAGAAGAAATTAATTAAATATAATATCCTATCATATTTTCGTAATTTGGTTTTTACAAGAATGTAGTCGTATAACATGCGATATTTTATTGTTTTAAAAATTAGTCATCTGGTTGGTTGGTTGGGTTTTTCTTTACGTCGCACTAGTGCTGCGCAGATGGGCAATTGGCGACGGTCTGGGACAGAGGTGGTCCGGAGACATGCCATCACAATTTTGATCCTCCACGGAAGGGATGGCTCTCCCGCTTCGGTGACCCCCAGAGGTATAATTTTTGGATGGGAACATGGAGGACATTGTGGCCACGACAGATTTTACGTGCACCAGCCACCATTAGAGTGTACACGACGGTCTTTAGCCGGCTCGAGTACCGAACCCGCAATCTTTCAATTACGAGGCCGGTGCTCCACCGACTGGGCTACCGTGGCCCAATTAGTCATCTGGATTTTAAATACGTTTCTAAATATAAGCATTTTTAAAGCACTACTTTTTAACTAATGCTGGGTGCACGTTTAAAGTTTGTGATCTTTTAATGCGTTAGGAATCGTCAGTCGCACACTTTTCTGGATGTCGATTCCTTCCCGGATTTTTCAATTGTTCATCGATCCCTTGTCCCTCTGTCATACGATTCTATCGTTTATTTTCTTTCAAATAAGTCGAAATAGATTACTCCCTCATAGCGATGTCTCACAAACGTTATTTCGATAAAAATGGACTAGATATGTCCATTTCTGATTATTTATTTTATTTCTGATTTTCAAGAATTAAAAATACCCTTCCACATTCAATTATCTATTCATTTTAAAATATCTAATTACAGTACCGTACAAATGCCCTTACGGGGGAAAATATTGTAGATTTAAAAGCATGGGTGGCAGAGCAGTCTGGATTTGTAAATAACCGTATGGTAGATTGGTAATTTTAACCAAGATTTCCAATGCGTTTGGTAAATCTTAGAAAATAAAATTAGCAATAATACATAGCAAATAGACGAATAATAAATAATTAAAAATAACTGAAAAGAATCAAGGATTATCAAAATATTTGAAATTTAGATGTAAACAGGCATAAAAATAGAAAAAAAAATTGTTTGACTGTTAGATGAATAAACGAGAGAAAACACTTATGTTGTACTAGTTAGGTCTCAATAATTCGACTAAATTAAAATTTGTTAAATACATTTTCCGTTTTGTTTCTGTTTTCCTTTCCCCCCCCCCCCTCTTTTTTTTAAAACCTCCATCTATATTCAATCCTTTTTTCGACGGATTTTCACGTTCTGAGAGGTCTAGAACACAATTTGATCATTTTTAAAAAATATCTACTTGTCTGTGTGTGATAGAGACAGACACAAATTTTCTGCCAACTCGAGAACTAATGCCCATATTTTGTAAAAAGTTATATGTAGTTGCACCTTGCCATAAACTAGTACCTATAAACTTTTGGTGTAAATCACCCAACAGGTGGCTTTTTCATCCCCCCCCCCCTTTTCTTTTTTCTAGTTTTTTTTTTTTTTTTTTTTTTCAAAAAATTTTAACATAGTTTAGGACAAAATTTCCTACAAATGTACACAATAGGAGTTATTTTTAACCAATCATTTGAAATTAAAAATATTATTGTAATTAATAATAATAATTTTTTTGTGTAAATAAGAAAATCGTTTTCCCACTGGGTGTAAATTTTCAATATTTTCCAAAAGAACTCGTCAATACCTTTAAAACGAATGGTTGAACCACAGATACGAAATAATTTGAAACAAAATGATCGAGAGAGAAAAAAAGAAAAAAAAAAAGGATTTTTTTTAGATGTTGCTTGCAGAACACCAAATTATCTTTCTTTCGACATCTAGTGTTAAACTTCTCTGAGATTAAAATCGTCTGTAATCATCATGAAAAATAATTTTAATAAAAAAATTTCACTGCGTGAATTTTTATAGAAAATATAGAAGCGAAGAAAGTTTTGTAACTGACACAACGTGCTAGTTTTTTTTTTTTTTTTTTTCCTTCAGAATAATATTTAAAAGTGAGTTATCAAAATACTGCGATATTACGTAAACGATAATATGAACTTTGCTTGCATAATTAGACAGTCATCGAATATTCTAGATGTTACGAATTATTTATTTTCATAGAAGGAGGCGAAAAGAAGAAAAAAGAGGCGAAAAAAAATGCATATTTCAGAATTCGATCGAAATGGTTCTCATAAACATGAATAAGTTGGTTAACAGGTCACAGATGTAATTTCAGATTGCGCGTGCCTATCTTGACGACAGTTTGCAGTTTATTAAGAACCTCTCCGATTTGATAAACAATAAATATAGTAATGGTGAAAAGAAAAAACATGTTTGCAACCAAAGTGTCTTCACTTTACCAGAATTCGAGTTCGAACGAAAGTCTGTCATCGTTTTTTATTTGTAGGTCGTCAAAATTCAACCGGTGTCAACAGAAAAAGAATAAATCAATAATATGCAATAAGATGTTTTGCTTAAAAAGATTTGCTGATGTTTAGTTTGACAAACATATTCAAAACTTGTTGTGATTGAACAATAGTTATAGTGATGAGGGGCCAACTCATTATCTGAAAGACAAAAATTTCACATTATTGTCCTAAAAACTGCTATTTTTAAAAATTAATGCTTATAACTTAAATATATACATATATATTATTTAAAATAAATAAATGATAGGAAAACAGTCTATCAAGTTTGGTATATTACAAAATACAGAAATGTGTATTAAATATGTTATACCTATAACGGCCGAATATTCTCCATTTAGCTTCTAAAAGCATAAAAATAAAATAAAAATAAAAAATCTCTTGATACATAATTTTTTTAGCTTTGGAAAGTCCCCCATTTGAAGTAGGGATTTGGTTGCTAGCCCCTCTTTACTCATTCCTGTAATGATTTCTTTTGAAATGAAAAACAATGCAAACTAGAAGAGCCCGATTTGGTTATGAAGATTGGGGAAGCTCAGTATCACTTGTATTTTGGAACTCACTTTCATCTGAGAAAAAGTCCTTTAATTCAATATACATACAAACAGAAACACAATACTGCAAATATTATTTGACTTGGCAGAGAAGTGATTTGTGAAAATTCATTTTAAAGACCTCTTTCCCTTATATATTTGCCATATATTATAAACAGTATTTACCTGCATCAAAATTTTACATACAAATATTTGCCTGTTTTTCTTTATGATGATTTCCACAACATATATTTACTGAAAAACTGATTTTAGACAAATAGTAAATAATGAGATTCACATTTGTGTATTTTTTCATGAATGATACCAGTTCTTACGTCAAACAAATTCCATACTCACAAGGGATGAAGGGACTAGGGGGGTGGATGTCGCTGTATGGCCATGTTCTGCATATTAAGGCTCATTAGGCAGAGTCCTGAGGCTCAAAATAGATTCCAAATCATTTTAAACATCCATACCTGAACGGCGATTCGAATCTGGCTCCTAAAAACGGAAAGCCAGTGCGCTAACCATTCTGCCATCAGATCTAGTGGTAGGAGCTAAGGCCTGATTAAAAAAATTCTGGACTACAGCCAGAACTCGGTTGTTGGGACCCCATTAATATAGGGGCCATTAGATTAAATTTATACCTAAACAAAAGTTACGACAGAAACATATGCACGCCCAGACACACAACAAAGGAAAAATGACTGAGAGTCTTTGTTAAAATGGCTTTTTGCCGAGAATTTGAAAGAAACACCCTAGAGGAAGACCAGTGCACTAACCATTCTGCCATCAGATTTAGTGGTGGGAGCTAAGACCTGATAAGAAAATTCTGGATTACAAACAAAACTCGGTTGTTGGGCCCATTAATATAGAGGTCATTAGAGAAATTTATACTTTGTACACACACACACACACAACAAAGTAAAAATGACCGAGAGTCTTTGTTAAAATGGCTTTTTATCGAGAATTCGAAAAAACACCATAAAGACATACATTAAATTTTGATAGTCTTCTGAAACATAATCTAGAGACCTATTTAAGACAAATTTGGGTTCTTCACTGAAAATTTTCATTTTAGAAACCGAACCTGTCACAAAACTTTCTTATCTCTCTATCCTTTTCAAATCGATTTCTTTTAAATTAAAAACTAAATAAGTCTGAAAATGAAATCATCAAATACACTATATAATGTATCTATTTTAAAATTATTTTAGAAAGTTGGAATGGACATAGTAAAAGTAACTACTGTTAAAGAAAGGAGCAAAAGAAAAAAAATCATAAATTGTCAAACAAATTAAGAAAATTTTAAATGGCAATAAATAAATAAAATATCCATTAAAATAAAAAATTTGAGAGCCTCTATCTTAAGAGTTTGAGGCCCCATGACCTGGTACCTAACAGAAAATCAGGGTTTGATGGGAAGTAGTAGGTTTTTTACTGTACCATCCCAGACCCATGTTATTCTATAAGGAAAAAAAAAATCCACAATAACTCATTTCCTGATGTATTTCTTTTTTTTTTTTTTTTTTTTTTTAATTCCGTTTTCACATTGAGAAAATTCACAACTGTTAAATTAGTACTCATTTTAAAAAATTAATTATTTTAATTTTTAACACTTTATTTTTGAGTAATAATTAAGTGCATTGTTCACACTTTATAGCTAGAAAATAAAATATTAAAAATGTGAAAAATCAATTTTTCAAAAACGAGTATTAATTCAACGATTGGGAAGTTTCTGAATGCGAAAGCGGAATTTAAGAAAATATAGAAATTTTTTTCTCATAGCATAGCGTGGGCCTTGCTTGTCGGTGAGATTAGATAATGTTCACAAGTAAGTGTTTGTGTACTGATATACAACTTAGATGGGCATGTCAATTTCCTTTTCAGATGCACTACAACTACTAATATTCTCTATACATAAATTGCAGTTTTCAAATTTGTAAGCTCAGGTTTTTCTCTGCGAAGGAAAATAATAATAATAATAATAATAATAAATAATAATCCGGTGTGTCACTCTTACCGCTGCATTTAAATATTATAAAGATTGATTGCGGATTAAGTCATAAGATAAATAAGGTAAGATAATAAAGTTCAATCTATTTTTAAATAATCTAAAATTGATTTAGGAACAGTTTTATTTGACATATAATTCTGTGTGAGGAGACTACCGCCTCTTTCAATTATAGTGCTTACATTTTTTTTTTTTTTTTTTTTTTTTTTTTTTTAATTCAAGACTAAGAGTAAAATGTAGCAAAGCCCTTCCAATTCTATAGAAAAGAATGTTTAGCTTGATTTCGGATAACCCTGTATATTGTATATAAACTATATGCACATCACATTGTACACTTAAATTTAGTTTTATATGGAAGACACCCAACACAAAATGAAATACAATTCTAGCAATTACCATGTATAGCCCCAACATGTCCAAATATTTTGGATCATCTTGTAAAGGAATGATTAATGATTTCCATACCATAATCTACACAAAACATGCTTTTATGCGTATAAAAAATACATTCATTTCATTTTATTTAAAAAAACCTATGAATGTTAAACTGTACTTATCAGAAAAATTTCCCCAAAAATTTAATGTATTTAAATTCTCTTGGATGGCCCTGTACACGAACCATTTGCTTGATCTCAACGAAACGTTTAGTGTAGCATCATTATATGATAAACATTTAGAATACCGAGTTTGGACTTCTTGTTTGTTCTTGGAATATGATAACATACACAGACACAGACACACGCACAGACCAACCGCTAAGAAACATGTTTTTCGGATTCAGGAGAGTTCAAAACGTGTAAATATAACAAAATCTCGATTTCGAAAATTTGATCCTAAAGCAATACTTTCTCTGCCATATATAACGGTAAGAGAGAGTAAAAACTGTATATTGTGGCCATTACATGATATTCTTCTACATTCAGCTATTCAAATTTATTCAATACAGGGTGATTTTTACATCAATTTCCGGTTTGATGTCCTAGTTTTTCATTCTCTATTTTGTGTAGATAAAATTATTATTTTGACACAATAAAAGCATGAAGCGGTATATTATTTTATATTTAATTCAATGCATTTATTACATTTTTTCTAAGTTCTAAAATAATAATCTTTAACACTTTACAACAAGGTTGAAAAGTGTTTATGACATGGGTTTGTCTGTCTGTCTGTCCGCGCTCTAACTCGCGTAAATATTTGTGGAATTTCTTTAAACTGATATATTTTATTCAAGTTTACTATCGCATGTTCCCTATTGAAAATGGAGTTTATACCTCTACTGATTTGTGTACAGGGACCCCCGAAAATATTTCAAAGCATTGTGTTCTATGAGAGGCATTTCTATAAACCCTATTTTCATACCCTTACTGTACAAAAATCTTAATGAAATTCACATATGTTATACAAGTTCACTATCGGATGTTCCCTGTTGAAAATGGAGTTTATACCTCTACTAGTTTGTGTACAGGGACCCCCTAAAATATTTCAAAGCATTGTGTTCTATAAGAGGCATTTCTATAAACCATATTTCCATACCCTTACTGTACACAAATCTTAATGAAATTGAAATATGTTATTCAAGTTCACTATCGGATGTGTCCTGTATAAAATGGAGTAAATACCACCACTGATTTGTGTACAGGGACACACAAAAGTATTCCAAAGCATTGCGTTTTATGAGAGTTATTTCTATAAACTAAATTTTAATAACTTTACTTTGAACGAAGATTTATGAAATTGAAATGTGTTATTTATAAGCACAAAAGAAAATGTTCTGCATAGAATATAGCATGATTAGCATTAGATTTACAGGGTGACACAAAAATATTCAGTTACATTAAGAGCTATTAATAAATATTTGCTGAAAGTGTACTTTCGTCTACATTAAGCGTTTTTAACACTTTCTAACATTTTTAACACTTCCCAACAAGGTTGAAAAGTGTTAATGACTTCGGATTGTATGTCTGTCTCTCCGTCTGTCTGTCTCTCCGCGCTCTAAATCCCGTAAATATTTGTGGAATTTCTTGAAACTGATATATATGTTATTCAAGTTCACTATCGAATGTTCCCTTTTGAAAATGGAGTTTATACCTTTATTGGTTTGTATACAGGGGCACCCGAAAGTAGTTCAAAGCATTGTGTTCTATGAGAGGTATTTCTATAAATCATATTTTCATACCTTTACTGTATACACATATCTTAATGAAATTAAAATATGTTATTCAAGTTTACTATTGGATTTTTCCTGTATAAAATGGATTAAATGCCAATTCTGTTTTATATACAAGGACACTCAAAAGTATTCTAAAGCATTGCGTTTTATGAGAGATATTTCTATAAATCAAATTTTAATAACTTTACTTTCCACGAAGTATTAGGAAATTGAAATGTGTTATTTATATGCACAAAAGAATGCTTTACATAGAATATAGCATGATTAGTATTAGATTTACAAGGTGACACAAAAATATTCTGTTATATTAAGAACTATAATTAAAAATTTGCTAGAAATCTACTTTCGTTTACATTAAGCGTTTTTAACACTTTCTAACATTATTTTAAGTGTGAATATGATATCAATTTGTGTATATGTCCGTCTGTCTGTCTGCCCGCGCTCTAATTCCCGTAAATATTTATGGAATTTTTTTAAACTGATATATGTTATTCAAGTTCACTATCGGATGTTTCCTATTGAAAATGGAGTTTATACCTCAACTGGTTTGTGTACAGGGACACCTGAAAGTATTTCAAAGAATTGTGTTCTATGAGAGGTATTTCTATAAACCATATTTTCATACTTTTACTGTACAATATCTTCATGAAATTGAAATGTGTTATTCAAGTTCATTATTGGATGTTTCCTATATAAAATAGATTACATACCACCACTAGTTTATGTACAGGGACACTCAAAAGTACTCCAAAGCATTGCGTTCTTTGTGAGATATTTCTATAAATCAAATTTTAATAACTTTACTTTCCACGAAGTTTTAGAAAATTAAAATATGTTATTTATATGCATAAAAGAATGCTTTGGATAGAATATAGCATGATTACCATTAGATTTACGGGGTGACACAAAAATATTCAGTTATATTAAGAGCTAATAATAAAAATTTGCTAGAATATTACTTTCGTTTACATTAAGCGTTTTTGACACTTTCTGTCATTTTTTTAGTGTGAATATAATTTTAATTTGTGTATATGTCTGACGGTTCTTTTGTCCGTATGTCTGTTTTTCTGCGCTCTAATTTCCATAAATATTTATGGAATTTCTTTAAACCGATATATTTTATTGAAGTTCACTATTGGATGTTCCCTATTGAAAATGGAATGGATACCTCTTCTAGTTTGTGTACAGGGACACCCAAAAGTATTCGAAAGCATTGTGTTCTATGAGAGGAGTTTCTATAAACAATATTTTAGTGCGTTTAATGTATAGAAACTTTAATGAAATTTTAATATGTTATTCAATTCCCAATCGGATGTTTCCTATGTAAAATGAAGTACATTTCTACCTGGTTTGTGTACAGGGGCACTTGAAAATACTCCAAAACATTGCGTTGTATGAGAGTTATTTTTATAAACCAAATTTTAATAATTTTATTTTCCACAAAGTTTAATGCAATTGAAATATATTATTCGTAAGCACAAAAGAGTGTGACTTCTATGTAATATAGTATGGTTAGCATTAGATTTACAGGGCCACACAAAAATAATCAGTTACATTAAGAGGTATTAATAAAAATTTGCTTGAATTGCACTTTTGTTTACATGAACTTTTTAACACTTTCTTATAATTTTAGTGGGAATATGATTTCAATTTGTGCATCTGTCTGTCCGATTGTCTACCTTTCTATCTGTTTGTCTCCGGCTCCTATCATCCGTGAATATTTTGAGAATTTTTTAAAAATGATACACTCAAGTTCCCTATGGAATGTTCCCTATTTAAAATGTCATTAATAGGTGCTGTACATCTAGTTTGTTTACAGGGACAACAACAACAATAATAATAATAAAAAAAAAAAAAAGCCGATGTATTGCGTTTTAGGATATAATTTTTTAAAAGTTATATTTAAAAAACTTTCTACTACAAAAATCTTAAAAACATTCACATGTATTATTAATGTTCTAAAATATTGTTTTGTATAGAATATGATATGATTAACTTTCAGATTTACAGGGCTACAGTAAAATATTCAGAGAGTTTAAAAGCTGTAATTATAATCTATCGACTGCATTTTCTTTTGCGTTAAGCCTTTTTAACACTTTCCAAAATTCCTAAGAGTAATTTTAAAACCAATTAGTCTAACTGTATGTTTTTCAGTCCTTCTGTCTGTTGTACGATAATGTAGGCAAAGAATATTAATAGTTATTCGATACAACAATTGCGTACAGATGGAAAGTGTTACTAATCAATGCGTACTGCATGATTTTTCTTTCTTGTTTTCTATTGCTTTAGTTAACAGGTGATGGAAATTTACGTGTCCTGTATAATAAACCCGCATAATCTGATTTTTTTTTTTTTTTTTTTTTTTTTTTTTTTAATGTTTTGAAATTTTTTTTCTTTTATGTATGATAGGAAATAAAGAGTAATATGTGTCAGCTGGCATAGGTGGACTCTGCTCAGTTCCCCATCATATTTATGTTCTCATAAATTTCTAGTGCGAGACATATTATAATCATGTTAAAAGAAATGAATTTGACCAAAGCTTGATACAGTGACAGAATCAAATCCCCACCTAATAGGCTATCCACCGTTCACTTCGATATATTTATCTTATTCTAATCTATTAATTTATTTTATCAGGGTCATTTCTGTTGTTTAGTTTTCATGCTACTATTTCCAATGCAATAATCCTCAAAATTCATATTTATATGAAAAATTTACAATTTCGCTATGTTGATAAAATCGTAAATTACGAATAATTTACGAAATTTTCCTATTGAATATTTGTATTCAATCATGTTCAAACAAATATCATAAATGCAATTTTGAAGTTGTCTAATGTATTTATGATCCTCAAAATGAAAGTTTATGCTCAATTTTGCCTTATTCTGACATGTTAAGTAAATCGTAAATTCCAAATAACTTACGAATTTTTTAAATTGGAAAAATCATAGTCTATGATATTCATGCCAGTATCCAATATAATATTTAAAAAGTGGTTTGACATCTTTACGATGAAAATATCCCTCAAGATTAACGTTTATGTGAAATTTTGCTCTATTCTGCCATCTTAAGAAATTAGTAATTTTCCAATAACTTTCGAAATTTTTATATTGGAAAATTTATAGTCATTAATATTCATGCCAGTGTTATAAATAATATTTCAAAAGTAGTCTGACATCTTTACGATGAAAATATCGCTCAAAATTGACGTTTAAGTGAAATTTTGCCCTATACTACCATGTTAAGAAATTCGTAAATTCCCAATAACTTGCGAAATTTTCAAAGTAGCATATTTATAGTTACTGATGTTCATTCCGGCATCAAAACTGATATTTTAAAACTGGTCTGACATTTTTACAGTAATAAGTTTCCATTTAATGCACGTTTAAGTGAAATTTTGTCATTCTCCCATGTTAAGAAAATCGTAAATTTCTCATAACTTACGCAGTTTTTTAATTCGAATGTTGTAAATGAATAGTGTTCTTGCCAGTATCGACAGTAATATTTTAAAACTGATCTGACCTCTCTGCGATCATTTGTTCGTGAGATATCGCGTTAACAGTGTAACAAACTAACGGACTGACACACTATCGGACTAACACACTAACAAACACCCTACAGACAGACACCATACAAATTTTGTCATTTTCGGATTCCCCACACCTGAAAACGTATAAAAAAGTCAAAAAACCGAGGTCGAAATTTTTCACTATTACCTAAGTTCCCCATACCTATAGTATGATGGGGAACTAATACAAGAGATTTCACAAAATTACTAAACCTAATACTTTAAAACTTAAATGCAAAAGAATACCAAATGTATCGACAACCAGTGTTTACAATGCAAAGAAAAGATATTGCCTATGTAGTATTGGTTCATTAATCATAAATGATTTCATGCTTCTGTATAGAAAATGATTGGAGATAAGGAAATTGGTATCAGTATCATTTTAGATGTAAAGAGATAAAATTTCTTGCGCAAAATTATGATAGCAGATCAATAAAAGAAATGATTTATGGTAGTTTACAAAGTGAAATAAATGAAGAATAAGTTTGGTGGAAACGGACGATAAGGTTGAAAATGTAATCCTGCAGAATAACAGTAAAGATATAATCCTTTCTACAAATGAAATCAAAACTGACAGATTTGTACAACGTGAGTTTGTAAGCGAGTCCCGAAAGAAAACTAAATTCAGATACATTGTAGTGTACCAGTCGTCACTTTATGAAGATTGAGAGCTAAAAGTGATGTTTTTAAATATTTCTGGAGAAGATAACACTTTATTTAAATTAAAGGAAAATCATATTCGTTATGCAGACTTCAGAAAAAGAATGATGATTTTTAATATAGCCTAATCACAAATCCAATACTTTCTCTATATAGAAAGTAAAAATGCATTTGAAATACATTTTCCCCCCTTCTTTATTTGTTTAATTCATAATGTGGTAAATAAGGGGACGAAAAATAGCTTAAGAAAATTTCGAATTTTTTTTTTTTTTTTTTTCACTCTTACACTGTGTATGTTTGTATCATTTGCACTCATTTTATGTTAAAAACCAAGTTTTAAATAGAGTTATCGTGCCATTATCATACATTTTTCGAACAATAAATAATTGTCACGGAAAGCGATCATCAGCAGTCCGTCATTTACTCGACTTGAATGCCATTTTTTTTTTTTTTTTTTTTTGTATTAATTTTTACAATAATACTGAACGCGGGTGCACACATTGAGCGGCACGATGTTAAAAGCGTAATCACGTGAGTGAATCGAATGTCACTCACTGATGAAGCACGCCCAAAAGTAAACGATCTCTCGGTCATGACACGACTCAACTCATCATCCTGTTTTGAATAAAAACGATCAGAAATTGCGAAAAAATGAATATTTAAATGAGGTTAGATCAGGTGAGTTTGGGATGAAGTGCAAGAAGAAATCAAATTGAATTGGCAAATTCGAACCAAATATGGAGACAGATAGGTCTAGTAGGCTGCTGTTCATACATCCCATCCCTTTTGTTCTCCACCATTACGCTACTTTAAAGACTTATGATGTTTTAGAATGAATGATGTGAACCTATAAACAGGGCCCGACTTAGACCACCTGGAGCCCCGGGGCAAGTCTATTCTGGGGGGCCCCCTTGCAGTGGCATAAGAGGTCTTTAGGTTGCAGAATTTCTGCATTCGCCTGTAGGGGGGCCCTTTGCAGAAGGGGGGCTCAGGGCATTTGCCCCGTATGCCCTGCCTATAAAACACATATATTTGTCGAAACATCAGTAAGGCTGTTGAAGGCTTAAAAAGTTTTTGGTGTCTGTAGCTGTGTCATTCTGTAAATACTGCAATACACAAAAATCGTCCGACTGACTGAGTACAGATATTGATGAGTTACGCGGGATTAGCTGACTGAGTATATGAGTATATATTTATGAGTTACGTGGAATTTGCTGACTAGATTAGTAAAGTACAGATATTTGTAAATTATGCTGAATTAACTAGCTGTTCAATGTGTGTGGAACGTGTACAGGGGCACATAAAAGAATCTAGTAACAATACCGCCTATAAACGTTTTTTCTTTTAAATGCATTTTAACATCATTAAGCACTGCTGTCAAAATAAAAGAAATAAATATACATTATTAAAAGGCTTAAACGAATGGTATTTGAAGTAGAGAAAATGGTGTGTATAAAACACACTTGCCAACTTTTTTAATTTATTCAGTAAAATCGTTTGTACCCGATATTTTTCCTCACCACTTTTTTAGTAGAAAATTTTTCTCCAATATTTAATTATGGTTAAACTAGAAGGAAAGTGCCCTCTCTCATTATTTAGTACAACAGGCCTTATTTTAATCTATTCTTCCATATAACGGCATACAGTAACTATGTTCAATTCTCTAGTATCGGTTACTAAATCCATTTCTTAAAAAAATTCTTTGGTGTAGTTTTATCGTAGGAAGCATTTAGCGACTTTTAATTTTTGTTGTTATTTTGGTAATACATTAAAATGGCTATCGCAAATGCGTAAGTAAACATCTTGACGAAAAAAGTCCCAGCTATTTGGTGACAAATTTCGAATTTCTCCAAGAGTTCCATACCGAAGCTGTTCCATTTACTTAGCACGCTCTATCTCAAGTTTATTTTAATTATTAAGAAAAAAAAAAAAAAAAAAAAAATGCACGTTCAATTTTTTTTTCCGACATAAAAAGAAATATATGTATTTGCTTATTTATTTATGTATTTTTGGCATCAATTTGTTTTTTCTTTTTAATAATTTTAAAGTTAAAATGGGGTTTTTATTTAATATCTTTTGAATCAATTATCTGATATAACTAAAAAATACGGTTTTAGCTAGATTTTGTCCTGATTAATAAGTGTACCAATTTTTGATAAAAATCTAATAATCCGGACTAAAAATCTGGAGAGATACAATGATAAACTTTCAGCTTTAAATATTTAGATAAAAACAAAAATGTTTGCACGTTCATTCAAGGTGATAGATAAAAATTGGTAACGACGCAAGAACAGTCGATTGAAAGAAACAATATGAACTGTCATGGGGGAAAAAAAAAAAAAAGAAAGAATGAAATAAAGAAAAAGAAATTGTGTGGTGTAAGAAAAAGATGGGTGCTAACAATTTTACGGAGTAAATTAAAAAGTTGGTAAATATGATAGAATTAATTTAGCGTTGCACAAAAACAATGTCGTATAACTTTTGCATTATGCATAGTAACTACTGGAATGGTATTTTCGGCAATTTTATAACATTCATATTGAGTAATAATTGAAATATTCTTTTTCCTCAGGAGAAAAGCGAATTTTCCAATGAAAATTAATTTTCTCGAAAATTAAAACCTGTCACTCCAATTTCTAATCAAACAAAAAACCTTCTTTCTCACTCCGCGGGGATGAGTATGTTATCGTGATGATTAATTATGACGTCAATGACATTTGTCAGATCGACTCTCATGCACAATAAACCCTAATACTTATTTTTATACAGATATAGTTCCTTCTCTTTAAACATTCTCTTATAAATATTTTCTTTATTCTATTTCTTTAATCTATTTCTTATACAGATGCTCCATGTATCACATAAATTCTTAATTTTTACACTCTTTTAAAGATAGCACGTGATCATATTTTTACATAAAAATCAAAACATTAAATTCATTTAACCATTTTTGTTTTTTTACTCTTACCCATAAGGTAGAGAAAGCATTGTTTTAGGGTCAAATTTTCGAAAGTGAGTTTTTGCTATATTTACATGTTCTGAGGTCCCCTGAATACGAAAATCATGTTTTAGCGAATGGTTTGTGTGTCTGTCTGTGTGACTGTTATCAGCAGCATATCTCAAGAACAAAAGTAGCAGAAATTCAAAACTCGGTATTCCAAATGTGTATGATATAGAGCTGCTACGCTAAGCGTTTCGTTGAGATGAAGCAAATGGTTCGTGTACAGGGACGTCCAAGAGAATTCAAATACATTACGTCTATGGGGAAAGTGCTGGTAAGTTAGAGTTTAACATCTATAGACTGCACTAAACCAAATGAAACGAATATATATTTTTTATATGCGTAAAAACATGTGTCATGTAGAATATGGTAGGGAAATCATTTACTGTTCGTTTACAGGGCTACACAAGAGAACTAGATAAAAGTGTGACAATCGTTGCAAATTGATGGAAGTATATTTCAGGCTGGGCCATGTATGATTACTATAGGATTATATTTAGATGCACCATGTGGTCTGTATATAATCTTCGATAGATATACAGGGGTGAAAACATTCTTTTTTGTTGTTAGTGGATGTGCTTTACAAATAATATTTTACCATTTCAGGGAAAGCTGCTCGGGAATTGAAATAAATTCCTCATAGAGATATGGTAAATAATGTATGTTTTAAGCTAAATATTCATCGCTTGTTTTTTGTATATTTACATGTTTTGAGGCTTCCTGATTACCGTAGTAAAGTTTTTTAACGTTTGATCTTTGTCTGTTTCTCTTAGAGTGACTTAAAAACAAATAATTTTAGGAGATGCAAATGTTGTATTTTGAAGTTAATATAAGTTTGTTGCTGGAAAAGTTTGATAAGTCTCAAGAAATGTTGCGTGTGAAAATTGTCTGTTTTATTTTAAGTGAACTTTTAATTTTAATAACATAATTAAATTCTATATAAATGTAGGTGCATTAATGAAACGGGGGGTTGAGAGGGGCGGTAGCCCCCTCACACAGAACTAATTATTATATAAAACTCTTCCGAAGCCTAATTTGAATTGTTTAACATAGGTTTACATAAAAGTACTCGTTATGATCTTTGTCTGTTACCTCTTAATTTCCAACCTGTATTTGTAGTATTAAATTTCAGGGTAAGAGAAAGTCGTGTGAGTGACACACCAGATTATTCTTTTAATTTTTGTTTAGCATGTGATCTTATACTCGGTGCATCCACACACAGAGTCTAAGGAAATATCTTAGCCATTGTATATAGATTCAAATTTAAAGAATTGGAGAATGTCAGCAATTTCATACATGTATGAACCAAAATTTTATGACTCGCTTTGTCGAATGGGTAAAATAGAAAAAAAAAAAAAAAAAATCGAGAACACCCTCTAAAATATAAGTTTCAACATTCTTGCCGAAAACGAGTATTATATGAACGTAGGCAGCTTATCTAACGACATAATGGGTGAAGGGTAGCTTTGCGCGCAATGATATTCGAGTCAAATCTACTAAGTAGTGCGTGTCGCCTAAATATTCTGCTTTTTTGTTCTTTCTCGCATGGGAAGCTGCGCAACTTTACACCGATAAATACACGGCATGAATGTGAATAAGGCATAAGAAGGCACATTAAACAGACACCGTAGAAAATAGAAAATATGGATGTAGAAAGACGGAAAACATAGTTTGAACAAATTTATGATTTAATGATGACAGTTACACTTATATATTTAGAATAAGGAAATACTCAACATTTAATTAAATTTCATTTTTTAAATTAGCATACAGAACATAACTGTTTAACTGCCATTATTCGTTAAAGGAAATTCGCCATTTAAGTAGAGAAATTTTGCCACCAGGAATGTGGCAGTTCCTGGCAGACAGGAACAGGCAGACAGGTAGAACACGATTTGACCATTTTTTGAAAATGTCTGTCTGTATGTGTGACAAAATTTTGTGGTAACTGTATCTCAGGAACTACTGCACAGAATTTCATACAAACTGGTATGTAGTTACACCTTTACATAAATTAGTGCCTATCAACTTTCGGTAAAAATTGTCTAACAGGTATCGTTGCCATCCTGCTTTTTCTAATTTTTTAACATGGTGGTATAGGACAAAATTTTGTATAAATGGGCATAAAGAGAATTATTTTTTAATAATTATGAAATTTACAAGAATTATTCATAACAGAGATAGTCAACTGGGAAAAAAATTTGTTTTTATAGGGGCATCGCCTCCCCCGTCGAGGGGAATAAATTTTCATGATGGGTACCTTCCAAAAGAGCTCGGCAATACCTTTAAAATGAATGGTTGAACCATCGATCTGCGATAATTTAAAATAAAGTTATCAATTTTTTTCATTAAAAGAAAATAAAAAAAATTATGTAATATCGAGAAGAAATTGAACTTTTTTTTTTTGGATATTTAGTGTTATATACACTAAATGTTATATACTCTAATATGGAAATCGTACTGCATTATGATTGAAGATAATTTTATTAAATAATCATTTTAATAAATTATTTTTACTGAGTAAATTAGTATCGGAAAATATACAAGAAAGTCATGTGGTGGCCACAACATTTTTTACGATTGGCTGCATATTCAGCGTGATTATAATTAAAGTTCCACATTGAAATAGCCACAAAAAGAAAACTATACTGAACCAAAGGTTATCAAACTTCGTAATAGTTTAGAGGAGGTTATGAGGTCCCCCCCCCCCCCAGAAAAAAAAAAAAAAAAAAAAAGTTAAAAAAAAATTCACTACTCAGGGTGGAAATGAAACAGTCAAATAAAATAAATGCCGGATTTAAATTTAAAACCACAAAATAGAGATTGCAAACTTTACACTATAATTTAGAGCATTCTGGAAATAACTCTTTTACTTATCACTAATTTAAATTTTTGAAGTCTGAATTCAGCCTTAAAATATTGAGACATTGGTTTAAAACGTTTACAAATGTTTCTAAAACGAAACTCTTTGTGGAGTTATGCAAAACCACAGTGGCCTTAATCGCCCTACATTAGGAAAAATACAAAAAATAATTCATGAAAATGCACTTCATACAACGTTTAAATTTTCAAATAAAATTGAGACTCTTTGTCAGGGTTTTCATTGTTATGAAAGAGCAATATCTCTAACCATGCTTTCTTAGTGTTATGATTGATTGGTTGTGTTTTATGTTACACAAGTGCTGTGTTGCAGGCAACTGGCAATGGTCTAGGATTCTATCCTAGGAGTAATTCAGAACCAGACCATCACAAGTTTGATCCTCCACAGAGGGGATGGCTTCCCCACTTCAGTGATCCCCAAAGGCATAATTTGAGATGGGAACATGTAAGACATGTCAGTCATGACAGATTTTACATGAACCAACCAGTGGCAGCTCGTGAACCGAAAATAGGTGAAGAGCTCAAAAATAATATTTAAGTATTTTCAATGCATGACTTTTATTAAGCATGGTCTTGGCTAAAATTAACTAAAAATACTTATTTAAACGTAAATTTATATTCTATAAATGAATACAGTGTGCCTCTTCACCTATTTTCGGTGCACGAGCCGCCACTGGAACCAACCACCATTAATGTACACAATGGTCTTTGACTGGATCGAATCAAGTACTGAGCCTGTAATCTTTCATTTACTAGCTTGCACTCTACTGACCAGGCTACCACAGCTCCTAATGAATGCAATAGCAATGAATGGCATATTTTGAAAAGGTTTTGTATCTACCTTAAGACAGATACACAGAGGACTAATGACACAGCAGGGCTTGAGGAAAGTGATGGCAAAGTTTTGAAGTCACAGGTTTTTTTTTTTTTTTTTTTTGCACCTGGGTGAAGAAGGAAACCTACTTCTGTGGAAACCAAGGAAGTGTTGAATAGCAGTAGAGGAAGCAACAGTGGAAAGCACACATACGATGTGCAGCATATGTGCTGTCACATGTTGAATGTATGCACAATGGAGTACAGTGTACAAAATTGTTCTGTAAAGTGCTGCAATTCAGCACATTCAAATAAGTTTAAAAACTTGAAGATATGAATCTTGCTGTAACAGAATTTTTTACTTTGAAATTCCTAGCACAGATAAATGTGAATAAACATTGACCATGTAACATTTTGTGAATGGATGCGGCAAATACTCATATGTTTGTGAAAATTGCAACACCAAGAAGGAATGTGAATTTCAGAATATTTATTGGGAACAAACATTATAGTAGCAAGACTAATTGACTAAAATTTCAGTGAGAAATAACAGCACTTATTTGTCTAGGCACTGACTCAAGCAGCGATTGGATGACAGGTACAGGTAGAGCACTTCATGAAGATTCAACACAATGCCACAATCCATCCATTGTAATTACTGGTGAGTGGTAGGGGGCCAGTCACTTTTTAACGATTAAACAGTCATTTTCATTGGTGCAAGATCAGGAGAATAAGCTGGGCAGAACAACAGTTGAACATATTCTGCATCAAGGAAAATCTGGACAATACGGACAACTTGCAGTCATGCATTCTCCTGCTTAAATATTGCACTTCGGAGGCGTTGAATATGGGGCAGAGTGATGGACCTTAACTCGTCAGAAATATAATGGCGGGTATTCAGAGTGGCAAGAATGAAAACAACAGTTGATCGAGACGTGTATCCGATGGTACAGCATACCATCGCTCGGTAACCCAGTATGTGGTTACCAAAATTATGATTACCCTCAAAACTGCATCACTGATATGGACACCTTTAATGTATGATCAATAACTAACCTGGACGCAGGAATGGCGTGAAGTCGCTTTTCAGACAAATCACAATCCTGTGTACAGCATCAAGATTGCCTCATCCGTATTTAACAGAACTGTGAATAATGCACATTACCGGCTGGGATTAGACATCGTCACACTGTCCATCACCGTACGGGGTTCCATTGGATACACATCTTGATTACTTCTTGTTCGCATTCCCAGCACTCTGAGTCAGTGTTGCCAGATTTGGGGACTTTTTAATGCAACATCCACCATTAAATTTTTATCGCAACAGTTGCTTAATAACATCGAAGATTAATCGTCTATTATGTATGTCGAATTTTACTTCACAAAATTATTGGTGGTAGTTGAATAAAAAAGTCCCCAAGTCTGGCAACTGCACTGAGTAGTGGCCATTAAATTTCTGGTGAGTTAAGGCCTGCTCTTTGCCCTATATTCTAGGTTTGCACAGCGCATTTAAGCAGGATAATGCAAGACTGCAAGTTGTCTGTATTGTCTGGATCTTCCTTAATAGAGAATGTGTTCAACCATTGCTCCGGCCAGCGCGTTCTCCTGATCTCACACCAATGAAAATGTCTATTTAATTGTTGAAAAGCGAGTGGCCAGCCACCACTCACCAGTAACTACGGTCTATGAACTGTGGCATCCTGTTGAAGCTTCATGAAGTGCTATACCCAAATATGTCCTCCACTCGCTGTTCGATTCAATGCCTAAGCAGATAATTGTAGTTATTACACACAGATGTCGCTGCTTTATGTACTATTTTCTCAGGACTCAAAATTTCCTGAAAATTTAATCAATTGCTCTTCCTACTATAATGTTTGTGCCCAATAAATATCACTCTTATATTCGCATTCCTTCTTGGTATTGCAATTTTCACAAATATGAGTGTATTTACTATATTGGTGATGTCAACTAGCATAATTGCAGGTTTTAGGCCAAACTAATCCCTTAAGTTATCCACTTAGTTCAATTGCCTTCCTCTAAAATCATTGTTTCATGTGGTATGTATGACAGCTATTAGTTTCATGATTAGACCATTTTTCTTTATAAGAGCAATATCGGCAGGTCTGTGACATGTACTGCGACTGCTGCTAACTTAAGAGTAATGTCAAAACATATTATGATACCTGGTACTGCAACATGACATTTTAGATTAAGACACAGCAATTTTTATGCAGGATGGGTTTCACCTCACATGCATCACACTGTTACATGGAACTTTTTTTGGGGGGTGGGAGGCAGGGGTATAAAATTCTATGACAAAGTGTTTACTGAGCACTTGATAGTTAATTTGGTAACATTTTAGAGACTTTCTTCAGACCAGTGATGTTGTGGACATGCTATAGCCTATTAAATATGCAGAGAAAACAAACATGAAGTGCAAAAATCAAGTTGTTAAGCATCCCCAGGGACTCATCATACAAACTACCTGAATTTTTTAGATGCACATGGCAGATAACAGCAATCTGTAAAGAAAGTTAATTTTATGTGCTTAATGCACAGATTTTAATTTTTTTGGGGGACCATTATTGTAATTTAGTTATTTTTGGGGGACTTTGGTGGCCAGTAGATATTCTGCATGACTTACTTTATATCTGGGCTGGTAAGTAATTTTAGATAGGATCCAGATAGTTCTGAAAAAATTTTATCGACGTCGGGAAAAAAAAAAAATACTCACATTCCTAAAGTTTTATTGTAATTTTTGCTCACAAAATAATATGAAATAAAACAGACAGGCACATTTGTATTAAAAAATCGTTGAATTCAAAATTCCATGTAGTTCAGTATTGAGCGTATTTAAATGTGTCTCAAAATGTCTTTCAGGAAGCCACAGGATATTGCGTTCGTTTGCTAGGAACTCAAAATAGTCTCTTGCTATTTGTGTACCTAAATTTACTAGGAAAAAAGTAATTTCTTATTTTATAGTAAAAAATGTTCTTTATTTGACCTTTACTTAGTCAACTAACTTTGTTGTGTTATTGTAAGTTAGAATAAGTTGAATTACACTCATATAGAAGCTCTCTGAACTGAAGAACAGAATGAGACCTCATACAATTAATCAATTTGATCAAACTGTCTATTACTTCTTCCAGAGTGACACTTAAGATTTCCACAAAAAGCTGCCTAGTGAATTATGCACTGATAAGACAGTTCCCCAGCATTCTTATCCTTGATTCTCTTTACTAGTCGGCTGTGTCAGTTGAAAAAGACACCATTTCATCATAACTAACGTTTGATTCAAACTTTAACATGTAACCAGTAACTTCTTCTGCAGTACATAGCATACGGCTATGTATTTAATCTACCCATAACTAAACATTAAGAACTCAAATCAGTCATGATATTACTTGTAAAATACTAGAAAACATGATAAAGGTGACGCCTAAACATATTGTTATCTACAAAAAAATATATTTGAAATAATTTGAGTAATTTATACTTTAAGCACTCTGGCCTTCTTCAGCTGCTAGATTTGAGTCCTAAATCAAGTATGGATGTTCATAGTTGTTTCGAATCTATTATACACAATATGTCTCTATCTAATTAACCCTAATGTGGAAAAAAAAAAAAAAAAAAAGACAATGACAAAAGCGCAATAAAAACAAAACAAAACTAATAATTCAAGAAAAATATTTGCACTACTCATGAGAAACAAAAATTACACACGGCATACCTGCCAACATTGAAGGTTCAAAATAATGGAAATTTTATGAGCAGCATTTTTAGGCCTAAACAACACTGGTGGGTTTTCGACATATGACAGTCTTTAATAGTTTGATCTATGATTATATTGCTGAAAATCTGTATGCATAAGTTAAATTTTATTATTAATCCAGTAATTTTTGATTAAAAATAGTGCTATTGAGTTGCATAAGAACTTTTTTTAGCAAAAGCAAAAGTATTGCTTAAAAAATCAAAGATTTGTTGAAGTTTTAAATAAATTATATGTATAACTTTAAAATGTTCAAAATAAGGGAGAAATGTATGAGAATAAAGAAGAGTGGAAGGCAGTCCCAAAATAAGGGCGAGTTGGCAAGTATGACACAGTCATCGAAAAAGTTGTATAGTACACATTTCATATAATCATACTTAATGAAATACTTAACATAATCAAATAATTATTCTGTTGTAATGTACGGAATTTAATAGAATTTTGCCTAATTTTAAAATGAGCATTTTTGAAAATCAACTTGATATGTACAGAGCAACCAATCGTCAACCATATGTGTAAAGGAACATGTCCATCATCACTGTAGCTATTGCACTGACAATTCGCTCCTGTAAATGTGTCACGTCTTGTACCTTTATGCTGCAAACAATGTTCTTGATGTAACCCCAGAAAAAAAGAGGTTGAGAGATGTTAAATTGGGACTTCTCAGAGGCTTACCACAACACACATTAAGATTTCTCCTTAATGGTTGCCATTGCATTGGTGGAAAGTTGAAGATATCTTCCATCTTGCCTCACTGCTGCGCAATAACCAAGTTGCATACCAATTACACCTAAAAATCTTGGATACTTGCCAAGTTGTTTGAAAAGAATATTACAGTGTTTGCTGAATTTCTTTTAGAATTACTAGTTTTCAAAATGTGTCCAACCTGTTTTGATAACCTTGTACATTTTAAAACTATGTTATTGCCTTTTTATGTAAGAAAAGATTATAACTGTTTAGTTTTTCTTTGTTTCACTAACTTATTTAATGCATTTCCTTTATATTCATACCTTCACCTTTGAACTGAATTTCATGCCATATACCCTGAACAATTTTAATGTTCTCAAATATCCTTTCCAATAGCTAATTTTAATTTGCAGTTAGTTTGTTTAAAAAAATATCTCAGATGGTTTCAGAGAGCCTACATTTATCAATTACATTTACAATGATATACTTTTTCTAGCATTTTAATTGACTGAATAGTTTTTACATAAGCCCCCTTTCACCTGTACATCAAATAAGGTAAAGACACCAGTGTTCATCACCCTCACAAAAGACATGTTAAAATAACTGTTAATTAACATCTATGAATTTGAATCCACTCGAGCTAGATTGTCTGGTTCTAAGGAATCTAACGCAGAAGGTATTCAAATTAATCGATGTTATTAAACACTTATTTTAACATGTCTTTTGTGAGGGTGACGAACACTGGTGTCTTTACCTTACAACTGTTTTTAAACACTAGAAACGTTCAAAAGCAAGTACCTCATATCTTACATTTTAAACTCTTAATAATATAAGTTAAGACAAAGTAATGTGACTGAGTGACACACCAGATTATTTCGCATTATGTTTATTATTTAGACCTGAAATAATTGCTGCATGTTTATGCCTTTTATGGTGTCAGTTTACTAAAGTTCAGAGTCTTTGTCATTCAATAAGTTTTTTTTTTTTTTTTTTTTTACATAAGCAATGTAAACGTTAAAAAAAAAAAAAAGTTTTTTTCATAATGCATTTGGAGTTCTGACTTCAGACATTTATTTCAACTATCATTTAAAGGGATGCTGCAAACTATATAGCTCATCTGTAAATTACTGCCTTAAAATTAATAAATTTTGCTTTTATTCATAATACATCTACTTCCTTTAAAATATTGCATATACAGTTGAAGATCTTTAATCCACACACCTTGGTTCTAGAACTTGTGCGGGTTATGGATTTTTGCAAATTATAGATCAATGATGCCATATCCTCGCTATATGAATTAGTACATAAAACAAACTTTATTTAATGAAGCTAGAATTTGAATTGTTTGTTTTTATATAATGTAATGAAGGTAATACTAATAAATATATAAAACAAATTTATTTAATGAAGTAGAAGCAATGTATAATTTAAACCCTTAAATGAGTAATTCATTAAAAAATTGTACTCCTACTTCTGGACTGTGATTAACAATATGCAGCCAGATACTTGCAATGTGATTAGTTTGATGCAGTTTTTAATGACTGCATTGCAGATCTTTTCTTCAAAACAAATGCTGGTATAAATATTTCCTTAAATAGTTTTGTGTATATCACCTGAAAAGAACATTTACATTAATAGTCCTTAAACATCTGTGAAAATACACAATCCCAACAACACATATGATGTCATTTTTTTCAACCAGTGAGCAATGCTGTTACTGGCAGGAGTTAGAAAACTGTACTTGCATGTGTTTTGTTTGATCACTAATGGAATATTATTCAGACAATGTTCAGATTTGCTAAAAAAAGGCAATAAAAGTATAATTATATTTTTTCCTTTTAAAATTAATTATGTATATCTAAATTAAATTTTACACTTTTTTTTTTTCATTTCAGTATGAGAATTAACATCATATTTTCTCATATACATCTAAAATATCGGATTTTCGTTTCTGCAAAATCTTTTGTTTACATTTGCAAAGTGAGTGTGGATTATAGACAATTGCGAATTATGGGTATGCGATGCGGATTATAGATCCTCAACTGCACTTAAATTTCTTCAAAACTTCTTTAATTAAAGCAGTAAAATTCAAATTTTTTTTTTAAATGCTCAAACTTTGCTATTTTAGACTAAATCTCATATATATATATATATAAAACATCTTATAGACATTTTAAGTAAATTCCTCTATGTATCAATTTTAAAGTCTTTATTTAGACTACAATTTTAAGTTCAGGTGTACACATAGTAATATCTAAACATGTTCAGAATATATAATCAAAAAATAATATAAAATGGTAGGGAGAGATAAAACTTAGTAAAGCTGGAGCATTAAATTTCCCCAAATAACAATAGTAATAAAATAAATAATAATTTTTTGAATTTTTTTGTTTTAATTTAAAGTCTTGAAGAAATTTTAATACAGTCGAACCTCGTCAACATGAATCTCAAGGGAAATGAAAAATGTGTGTTATCAGCAGTTCATGCTATCAGTAATTCAGAAACTATCTTCGTTTTGATGGAGATTGTGCAAATAGTTCATGTTAAAAGTAATTCACATTAAGCATGTTCGACTGTATATTTAATAACTGATATATTTTAATGGACAAGGTAACGTTTTCAAAGACTGTAATTTACACAAGAGCTTCATACTCTATTGTTTCTTGAATACCACAGAGAAAATGAAAATGTTTTAAAATAATGTTATTTGTTAGATGTGTAAACAATTAAAAAATACCTTTTCACAATCCTCTCATGGATGACTGAGATTTTATTTAAAAGTAGTAATAAATCAATGGCATGCATTTATGACTAAATACTGTTTTCATGTTTGCTATCAAAAAGAGCAAAAAATGAAAACAGATTATGGCTTTTCAAAGAAAAACAAATGTTTATCTACTCAAAGTAGACAACACTGTTTTGAATTTAGTAAAAGTATCATACAACAGCCAAAAGACAGAAATGATGCAACATTAAAGTTCAACATAACAATATCCCCCCTTAAAAATCAAACATAACATATGTGTTATTGTTCAAGATTTGAGGCTGTTTATTTTAAGGCTGTTCTCAAACATAAACTTACTAATTTTACATTTTCCTGAAATAATTTATACCCATTACAGCAAAAACTAAATTGTAGATATCAGTATATATATTAATCATTATCAAATATATACATTATACTTAAAAAAAAAAAAAAAAAGACATTAAAGTGTATAACATTTGAAAAATAAATAATAGGGTGGATCAAATTACAAAGTCTACAGGTTATTTAGAGATATTCCATTAAATGCAAAATAAGCCATACATACAATATTTATCATGTAACAATTCAAAACTAGTAGCTTTCTAAACAGACTGATTTTGGTTTTATGGCATACTTTTGCAGGAATTAGTAATGGCATATTTACGTGAAGATATGCTTATCAAAAATAAATATAAATGTTAACTGATATCAATGTGATTCTTTTCCCCTCAAACCAGAATATATAGAATCAATATTTGCATCAAATTATTTGAAGAACTCAATTTAAAGGAAAATTAAAAAAAAAAAAAAAAAAAAAAAAAGTCATTATAAATTCATTATTGCCACATAAACTATAACTAAAATTTTCACATAATATTTAAAACTGAAAATTTTGAGAACACCCTTAAACAAAAATCTCTCACATTTTAAAAACTAAGTGAACAGAATACTAGCAATAGAAAATAGTCTAACAAATGTTTTTCACTTTATAATTTATTACATACAAAAGATTCAATTACTTAATCTAAAACAATTTACAAGGATGTGTTTCAAATACAAACACACTGAAAATTCATAAAAGATACTTTTTTTTTGTTGTTGCTGTTTGTTTCTTCATATATCTACATCAAATTGAAACAATGTCACAAAATTGATCACTTTTCATAGAATAATTAATTTCATGCACATAAATCAATGGCTATTATTGCATTAGGCACTTCTTTATATCTCTTATTTATTTATTTTTAAAGATGTAACAAAAGGATGTGATAGAACATAAAAATAAGATATTGTGTTTTCATCTTTCGACTAAAATTTTTTAACAAGTTAACACAGAATTTTTTCATAAGAAATGTTCTAATTATTTATACATAGATGCTAAAGGTCAAGATTCACTCTAAATGAAAAAATTTTGTACAATAAGTAAATTTTATTTATACATATGTTTTATGCTCCAAAATATTGATTTTTACTTCCTCTTCTTTTAAATACTGAAAATTTTAAGTTCAAACAGAAGCAAATAAAACTTAAATACTTTTTTAATTTCAGAAAGCATTTAAGTAACAACTTTTCTTCTTTACAATTAAATTTTTATTTTCTTAAATAAATATACACCAAATGACATTATTTATAAATAATCTTCTGACCATATTATGCGTGATTTTATATCTTTATCTACATACAGGGCTTGTAATTCTATTTTAAAAATCCTGAAATTGCATCAAAAGAAATAAAAGGTCAAGGTGTGATTATTATTTTTTTTTCTTGAAACAATTGTAACCAATAAAATACATGTAAAATTTTTGAAAAGAAAAAAAAAAAAAAAAAAATACCAGTAAATTACAAGATATTCTTAAATTTCGACTACATAATACTTTTCTCATAATTAACAATCACTGAAAAATTATTTGAAAAAGTCTTACATAATCAAACTTGCATCTACACATTTTTTAATTATATGTGAATTTAATAAAAAAAATAGCAGGACACAAAATGTCTATTGATTTAATCCAATGATCGCTGGCCACTTTAAAAATTTTAAACCTTGACCTTTAGTAGTAAGTTTTAGTAAATATTTAATATTTCAGCATTAAATATCTTCACTTGAATAATTTCCTAAAATATACATAAATTCAAATATTCCTGCCTGTATTTTCAAGGTTTATTAAGTTTTTCTATTAAGATTGTACAGGATTCATCTTAATTAAGACATACAAACACTGCCCCAGTTTGTGCAATGGCTAGAGTTTTCTCTCGAAAATGAGAGATCTAGCGTTCAAATCCTGATCAGGAGCAGAAATAATACAGCATTACAAAATAGTCACAAAACAATAAACCCCAATTGTAAGAAGCATTGTTAAACTTATAAAAATATTTTTAATAAGAATTGGCAAAACATGCAAATTCATTTTTACTGAACTTCTTTGGTTATTACTGTGACACGCACATATCAGAAAATTAACTGCAGTATCTTTTGCAAGACAGTTCAAAAGCTAAATTTTAATGGCAAATATTGTAGTACATATATTAGAATATCACTAACTGTGCAACACTGAAAAATTATCTTTCCTTTTTTTCTGAAAGTTATATAATTGATTTCTGAATTCCCAGATGAAAAGGGAAAAAACAATAATAGTACATTTAATATATCATTAAAATCTGAACTTATTACTCATCTTTGTTAGTATTTATGTGTTTTCTAGCACAAGGTAAATATTTGGCAGTGTTTTTGTTATCATTTCATTAGTTAATAAAGAAAAAGGTACTGACATTCAAAAAATAAACAGATTAAAAGTACGACTTACTACAAGACTATTGAAAAAAAAAAAAGCACTTTGCTTTTAAGAGGACAGCAGCCAAAAAAAAAAAAAAAAAAAAAAAATGAAAAAAATGTTAGTCGGAAGTGCAATATACACTGACTGTTGAAGGTATAATAGTGCAGAACAAAAAACTGTTGGCTACAATTACAAATACGATTTTGTAGTGCGCCTATGCTATGTATTGGCAACACTGCCAAGAAGAGAACATTCAGACACCCCTAGGCTTCCAGAGAAGGAAGTGCTTGAAACGTGTGGTCGCTGTTAGCCGAAATGGCCCACGATCACAAAGTAACAGATATTGTAGGGTGTCGGACTCATTATTTCTACAATTTCAACTTACCCCTGTAAATAGTAACTTTATGTGTTGTATATTTAGTGTGTAACTTTAAATGTAAATAATAAATAATGTTACCCTAATTTAGCTTCATTTTTGAGTTCCGCACGTTACAATTTTTTTTTTACAGAATAGTACTAAGGTCATACTTAAAATGTAGAATGATTTGGGGATAACAATGTAAAACACTACACAAGCATATAGATCAAGGGTGACTCATCCGCAGTACAATTCCGGAAATTTGTAATTCGACATTATTTGTTAATGCAGTAAAATTTAATAAATCTGTTCTGAGATTTCGGAGTTAAAATACCATTATTCTAACAGCTATCAAAGGACAAGACTAAGTGATAGAAAAGAGAAACAAATCTTGCATTGATTAGTGTAATAAATTTATTATCATCATCAGTTATTTAATTAGTATAATTTTAATTAAATAATAATAGTAATAAAATAAAGATATAAATAGCTACTCTTGTTTTTAAATTATTAAGTTCCGTTTCCAATTAAAAAATACTTTTTTAAACTGTGTTAATAGAGACTGCAAATTTCATGCTGACAATAACAAAGTTATCATTAATTTATTTATATTATTTCTCACTAGTTTATTATTTTAATTGATATTTAATTTATATGTACTCCACATATGTTATAAGGTTAAAATGTCTAGGATCAATATATCAATATTTTAGTCCTTTCATAACTTTTTCTAAGCACTGCTGCTGCCCTTTCAATAAAAAAGTGCTTGAAAAAAAAAAAAAAAAATGACAATGATGCAAGAAAATTAAATTGATGACAAGCAAAACAAACATGCACTACTTTTACTATTTAATTGTTTATATCAGTAGAAAAAGTACCATGTGCAAGAAAATACAGATACCAATCATTGAAATTATTACCGCAAGAGGCTGAAATTTCTAGTTACGTTAGTTCCCTTCTATTTAACAAGCTATTAAGAAACATTAGAACAATTATTAGTCATTTGGAACATTTAAAAATACTATTTCACATATATATATTTTCACACAGGCTTCTACAGAAAAGATAGAAATACATAAGTGACTAACATTCATTTATACTGCACAGATATGTATCACAAAAGAATGAGCAAATAAGGGCAAAGAATATCACAAGTTGTATGGTGTGTGGCAGACAATTCTAATAAATATTAGATCTAAACATCTATGGATATATAAACAAAAGTTAATATGCCTTTCCAACTTACTTACATTTAAAAATAAATAAGAAAAATTTGAAACATAAGGATAAAGAATTTTTTTTTTTTTTTTTTTTTTTATAAAGTACAAAAACACAAATGGCAGCTTCTAAAATGAAATTACATTGTTAAATATAACCAAAATAATTTAAAAATGCATACAGAGTAATTATTTTAAGCACTGAGTTCAGATAGGAGATAGTTAAGTCTGGATTTAATACTGATTTTAAATGCAACCAACTATACTTTGCAATTATATAATAACATCTGAGTACTTTATTTTCAGTTTAAAGAAATTTAAAAAAATAAAAAAATTAAACCTTTTTTTTTTCACTGTTTAACAAGAAATGTTTGTGATGCTTTAAAACAATTGCTCTTTTCATTCATGATTAATAAATAAATATTATACATTCATTAGATATAACAGGGCTGCGGCTAAATTCATAAATGTTTTTACTGTCCAAAATCCAAAACAGATAATTAACATAATAGTCTTTAAAAACAACTATTTTTTTTTTTTCTTTCTTTGCCCCTTTTTCCATTTATTCATATACTAACATAGACATTGTTTTTTACAATTATTAAGTAATAATTAGAATAATGATCAATAATTAAATAAATTTTCTTTCAGACTGTATGGTAAAAAAACTATGATTTTATCATTGTGTCCAAACCCTTATACATCACATTAAAAAAAAAAAAAAAAAAAAAACCTATATTGTATTTCAGCTTAATTTCTGATTCTGATACTGGAGTACTTACTTTTCTTTGTATTTGATGAACATGAATTTCATGATAAATTGGTCAATTGTTAATTAAACAGAGTTATTCTAATATCAATATTGTAATGCAATATATCCTTAGTAGTCTTTCAAAAATACACAAATATCAAAGAGCAATTAGTCTGAAATGGAATAATACATTTAAATATCATAAGGAGAAACAGTTGAAAAATATTAAATGTTAAAATAAATACGAAAAAATAAGGATTATTTCAGTATTTTATAAGCATATTCCGATTATTTTGGATGAATAATATTGCTAATTGTATGAGATTTGGTGTATAACATAAAATTTTATAATAATACCAACCATATAATTTGGAAGTTTATGAAAACACACAAGAATAATTAGTTGTAAACTATAAATACTAATTATGTTAAATTTAAAACTATAAATTTTATAAACAGCAGAAGCCATATTAAAAAATAAAAATAAATAAAAAATGTTTGTGCGCTTATGGCACATGGTTGTAATTAGCTGCCATAGGAGTAGCCTAGCATGTGGAAAAGATATATAATTTTACAGACCTAATATAATCAGAAAAAAAACTTTTAAACTTTGCACTAAAAAAGCAGATAATTAATTCTAGAAAAGACAATTCAACACACATATATCTTGAGGCTAATTATTTTCCTATAAGGTTATAAAAATACAGACTTTCTGTTTGTATACATATTTTATTTGGCAGCATGATTTTATGGGATTCTTTAAAGAGTAGTTTATTTTTTGTACATTGTTTTTTACAGTCCATGTTACTTTTTTTTTTCCTACATACTTTCAGCCAAATCAATTTCCAAAGCACACACATTTAAAGTACATACAATTATTTTTTCTTGCATAGGTTGGATTCTGTGCATTCAAAATTTACTATATAAAAAAGATAGTTACAAAAACTAGATAAGTAATTTTTTTCCCCACACATTTTTCTCTGCAATTTTCCTTTAATTTCTTTTTATACAAAATACTATTAATTATTATAAAATTAAACAACAGCCAGAGAGGAAAAATTGCAACAAATATTACCTCTATAGCTTGCCATTATTCACATATGTCATCACCCATATTTGACATATTCTGCAGTCTTATAAAATATCCATTAGACACACATATTTTGATTACCTATGCTACATATTTACAAATATTTACAACAAAAGAGAAACTAATGCACATGACTAACTGCAAATGCACAAAAAATCTCACTTAAGAATCATTGCCTTTTTATATTTAAACTGTTTACTGTATTGTAAAACAATACTTATATCAAGTTTGTTTAGTACTATCTTAGAAAAACATAATGATTATGTGTAACGTCAACCAAATATATATATATATATATATATATCATATAGAATATATTTTATTTTAAAAGTCACTGTAGTTTAATATCAAGGTAATAGTGTTTAATTAAACCGAATATAGACAGTTAATTCAAATAATAGTTAAAACATGGAAAATTTTTATAAAGGAAATTTTGTGAAGGAGTAGCTAAAGGTCTCCAATTTTTATATGGAATGGCCCCTGAGTCCATCAATAATAACTTTTTATAATTTTTCATAATCAAGATCCATACAAAACTTAGGTTTATTGAAGTGGCATTTTCAGCAATAATATAACTTTCCATTTTATAATAGTACAGATAAGAGTATTCTTATAGTTAAACAGGTAAATACTAATCACTGATAAAACAAGAAATACAAAAATTTAAAAGGGGGAATTGGAGAAGAGAGTATGCATAAAAATAAAATATTACAAACAATAGATATGATTCCTTTTCTTTCATGTGATGCTGATCTGAACAAAAAGTGCGAAATTTCAACAAGTTGATCAAACTCTTTTGCAAAATAATGAATACATCATTAGCTTTCATTCAATTTTTTCCTTTAAGTCAATTTAATATTTTAAATCTTCTCAACCTATTATTATTGTAATTCTTATGATTGTGTTATGTTTTTGCTGCTTTTGTTTCAGTTTATTTGAATTGTGTATGATTCATGTGGGAAGTAAAAGTTTCCTGGTAGGAGTTAATTCACTTTTCTTTTAATTAGGAAATGTTTTCATTACATTAGCATTTCAATGTAAAATGTTTATGCGAAATTTTACCACATTTTTATTAACTCGCTTTCTTGTTTGTTTGTCCAGTACAAATCTTGCAATCTATTTTTAACGGACTTCCTGACTATCTAGACACGTGAAACTTTCAGAATAGCTCAGAACACGATGACAATGCATTCTTTTAATAGTTTTATTCAATTAATAAATGTTTGAAAATTTCTTATAATTGCTCTCTTTATTACGGATTTGATCATTTTCTATCAAGTTAATGGGATAATTCATCAATTTTTTTTTTTTTTTAAGCATTTACTAAGACGTATAGAATTGTCAAATTTATATGATTCAACAGAAAATTTAAAAACGTAGTATATAAAAAATTCTTTTTATCTTGTAATTCTTTTATATATTGTTATACATATCTTGTCTTGTGTATATAATAACAGCTCAAAAGTTATATACTATATACACACACTTAACATGTAAAGTAAATAATGTTGACACATTCCACTTTTAAAATACAAAACTTCTTTTAGGGATGATAAAGCTTTTTCAATTTGAAACAGTTAGATATGGATCCATGATTATGAAAAAATTAATGGCCATTTTTGAATATATCTTAGATATAATTTTCAGTCTTTTCTGTACATTTCTTGTTATTTCCATTGATTTTTTCAAATAAGAATATGCCCTCCATAAAGAAATAACAGATCACACAAATAAAGCTATTATAGAAATCATTACAACTTCTTTCATCAGTAAAACAATAATAGAGCAGATATGGCCTGCCAATGTCAATTATATGTATATATAAAAAAGGGTAAATTTCAATTCTTCCTTGAAATCCTTAAGTGAATAGCAAAAATCATTCAGAATGATCTGTAGATGATCTCAGAAATTTAAAGATTTGTAATGCTTTAAAACACACTACAGAAAGTTTTTTTTTTTTTTAATAATTTGTCCATCTTATTTCCATGCAAATTAAATTAATAACAATAATAGACATTAATTTTAGAAAAAATGCAGCTACATATTGGCATTGAACAATGAATATGAAAACTTTGTAAGGAACAACACCCAAATTCAGGAGGGGGGGTGGAGGCACAAGGGTAGCATGAAATCAGCAACAAATTTTTATGAAGTTTTACACATTTACAAAACCTCAAAAACCTTGTTTAGGGTGTACATTAGTTGGATTCATAGTTTTTCCCTCCCTATATAGTGATTACCAATGCTTCATATTTTACAGATATCTCATATTTCAATAAAAAAAATGGAATTTTCCAAATGTTGTTTATTTTTTGAACCTCTATCTCTTTATCTTAGTCAAAAATATAAATGTATTTTAATGCCTTTATTTCATGATTTAAACTCAGACTAATATTTTGTGTAGTAGATTTAATGCACAATGAATACTGTGAAATTTCATACATCTTTTAAAAAAAAGTTATCAATAACTTCAATATTTAATAATAAACAATAAAAGTCATAAAAAAAAAATTCAATTATTTGAATAACATTATTATTGATTTATTTTATTATTATTATTATTATTATTATTATTTTGCCAAAAAGTGGAAACTTTATTTCTACAGAACTAATTTATACAATAAATGACAAAACATTATGAAACTAAGATTTTTTTTTTTTTAATTATTGAAAAACATCTGAAAATACATATAAATATTTTTAAATTAGAGTATGCAAACTAAAGAATCTTTATAAATAAAAACACCTTTTCACATAATACAGTAAACTCCAGTAATCTGCATATAGTAACTAACTGATGTAAACACAATGAAAACTATGTTAATAAGATAAATCATCAGAAGCTGAATCTGCTGATAAAGCACAGAAAGTTAATTTCAGCAATTTCTATCTCTTAAAAATAACAAACATTGATAAATGTTTAGATATGGAAGGGGGGGGGGGAGAAGCTCGAATAAGGTAATTTTTTCTTCTATGTTTAAAAAATGTAATATAAAATATTATTTGTAGTATGAAATTATAACTATTGTATCATGTTTGTGTATCAAAATTTTATATATTGCTTAAAGGACTAAATTTTAATTTGTTATAAAAAAAAGATATACCTTCAATTTTTTTTATTTTTCACATATTTACTGAGCTTAGGTATTTATATGCAGTGGCGGATTTAAGGGCCCCCCCCCCTCCCCCCCAAAAGTATTGACATTTACAATTGACTATTACAGTTGTAAACTTTTCTTTGATCTCGAATAACACCTTGAACAATCTTAGCCCCCCCCCCCCCCCAAAAGGTAAGTTCTGGATCCGCCACTGTTTATATGCATTGTAATAATATTGAAAAATTTATTTGAAATACAATTGAAACAATAAAGTACAAAATTCTAAAATCCACACAGTTTTTGGCCTCGAGCTGTATGGACTTTAGCAGCCTACTGTATTTATGAACGAATATTTCACATATAGAGTTTCCCCCAGACAGTTTCAGGAGGGTGCTGTGCCCTGCCTGCCTTATGATTGGAAAAAAAGCACCCTTACTGTCTTTCATTGAAAATAATCTTCGAAGTATAAATATAAATATTGTATATAATGATCAATATTCATTCATACATTAGTAAAAAGTAAAATTAAAGTGTAAAGAAAGTTAAAATTATTATTATTACTTTTTTGTATCCATACCTAAAATTAAATTTTAAAATTTTTTGCATTTTAAATGTGCTCTTAAGAATACAAAATTTTCTATAAGAATCAAAAAAGTGTCCTTTTATTAGCAGTGCCCTGCTTTTTTTTTCAAAGCTATGGAATTAATTTAATTTAATTAATTAATAAATGGAATTAATTTTCAATATCTAATCACTGCTTTTACAAACACTTTAATATTTTTGCCTTGAATGACTATTCTATGTCTGATATATTTTTTTTTAAAACAAAGCAATAAAAAATGCACACAATGTATATAAAACTTATATAGTCATAAATTAGAATTACGAATATATGAACCAAACCTATTTCAGACAGTGAATACTCTGCTGTATTTAGACTATGTATACTAAATTCAATAATACTGAAAATATTTCCGTAATTTTTTTGATAAATTCCTGACATAAACCATGTCAGTATGAGCGTGATTTAAAATAAACTTGCTTAAATATTCTAAGAGATAAACGAACAGTACATGAAAACAACATCAATAATGTGCATATGTTGAATTTTCACTCTAACTATCAAATTGAATGCATGTAGAAAAAAAAAAAATTGTGGATCATGCCATTACAAAATAGTAAAAGCCTAGTGCATTGTTTACATATTTGCAACTAAATAAAATTTAGTTGTTAAAAGAAAAAAAGGATTATTATTGAATATTCTTAAAGCTTCTAGAAAAATACCTGTTATTTTACAAACATAATATAAGAAATTATACTGTAAACAATACCACGATTTAGTAAACTCTATACTAATTTTACTTTTAGCATGCAGATATCTTTCATAAAAAAAATAAATTCCTTACAATATATCTGTATTGATAAGTATAAAGGATTTAAGTCCAAATATGTCGATTTTGAGTTAAGTACATAGTCAGACTCAGAAAAAAAATTCTCTATCGACTGGTATAAAGGATTTAAATTAATGCCATTAATTCTTTGAGAAAATCCATTGGTAAAAAAAGATTAAAGTCAGAAATTTGGCATTAATCTATGGTATAAAATATTTAATTCAATTTTTTCCCTTTATTAAATGAAGGTTGACAATGACTGAATGGTATAAAAAGCGTATAAATCAACATAATCCCTTTTTCCTAATCGATTCTTCTGATTAGTTTTTAGGTAGTTTAACTTTATTTTTCATCTCCTGAAAAATGAAGAATATGGACTTAAATCCTTTATACTTATCAGTACAGATATATAGGTTATATAAAAGCTATTAACTTATTTTATGTGAATATTGAGCATTTACTAATTTTTTTTTAAGGATTCGTAATACAAACCATGAAGCTCATATCACAAATGCAAAGCAATGCTTTATTTTATTAATCACATTTAAAATAAAATTGAGATATTAAAAAAAAAAAAAAAAAAAAAAAAATTACAATGATCAGAATAAAGTAACTATCCTTTTTATCGACTGTTTCAATTCCATCAAATTAACAACACACATTAATTTTAGAAAAAAAAAAAAATCATATTAAGCCTGATAAACCCAAAAAACTGCATTCTTTAATTGTTTTTTTTTAAATCTGGGGAGTGGGGGAAGGAAGTGGAAGGTACTAAAGTTCTGGTGCAATGACTTAAATAATAAAATCTAAAAATAATAAGAAGATGAATTCACCATGAAAAACTTAGTAAAGCTAGCAGTAAAATGATAATTAAAAAATAGCTATAATATAAAGTCTAAAAGTTGAGTGATCGTTTCCTTTTAATTTAAAAAATCTATACTTTCAGAAGAAAATATTCATATAATAGATTTTGCAACAAAAATTTAAACAAAAGTTTCCTACATATATGTTCATAAGAAATAGTGAATAAGCATCAGTTGTATTAATTTATGTGTTGGGAAATTTTTCAGCATTTAAAAATTATTAAATGGGAAAAAAAAAAAAAATCCCTTCAATCAGCACACAAACTTTTACATGATTTACTCTTAAACTAATTATGAATAAAAAAAAAAAAAAGTTTCAAAATATAATTTAACAATTAACACGTATGATATATGAAAGAAATTGTAGGTACACACCCGACAACAATTACAGGATACAGAAAAGACTGAAAATTACATTAAAAAACTCAAATTCATCTACCCAGAAAATCCTATAAAAATACACCAAGACTTTCTTCAAAAGTTAAATGTGATATTTTTTATAAGATAAAACAACTGGAATAGTTTAGTTTTAAACAATTATTTCATTTAAGACTGCAATATGGAATTATGATTTTTAAGTACTTTTATAAATTTCACCTAAAAAAAAAAAAAACATAAATATGTAATAAATAAGTAACGAACACAAAAACTATTATCAATCAACAAAAAAGAACATATTTTAACACACAAATGGAATTTACTTAATAATGCAGAAGAAACTGCAACGTTTTAAATCCTACATTAAAATCATAAGTTATAAATTATTTTCCTAAAATGAAGGCTAGGAGGAAAAACACATTCTAAAATTTAACATGATTTATTTGAAACTAATAAAATTTGTAAAATTGCTAAAACTTTCAACTTTTTAATTAAAACATCCAAAGCTGCATATTAAAATTCATATTTAATTTTATCTCTAAAAATTTGAATAAAATTTAATTTAAAAAATTTGAAAAGTTTAAAATTATGCAAATTTGAAACAAAACCACGATTCCTTTTCACTTTGATTAAACAAAATGGTGTTATCCATGATATAAGTGAATTTTGATTGGAAACAAAATTTGAGGCATGATGAAAAAATGAGAGCCATTTTCTTTTGTAGTATCAAAAAGGCAGTGTAGAAAAACTATATGCTGCACCAGATTCGAAAAAGCACATGAGCTATCCAATCCACATTCATAAAATCTAATCCTGTTTCACCTGGAAATTAAGCCCAGGATAACTCAGAAATTTTTTTCCACAAGCAATTTAAAATACCATCACAATATCAACATATAATTGACTGGCTAGATTAAAATTAAATCATGTGACAGAATTTCCAATTTGTGGTAGTTTGTTGTGAGAATTTAACGTAGCATTTACATCTTCTCCAATAGTTGTTACAACAGTTCGAGCTTTTGTTCCACCAATTGTGTTCATCTTTGCAATAATACTCGTTCGTGCAGTGGTTCCATTCTGGAACAAAAGGGTTTTAGATCCTTGATCAATGGTTGAATTTTCAGGGGCTTTTGGCAATCGACGTTTTAACCAAGCATGCCTTAAAGCAGCGGGAGGTGTGAGACGCAGTGCCGGATCCCATTCAAGGCATCCTTTAAGGAAATCAATAAATAACGGGTCATCACAACCTTTCAAGGCAGTTGCCCAATCCCGACTACCAGGAGGCCCTCTTAGTTTTCCACGTCTTGAACGTCCACCATTTAATACAACGGAACCATCAGGCAGTGTAGTTGATGTGCAATATCGAGGATGTCCTTTCGAACTTATGAAAGTCTTAGCTCGCTTTGACTGTTCTATAATTTTAGCTGGAGGCATACCTATCAACTCAACTATGCAAGCAAGTTGATCGGCTTCATCTTCTCCAGGAAGCAAAGGATATCCGGTTAAAAGCTCAGCTAAAATGCAACCTAAACTCCACATATCAATAGCCATGCCATATTTGCCACCAAGTATTACTTCAGGAGCACGGTAGAAACGAGACTGGATATATGAGTAAACACGTTGATTTTCATAGCAGCTTGATCCAAAATCAATCACTTTGATACCACTGCGACCTGGTTGTTTCAGTAGCACATTTTCTGGTTTTAAATCACAATGAATAACTTTATTTTTATACAACACATCTAAGCACTGCAGTAGGGAGTGTGCAAATTTTCTCACTAGTTGTATGTTAAAGCCTTGAAACTTATTTTTCTTTATTAGTTCATATAAATTAATACTGAGCAGTTCAAATGTAATGCATATATGGTTGCGGAATGTAAAATTTTCCAACATGTGCACTATGTTCATAGTATTATCTTTATCCTGCTTTCTTAAATGATCTAAAATTCTAATTTCTTCTTGAGCTTGTCTATGAAATCTTTTTTCGTTTCTGACTATTTTGAGAGCAACATTTTGATGAGTTTTATGATCATATGCTTTAATAACTTGACCAAAGCTGCCCTTTCCTATAATTTTTATCATTTCATATCTATATGCTATGTGATCATGGGGCGTATGTAAATAGGAACCTTGATCATCATCATAGCCATTATTATTGGGGGCCCCTACGACACCCAGTCGTTTTTTAGCGTTGGCCCCGATAAAGTAAACTTCGGGGTAGGTAAATATTTCATGGTGTTCGTAAGGAGAAAGTTTATGCATGTATAATTTCATTACACGTTGCGGCGATGCCGCCAGGTTCTTTGACTTAGAGTTTTTGTTACTTAGTTGATCACTGCTTCCGTTGGAGTTCGGTCGCACTTCGGGGAGTTGAGCCGAGTTATCCGTAGTGACGCCATTTTGAAACACCCGACTAGCTTGTTTATAACGAGATATACTATCACTTTTATCCGAACACAAACTGGAGTTGTTTTTACTAGGGATCTGAGGCAAAAATGACTCGTTGTTAGGTGATATGCTAGTTCCGTTAGTGATCAAAGATTTAGTCCGCGATAATGGCATGCTAATAATCACTCACACAACAACAGTAATAGGTAATTGGTGATATCTCACCGTTTCCTTTTCTTTAAGTTCCCACGAAGTTTCACACATAAAATCCAGTAAGCGTACGATGACATTTGGATGATATCCTCAGAAATAATAAGAACACCAACAGATAAACACAATAGCTCTCTCAGCTTTAAAAATCTTTTCACTTCACTCTAGCGCGCGGTCGCTGCTCTCCTCGGAGGCAACTGACTGTTGCTACGCTTCGTCGTTATCCTAGGCTACGTCATCGCACGTCACGCGTCACGGGCCAATGAGAGAAAGGTTTATTTCAAGCACATATCCCTACAAAATAGTCTAATCAGCTGATCATAGCAGTTGAAGATTTTTAACAGAAAGGTTCCGAATTTTCAAGGAAGTTTCAAAACTGCTATGTATTGTTTACCAGAAATTTTTGCTATGTTCGTCATGAGCGTGAAATAGGTGTGTTTAACGCAATTAAAAACATTCTGTCCGTTTTCAATATTTGACACAGTCACTAACGTATTTGTTGTATTTTCAAGCTGCCGTTCTTGGAATTGTTATGAAAAGTGAGCCTAATAAAAAATAATATTGTAATAATTAGGGAATCAATAAAATATGAAAAGTAGCATTTAAGGTAAAGAGGATATATTACTCATGAATGAATATAGTTTTCCAAATTTATAAAATTTATCCGTTAACTTTTAATGGTTTAAATTAAAATGTTGATAATTATTATAAACTAGTTAGTTGTAGGTAGGGCGACATAGCGCCCGTTGAAAAATTATAATTTAATTTTATTTATTCCTCACTTCAAATAATTCATTTGCTATCAAGCCTGTGTGAAATTTTCGCATTTTATTTATCCGCGTTTCCGTTTGTAATGATCGATAGATGGAGCTTTCTCAACTGCAGTTGTTAGTAAATATAATAGCCACGTGTATTAATTTATTGTTCTTTCTTGTTGTTCTATCGTTGTTTGAGCGTGAAAGCTATCAGCGGTATGATATATTCACCTTAGCCCACCAGAGGGCGAGCATTTCATTACAATCGCGGATTGCTTCGTTACCTTTAAAATTTAAAATTATTATTATGATTTTTTTTTAAGTCATAAAGACGTCATTTAAAATTTTATCTATATCTATATCTATCTATATATATTTTTTTTTTTTCTTTTTCACGTGAAAACATTTTTATTTTATCTTAAAAGAAAAAAAAAATGGCAACAATTAAAAATTTAAATGTCTATTTTAAAGCTACTTATTTATTTTCATATTTTAATTATTTATTTTCATATTTTAATAAATTTTAAAAAATCTAATGGAAAATTCGTTACAAATAAGGTACCAAATGAAAGGGGAGATTTTTCTGAATCCGTCAGATTAAACAGCTTATCGATGGAATAATTAGATTTTTTAAAATTAACTTAAATATGAAAAATAGGTGGCAACTTGCGTTCACACACAGGAAAATCCAAGGAAATCTCTTAGCCTTTTTATGCGTGACAGAGTCAGTCAGTGATGAGCATAACTATGTATGTATGCTGATTAAAATAATTTACGTGCATTTAGGGAATCGTCCACGCAGGCCAATTTCTGATTAGTAAGTATGTAATTATCTAGCATGTTTTTCCTATCCATTGCAGATTTCAATTATCTGGAGTTACAATGTATTTAACATTGCACAAGAGCTATGTACAGTCGGCACGAAAATTATTGAAGCGCTAGCAATAATCCCTATTTAAAAGATGTGCACTTAATACTGTTTTGTTAGGTAAATATTTGTCTAGTCGTGATTTTAGTCTTGTGCTGTTTATAAAAAAGTAAGTTTATGATGAAATATAGCGATCAAACTTAAAAAAAAAAAAAAAAAAGTGTGGATGTGTATGTGTGCTTTAATAATTTTGCTGCCAACTGTAGTGGATGATTTAGGACGCTCTGCGATTGTCACCTAGAAGTGGTCCGGAGATTTACCATCACAATTTTGAACTTTTGAGGAAGCGGCAGTCTCTGGATTTGGTAATCTCCGGCCTAATCAAAAGTTATTATTTTTTATTTTTACGGAACTTAGAGAACACTGCAAATAATCAAGTCACGATGGATTTTACGCATAGATATAATATAGTAATTAGTTCTAAGTACAATATCTATGATTTTATGTGCAACAGATTTAATATTATTTAGGCTATCCTTCTAATTTGATTCAAGTTGGCAATATTCAGAACGAGGAGTTAAATTTCATTTTTCGCATTTTTATTATTGTCTCAAGCAAAGAAGAAAAAAAAAAATCTACTTACGTTTTTTTGTAAACAGAATTTAATTTAGTACGACGTACGACAGGCCTTATTTTAATCTATTCTTTCATATAAAGGTAAGCAGTAACTGTATTTCCTTCCTTAGCCCCTAGCATCGGTTACTATATACATTTCTTAAAATTACTTTGGTATAGCTTTAGCATAGGAGCCCATGGCGGTTTTTACATTTTTGTTGTCATTTTCGCGAGGAATTAAAATGGGTATCGCAATTGCGTAAGTAAGCATCTTGGCTAGAAACGATCGAGCTATTTCGGTGGCAAATTTGTTAGTTATATCCAGACGATATAGCCAAAAGCCAACAAATATTCAGGAGCCATCATCAATACATATTCAGAAGATATCACCAACAAATATCCAGAAGCCATCATCAATGCATATTCAGAAGATATCGTCAAGAAGTAATACAGAAACCATCCAATTTATGAATTGTAGTTGTCTTGGATACCGAAATCAGCAGTTGGTTTTTACATACAATCAGGACAAATACCAGTAGGTTTTGAAAAATATAAAAGTTTTTGCAATTTGGCATAATATTTTAAGACAGTTTAAGAAATGGTAAAATGTGATATTGGCGGGTATCCTGCGATATTTAAGGTAAAACACAATAAATGGCAAAATTGCAGACTGAAAGAAATAGTTTTATCGTACTAAAAATAAAAATAATTTTTATAAGCATCATCTATAATTCTTTTAAGTTCGCTTCTACGTTTTGTTATTCTTTAAAAATCGAAATTAAAAAATGATTGTTTAAAAATAAAGACCCGAAATAATTTTTATTGCTTTTTTTTTGTCTTTAGACTGGATTTCCTCACATGTTAGTTATAAAACCTTTCATGTATTGTAAAAGTTTTTTTTTTTAATAGAATAAGTTATTTTATGAAAAAATAAAAATACTTTTATAAGCAGCATATTTTATTATTTTCTTGAAATATTTAAATGTAATAAGGCTTATTTTTAAATAAAAATACCAAAATATTTTTATTGCAAAAACTCTAATTGTTTTTAAATTACTTTAGATTTTCTCACATGTCAATTGCAAAACTTTTTCATAGGCTACATACTGCGAAAGTTTTTTTTTTCTTTTTTTAATAGAATAAATAAGTTATTTTATGAAAAAATAAAAATACTTTTGTCAGCATCATATTTTATTATTTTCTTTAAATATTTAAATGTAATAAGGCTTATTTAAAGAGATTCCAAATTATTTTTATTGTAAAAACTCTGATTGTTTTTAAATTACTTTAGATTAGATTTTCTCACATGTCAATTGTAAAAGGTTTTTTTTTTTTTTTTTTTTTTTAATAGAATAAATATGTTATTTTATGAAAAAATAAAAATACTTTTATAAGCACCATATTTTATTAAATTTATTGTTTTCTGTAAATATTTAAATGTAATAAGGCTTATTTATAAATAAAGATTCCAAATTATTTTTATTGCAAAAACTCTGTTTTTAAATTACTTCAGATTAGATTTTCTCACATGTCAATTGTAAAACTTTTTCATAGACTACATTTTTTTTTTTTTTAAATAGAATAAATATGTTATTTTATGAAAAAATAAAAATACTTTTATAAGCATCATATTTTATTATTGAATTATTTTCTTGAAATATTTAAATGTAATAAGGTTTATTTTTAAATAAAGATTCCAAATTATTTTTATTGCAAAAACTCTGATTGTTTTTAAATTACTTTAGATTTTCTCACATGCCAATTGTAAAACTTTTTCATAGACTACATATTGTAAAAGTTTTTTTTTTTTTTTTATTAGAATAAATAAGTTATTTTATGAAGAAATAAAAAATACTTTTATAAGCATCATATTTTATTATTTTAATATTTTATCTAAATATTTAAATGTAATAAGGCTTATTATTAAGTAAAGATTCTAAATTATTTTTATTGCAAAAACTCTGATTGTTTTTAAATTACAGTCGGTAACAAAAGTCTCCGAACACTAGCAAAAATTCCTATATAAAAAAAGCACACTGAATACGGTTTTGTTAAATAAATCCTTGTCGAATCCTGTTTTTAGACTGACTAAGAACAGGATTCGACAAGGATTTATTTAACAAAACTGTATTAAGTGTGCTTTTTTTACATAGGAATTTTTGCTAGTGTTCGGAGACTTTTGTTACCGACGGTACTTTAGATTAGATTTTCTCACATGTCAATTGTAAAACTTTTTCATAGACTACATATTGTAAAAGGTTTTTTTTTTTTTTTTTTTTTTTTTTTAAATAAAATAAATAAGTTATTTTATGAAAAAATAAGAATACTTTTATAAGCATCACATTTTATTATTTTCTTTAAATATTTAAATGTAATAAGGATTATTTTTAAATAAAGAATCCAAATTATTTTTATTGCAAAAACTCTGATTGTGTTTAAATTACTTCAGATTAGATTTTCTCTCATGTCAATCGTAAAACTTTTTCATAGACTACATACTGTAAAAATGTCAGGGGCAAAGCGTGGTTCAAAAACTCTTGGAAGCGCTAAAGAAACACGCTTCGAAAAGCAGAGGCAGAATTAATTCAGCTTTTCGCCATCACTAGAATCGATCTGAAAGCGAAAAACGAAAATTACTATTTCATTTTTTCTATCTAAAATAATGGATTTATTGTTTTAAAACTTAAATAAGGGAAGCGCTGCTTCCATCGCTTGTATGGACGCTTCGAAACTGAAAAGTATATATATATATATATATATATATATATATATAATTTTTTTTTTTTTCTGTAAAAGAGCAAATGAGTTATTTCATGAGGGAAAAAAAAAAACTTTTATGTGCATTATATTTCGTAATTTTCCTTAAAAGATTAAATTAGAAAGGGCTTTATTTTACTTATGCATAGACTTTATATTGTGTTTGCTTATTTTATTTTTATTATTCTTTCCTTTACATAATTATACAGTAAAACACCGTTCATACGTCTCTCGTTTATATGTTTTTTACATTTATAGGTTCTTTTAATGAAGTCTCGATTCATTTCTATTCAAAAATTCTTCGTTTATACGCCGCTAATACGTCTTTTCCATTTTTCTAAAATTCGCACAATTTCTCGACCTGTCATTATATTCCATTCTAAATAAGAGGAATTTTTTGTAGAAAGCATCTCAAATGGGGGACATAGGAAAGATCAAAGAATATTGATCAAAAATCGATTGAATTCATAGTGCAATTTTTAATACTCACAGACAATCAAGTGGTTAATTGGTACTAATGCCGCACAATGTGCATTTTGCGACGGTCTAGGACTCACCCCTGAGGATGGTCCGGAGACACGTCATCACAATTTTGATCCTCCACGGAGGGAATCACAGACAATCAGCACGTCAGATGAATATTAAAGACATTGTAATGTAATTAAATAACTACCTGTATGGGCATAAATCGTATAATGCTTATTATTAAAGACATGCAGTATATGTAATTAATACTCAAGATGTGTTCATATAGTTCTTAAAAAATGCAATTCAATACTCAATATAGGATCTATATAATTAGTATCCAGTCATGCATTAATGGTATGACTTTTCTCACTTTTTATAAAGAATCTTTTTTTTTTTTTTTACAATCTTAAAAAAACAAAAGAAATGAAAAAAACCTCTAAAAAGTATAATATACATTTACTAACTTAAGAAATTTATTAATTAGTATTTTCATACCAAGTTTGTTTTAGTGTCGTTAAATTTACACACTCATGTTTGTGAAAATTGCAACACCGTAAAAGAATTCTCAGAAATTTATGAAATTTATTCCACATATTACTGATAGTGGTACAAATAAAAAATAAAATGTACAAGACAAAAAAAAAATAAATATAATAATAATAATAATAATAATAGAACGTCATAGTTATATCAGTTCTTTTCGTATAAATACCTTTGACATTTCTTCCATAAATTCAATGTTATACATTTTTTAATCTAATAGTACTTAAAAGTACTGTCAGTAGATATATGTGAGTTAACATTATCGTTTGCCCGCCACGCTGAGCGATGAGAGCCTGTACGCGTCATGGCATTGAATCATACAGGTTCTGAATGTTATCCTAGGGAAGGGCATTCCAGATGGCTTCGACTTGATGCCAAAGTTCAATTTACTGTGCGCCCCACCAGTTGTACGAGCGAGTCTTCGACCAATGGAATCCCAGACATGCTCGATGGGCAACATATCCGGGGAATAAGCAGGCCATGGAAGAAGCGAAACCTGAAGCTCAGCATCATTTCGGGGCCCCCTTTCATTTCGGAAAATCTTGTTTTCCTGTTACATATTGTAATATAAAAATGCTATATAGACCAAAAAAATAGTGTGTGTTTATTATTATTATTATTATTTATTTTATTTATTTATTTATTTATTTATTTTTCATACATCTGGGTGGTTTCTACACAGAACATTAAATTCATACAACTTTTTAATTAAGAACATTCAGATTTTTGAGGTTAAACAATAGATTTTTCCCGAAATAGTGAGTGTTTTGTCTTGTTTTAGGTAAACTTTCTCAGAAAAAATTCAATCTCAGTGTGAAAATATGAAACAAAAAATTCAAGACCATGTTTTTAATCCTTATGGGGCCCCCTCTTAAATTTTAGAGGGGAAGCTTGTGCTTCCTGAGCCTTTTGGATAATCAGGCCCTGTGTGTAGTCTGAGAAACATGGGCACGGGCATTATCCTGCTGAAGTACAGTACCCGGAATACGCCGAAGAATGGGAAGGGACCTCTGGCTCCAAAATATTCCTTATGTAGCGATCACTGTTGAGGTTGTCCGCAATGTGCACTAGATAGGATCGACAATTATACCCAACTAGAAAATCCCGGTTCGGGAACGAACCGAGTTCTGAATGCGAATTTTTTTTTTTTAAATCAAACTCGAAATGTACTAAACTCAGTCAGATGCAGCTTGCGTACCAATATGCAAGCGAAGTGTGACGTCACTGACCATCCATGGATGCAAGAAAAAAATTTTCTATCTTGATCGTCCGTTGGATTTTTTGTAAAAAATTATTAAAAATCGAGAAAAATTATTTCCCGATTTTAATCCCCGTATTTGGGTATAAATATGTATTAGTTATCGCATGCATGTGTTAGAGATTTAGTCATTTTGTTGTCAAATTGACAAAATTTTGATTTTAAATTTAAAAACTCTGTCATGCTTGGCATTTTTTGTATTTGCCGATCGAAAACGTAATACGAAAATATACATGCCAGATGTATATTTTCGTAATATGTATTGTATGAAATATTGTTTCATATTAGTCATTACTCTCTTAATATAAGTTGTTAAAATAACCATGATTTTTGGAGGGAATTAAATATATTCGCCAGATTATTTGGCGATCTTTTTTTTTTTTTTTTTTTTTTCCGTCAAGGATGACAGATATGAAATCTATTCCGCTGCAACATGTGAGTATCTTATATCAGACACTTTATTTAGACATTTGAAAACAAATTTGACTTCAAATTATGATAGAATATATACCATTTTCCTTTTAATTAGTATATTAGTTGGATATTTATTGTGTAAATATCATCCTTTGAAATGAAATGTTAATGTTTTCAATCGAATATGGAAGTTAGCCTTTTTTTTTTTTTTTTTAGAGTTTTGATATCTAAAATTCAAATTTTATCAATTTTACAGCAAAAACAACTTAATCTAACGCATGCACACGGTAACTATTACATATCTATACCTAAATATGGAGATTAAAATCCTCGATTTTTAACAATTTTTTACAGAAAATCCAGTGAGCGATTAACACAGGAAATCTTTTTCTTGCATCCACGGACGACTAGTGATGTCATCACTTCGCGTGCGTATAGGTCAAAATTTGTTAATGAAATCATTTTTAACACGCTTTTATTAGCTTCACCTGTATGTATGTTTGTAACCGCTCTGGGCTGGGAGCAAACAAATAATCTATATTGTAAAAAAAACTTTCCCTACGTGAACGCTGTGGCTGTGAGGTAAAGCTCCGGGCTACGAACCTAAAGGTCTAACGTTCGAGCCCAGTCAGAGGAGATTTTTTAAAAATGTTTTTGTTCAATTCTAAATTATTTAATAGATTATAATTTATTTTAGAAAAAAAATTGAATACATGATGTAACTTTAATAAATAAATAAAATGGCCACCTTTCTTTGACAAGAAAAAATTAGTTAAGGAAAATATTTTTTCAATGTGACAAAAAATTTTTGCAAAAGAAATATTTTTTTTGTATCCTTAGTACAGCCGGCAGCAAAATTATTGAAGCACACATCCACATTTTTCATACAATTATTTTAGTTTAATCGCTAATATTTATCATCAGTTTACTTTTTAACATGCTTTTATTAACTTCATATGATGTAACTATTAATGTATATAACAGAGTCTTGCAATTCAGTTTTCGGTCACTGCTGGTCGTTCGACTGACCTGAAATTTTGCACACGAGTTCATCATCGATGACAATACCATACACAGATATACAGGTGTTTTCAAATTCTATCGTATTTGTATAAAGTCTAGTGGCAACAATTAATCAATTATTATTTTTTTTTCATTAAAAAATTAAAAGTATGCAGATATTATGGTGTGTCACTCACACTACTTTCTCCTACCCTTCATTTTAATATTATAAAAATAGATATTTTGGTCTTTTTAGTTCACATTTCAGTAAAAGCATGTACTTTAATTTTTTAAAAGTATAATAATTATTAAATTTATGTAATCAATGAAGATTAAGGGTTACATACAAACGGAACGCGTGCAATTTCGATGACGTAAATTTTGGAAGTTTTTTGCAAATACAGTCGTCAGCAAAAACAACAGAGTATTAGCGAAAATTCCTATATAAAACTAGTATGTTGTGGCCACCACAAGACTTTCTTCTATAATTTCCTATACAAATTCAAGCAGTAACACTATTTATATATATAAAAAAATAATAATACGATTTTTTCAAAGTTTTTTTTCGTTAAAAGTAAAAAAAATCGATAACTTTTTTTAAAAATTTAAACCTTTCGAAAGATACCCATCTTGAAAATTTACCCCCTCCCCGGGGATACCTCCGCATAGGGGGGGAAACGATGCTCCAAATTTTTTTCCTAATTAACTACTACTATTATCAATAATTCATATTAATTTCACAATCACAGGTTAAGAATAACTCTTATTATGTACATTTATACGAAATTTTGTCCTATACTGCCATGTTAAAAATTTAGAAAAAATACGATCACAGAGCCACTTGTTGAGCGATTGATCCCCAAATCTAATCAGCCCCAGTTTATGCCAGGGGTCAACTAAATACCAAGTCTGGTTAAATTTCGCTTAAAAAAAAAAATCTATGTTTTTTTTTTCGTTAAAAGTAAAAAAAATCGATAACTTTGTTTTAAATTATCACAAATTTATAGTTCAACCATTCGTTTTAAAGGTATTGACGAGACCTTTCGAAAGATACCCATCTTGAACATTTACTTCACTCGAGGGGGGACTTCCCCCCAAAAATTTTGTATGATCCTACGCATACAAAATTTTTTTCCCAGTTGACTATCTCTATTATAAATAATTCTTGTAAATTTCATAATGATCACTAAAAAATAATTCTCTTTATGCACATTTATACAAAATTTTGTCCTATATCACCATGTTAAAAAATTAGAAAAAGCGGGATGGCAACGCAACCTGTAAGACAATTTTTACCAAAAGTTGATAGGCACTAATTTATGTCAAGGTGCAACTACATACCAATTTGTATGAAATTCTGTGCAGTAGTTCCTGAAATACAGTTGCCACAAAATTTTGTCACACGCACACACAGACAGACAGACAGACATTTTCTAAAAATGGTCAAATCGTGTTCTACAGCTCTCAAAACGTGTAAATCCATCAAAAACCCGAGGTCGAAAATTTTTACGAATCCAATACTATCTCTTTATTACATATAGAAGAAAGTAAAAAAAGTACACTAAATGCAGATTTGTTAAATAAATCCTTGTTACTTTCTTTTATATTCAATAGAAGAAAGTATTGGATTCGTAAAAATTTTCGACCTCGGGTTTTTGATGGATTTACACGCTTTGAGAACTGTAGAACACGATTTCACCATTTTTAGAAAATGTCTGTCTGTTCGTCTGTCTGTCTGTCTGTCGGTCTGTCTGTGTGTGTGTGACAAAATTTTGTGGCAACTGTATCTCAGAAACTACTTCACAGAATTTCATACAAATTTGTATGTAGTTGCACCTTGACATAAATTAGTGCCTATCAACTTTTGGTAAAAAATGTTTTACAGGTTGCGTTGCCATTCCGCTTTATCTAAATTTTTAACATGGGGATATAGGACAAAATTTTGTATAAATGTGCATAAAGAGAATTATTTTTTAGTAATCATTATGAAATTTACAAAAATTATTCATAATAGAGATAGTCAACTGGAAATTTTTTTTTGTATTTGTAGGAGCCTCGCCCCTCCCCTGGGGGGGGGGGGGGTAAGTCCCCCCTCGAGGGGAGTAAATTTTCAAGATGGATATTTTTCGAAAGGTCTCGTCAATACCTTTAAAACGAATGGTTGAACTATAAATCTGTGATAATTTAATACAAAGTTATCAATTTTTTTTTTCTTTTTTTCTTTTTTTTTTAATTTAACCAAATTTGGTATTTAGTTGGCCCCTGACATAAACTGGGGCTGATTAGATTTGGGAATCAATCGCTCAACAGGTGGCGTGGTGATCGTATTTTTTCTAAATTTTTAACATGAACAAAATTTCGTATAAATGTACATAGTGAGAGATATTCTTAACCTGTGATTGTAAAATTAATATGAATTATTAATAATAGTAGTAGTTAATTAGGAAAAAAAAATTGTGCATGTGGGGGCATCGCTTCCCCACCTGGGGGGAAATACCCGCCGGGGGGGGCAGGAAGGTAAATTTTGAAGATGGGTATCTTTCGAAAGGTCTCGTCAATACCTTTAAAACAAATGCTTGAACTATAAATATGTGATAATATAAAACAAAGTTATCGATTTTTTTTTTTTTTTTTTTTTTTTACTTTTAACGGAAAAAAAAAAAAAAAAAAAAAAAAACCCTGAATTTTTTTTTTTTTTTTTTTTTTTGTTATTGAGTGAATTTGTATAGGAAAATATAGAAGAAAGTCTTGTGGTGGCCACAACATACTAGTTGAATCCTGTTCTTAGTCAGTTTAAGAACATGATTCGACAAGGATTTATTTAACAAAACAGTGTTAAGTGTGCTTTTTTCATATAGGAAATTTTGCTAGTACTCGGATACTTTTGCTGCCGACTGCCGTCATTTGGAATGCCTGCAAACGGCTTTGCAACTGGAAGTGTTTCATTTGTATGTACCCCTTGCTTGTGAAAATAAGTAAACAGATAAAGTATTCTTAAAAATGATTAAACTCACAAATACAATTATTCTACTGTTTACAAATGCACAATATTACTTTTATTTTATTTTATACTAGAAAAGCCCCAGTTCGGGAACGAACCGAATTCTGAATGCGACCGTCCGTGGATGCAAGAAAAAGTTTTCCTATGCTAATCGCCGATTGGATTTTTTGTAAAAAATTATTAAAAATCAAGGAAAATTATTTCCTGATTTTAATCCCCGTATTTGGGTATAGATATGTAATAGTTATCGTAAAAAGCACCAACCTATTTCAATATTGTGTCCTAGTAAATTCAGTATTGACTTCCTGGTAATGTTCCTGCTAGTGCTCTTCAAAAAGTTTTTCAGTTATTCAAGTTTTCAACGTGGCTCCAGATTATCCTAAAAAGCACTAACCTACTTCAGCATTGTGGCTCCAGACTACCTTTTGATTCTCTCCGTTATCTATCCTGTTTCTGCTACTACGCCTCTCCAGATCCTTCCTAGTGTTGCTCCATGTGGGAACATCGGCAGCTGTGGTTTCGGGTTTCTCCGTGATATCCCTGTAGAGCCTCAACTATACACAAGCTTTTTCCAGACTCTGAGTTGGTCCATGGTGACCCTCAAAAGCTTCAACTAAATATTTATATCTTATGATTTATGGCCTGACTGATCGAAACTTGACTGTAACTGCAATGAAGCTTTATGATATATAGTGAATGTGTCGCGCTGTGCTTATCAAACTTTTGTTTTAATTTATCCTGATGATGCTCAGATAAACTGGGCGAAAAGCTTATGTTTGTAAATTTTTTAATACGTTCACGCCAGCGTGACCCACCGGTGGGTCACAGCTACAGTCGCCAGTAAATGTATCCGAGCACTAGCAATAATCCTTGTCTAAAAAGTTACACTTACTACTGCTTTGTTAAATAAATCCTTATCGAGTCATGTTCTTAAGCAGTCTAAGAACATGTTTCGACAAGGATTTATTGAACAAAACAGTTTTAAGTGTACTTTTTTGATATCGGAAAGATTGGCTAGTGCTCGGATACTTTTGAGAAGACTATGTAAACAAAATGCGCCGTCGCGAACTTGTTAAAATGATTTTAATTACAATATATCTCATAGAATAATAATAAAGGAAGAAGGAGCACGCCAATACTCTTAATGCTTACAAACCCCTTCTAGTGAAATGCCAGCGAAAGCTACTTTTGCTCCTCTCAACCTTGAAGTAGGGCACCCATCCTCAGCGCTATTATCGGTGTTTGTTGTGGCAACACAACAGCTTATGTAGAAACACTTATGCTCCTTCTTCCTTTATTATTATTCTATGATATATCTTTTTGAATGAAAATGTTTACGTGCTTTAAAGTGTAATTTTTAACTAATTTATACAATAACACGTGCTTTTAAATATCTCTTTATGAGATGTGATTTCCTAACATAGTTACAGAAAATATTCTGCATTGTTGAGAAATTATGTAATATGTATCTTTCGAGATGAAAGTCTTGGGCTGTTATTCACCAATAACTTCAACTTCCGGTTGAACACGAAAATATGAAAAGCGTATAAAGGCGGTCTGCAAACTTTCAGCGAGTTTTGACGCGTTATTTCTGCCATCTAGCGGTGTAGTTATTTTAATATTTTTCAGTTGAAAATAACCAATAACGGACGTATTCACCAATAACCTCAACTCCCGGTTGAACACAAAAACTTGAAAAGCGTATAAAGTCAGGGTTCAACATTTTAGCAATGTTTGACGCGTTGCATCTGCCATCTAGCGGCATTGAAATTTTCAGATTTTTTAGCTGAAAATAACCAATTAAAAATTATATGAAAACTTTGACACTAGCTGGCAGAAGAAGCGTGCTGAATTTTCTTTGAAAGTCACACTCTGCCTTTAGACGCTTTTCAAGTTTTGCCGTTGAACCGGGAGTTGAAGTTAATGGTGAATAAGGCCGTTAGAGATTATATGAAATCCACGACGCTAAATGGCAGAACCAGCATGCCAAATTTTGCTGGAAAGCTGCACCCTGCCTTTAGACGCTTCTCAAGTTTTTGCCTTGAACCGGGAGTTGAAGTTAATGGTGAATACGGCCAATTGTGATTACAGTCGGCAGCAAAAGTATCCGAACACTAGCAAAAATTTCTATGTAAAAGAAGTATATAATACTGTTTTGTTAAATAAATCCTTGTCGAATCACGTTCTTAGACTGACTAAGAACAGGATTCGACAAGGATTTATTTAACAAAACTGTATTAAGTGTACTTTTTTTATATAGGAATTTCTGCTAGTGCTCAGATCTGACGCTCATCACTGACTGACTGACTGACTGTGTCACGCTTAAAAAGACTAAGAGATTTCCTTGGATGTATGTGTGTGAATGTAAGTTGCCAAATAATTTTCATACTTTAGTTAATTTTAAAAAAATCTAACTGTCCGATCGATAAGTTGTTTAATCCGACTGATTCAGAAAAATCGCCCATTCCATTTGGTATCTTATTTGTAACAAATTTTTGATTGGCTTTTTTTAAAATTAATTAAAATATGACAATAAAAATAGCTTTAAAACAGACATTTAAATTTTTTATTGTTGCCAATTCCCCCTCCCCCCAGCATAAAATGAAATATGCTTTCACGTGAAATATATATATATATATATAATATTAAATTTGCTCATGCATATGAAATGACCTCTATAAAATAATTATAATAATTTTAAATTTTAAAGGTACAGTCGGCAACAAAAGTCTCCGAACACTAGCAAAAATTCCTATGAAAAAAAGTACACTTAATAAATACAGTTTTGTTAAATAAATCCTTGTCGAATCTTGTTATTAGTCAATCTAAAAATAGGATTCGACAAGGATTTATTTAACAAAACTGTATTAAGTGTACTTTTTCTACATAGGAATTTTTGCTAGTGTTCGGAGACTTTTGTTACCGACTATAACGAAGAGATAAATAAAGTGCTAAAATTTCGCAAGGGCTTGCTAGCAAATGAATTATTTGAAGTGAGAAATAAATAAAATGAAATGATCATTTTTCAACGGGTGCCTTAGTCGCCCTACTAACTAGTGTAAAATAAATAAGATTATACTACACAGTACTAGCTAGTGTTTTTGTGGACTCAATATGGCTACTACGTAGCCTTGGCTGCTATTGCGGCAGCCATCTTGAGTAGACAACAGTTAACTTCCTTTGCCCGGCTTGCTGATATGCCGTATTTTAAACAGTCGGCATGTCGGCAACAAAATTATTCGAGCGCTAGCAAAAACTCCAATATAAAAAAATACACTTAATACTGTTTTGTTAAATAAATCCTTCTCGAATCATGTTCTGACTAAGAACATGATTCAACAAGGATTTATTTAACAAAACAGTATTAAGTGTATTTTTTTACATAGGAATTTTTGCTAGCGCTCGAAGAATTTTGCTACCGACTGTAATATCCTCCATACTAGCATTTAAAATTGGTTATTTGTGGGTTTCAGTGGGTTTACGTCGCCCTAGTTAGTGCTACGCTATGAGCAATTGACGACGGTCTGAGATTCTCCACTATAGGTGGTCTGGACATATACCATCATAATTTTGATCTTTTACGGAGAGGATTATTAAAAATAAATTTAAAGAAGGTGCGAGTCAATTAGTATCGCATCGCAATTTGCAATTCAAGTCTGCTTGAATTGTACCATATCCACAGAAGATCAAAATTGTGATGGCATTTATGTAGCGCACCACCTGGAGGTGAATCCCAGATCATCCCAATCGCCCATTGCGTAACTGTAGAGGACGTACTTCACTCTTAACCTCTTGAGCTGTTTGAATGGACCTTATGCACGGGTGGCAACGGCTGTGGGTATTTACTGTTTTAAGCGGCTGGTATTGGCTGACAAAGAAGTAAATAAAAGTTTCGAGCTCAGCGATTGGAGTAGAAAATTTTATATACCCGCAATGACGCGCAGTGCATAAGGTCCATTGGGCTGGAAAAGTTTATCCAAATCGCAGTTACTGCGATACATTTTACAGTGCGAGCAGCAAAATTATTGAAGCAATAGCAATAATTCCCAGTCGGTAGAGCGCCGACCTCGTAATTGGAAGATTGCGGGTTCGGTACTCGAGCCGGCAAAAGACCGTCGTGTACACTAATGGTAGCTGGTGCACGTAAAATCTGTCGTGGCCGCAATGTCCTCTATGTTCCCATCAAAAATTATATCTCTGGGGGTCACCGAAGCGGGAGATCCATCCCTTCCGTAGAGGATCAAAATTGCGATGGCATGTCTCCGGACCACCTCTAGGGGTGAGTCCCAGACCGACGCCAATTGCCCATCTGCGCTGCACTAGTGCGAAGTAAAACCCAACCAACCAACCAACCAACCTAATTCAAAATTATTAAATCAGTTCAACATTTAAATTGCAAAAATAAATAAATAAAGCAAAATATTACAGAAATACTGCGAAATGATTCATATTAATTAATGATATAGTAATTACTCTCCCCCACCTCAGTTCCTTTTCTTGATTGTTACATATTTCATGCTTTGTTTCACATAACCATTCAATAAGAATTATTTATAAAATTTCAGATTGATTTTATCAGGGAAAGTTTATTTTTGGGTTTAACCCTTTTTAAAATACACATAAAAAGTTTCTTATTAACTTCAAAATATGTTTCAAATTTACTCAAAAGACTTGATTAAAATAAAAATAATAATAATAATAATGCAGTTACAAAAATTTAGAAGTATATTCATATATGTATCATTAAAATAATACTCTATGTGTATATTCCTTCCTTTTTCATTGATAATTGATAATCTTATCAGTCATTGCTTATATTATTTAAAGTTTTATATATTGTAATTTCTTTTAATTTTGGGAATTTTAAGAAATGTTAGATATATATACTTTTAGACTGCCTAAACTATTTGTCTATCATCTGCAATACATTTTTTATCCACTCCTTTCAATCTGTTAAAATAAATCTTCTAAGCATTAGATACTGTGTGTACACAAACATGGTTTATTCTTCACATATTTTAAAGTCAAGCCATCATTCACTTATCCAGATTAGTAAATATTTCATTATAAAAATAAATAAAATGGTATTTTTAATATATTTTTCTTTCTTTTAATTGTAGCTCGTATAGATTAATTATAATTTTATTTTTAGAATGCATTGCAGTCTATATTTCAAAAATCTCTCAACGAATCAAATAATTTTGTAAAATATATTTATCATTTAAAAAAATTACATGTGTTCAGAATATTTGCTAAACTTTTTAGTAAATTTTGAAAATTATCCCTTTTAAAGTTCACTACAAGTAGTTGAAATAGTTACATTTATACCTTTTATAATACTATTTGTTTATTGGTAACATATACAACAAATTTATATCCTTTATATACTATTTATATAATACCAACACTCAAAATTTTATATTTATTAAAAAAAAAAAAAAAAAAAAAAAAAAAAATTAAAAATTAAATAAATAAATAAAAAAACATTGAAATTTTATTCGGATCCGCGATTGTAATGAAATGCTCGCCCTCTGGTGGACTAAGGTGAAATTATCACACCACTGCATATCCTCATATTATGCAATCGACTTTCCATGATGAAATGGCGGAGAAAGAATAATAATTACACGTGGCTGTTATATTTACTAACAACTGCAGTGTTCAGAGAGCGCCATCTATCGATCATTACAAACGCGGATAGTGTTCGATGCATGTTTCTTGTTTCCTATAGTTTACCGTTCATCGCAATCATTTGTAATTGCAAGCAGACGGCACTCATTGCAAAAGTTACAAATAAATGTGTATTTGTAAACCCCTTGCAAAATTTTCGTTTTGTAATTGCAAATGATTTATTTGCAAGTGTTACGTTTGCATGTACTCTACAGTCTTTATGCTTTTTATAAAAAAAGTAAGTTGATTATAAAAATTAGCGATCAAACTAAAAATATATATGTACTACTAGCAGACCCGGTCACGCGCTGCTGTGACTAAGTTATACGTTGAATTGCATTGCAGTAAACTATTTAATAAAGTCAAATTATTATTTACGAATAAAGACGAAAACCTTGTAGCCGATGTAAAACCCCACAGGATTGAGATTTGAATCTTAGGTTAAAATTTGTAAGCGTTTAATAAAATTTTCGTAGAGTTGATATTAAGCACAAATTAATTTCATTGTAGGGTCTTATAAATTTTAATGGAGAAGTGATATATATTATTTCTAATGCTACTTAGGATAAAAATGCTAAAATGACTAATATATAAATTAAATTATATTACATTTCTATTAAAATAAAAGTATAAATGAAGTAGACGATTTTAAAAATCAATTTTTATTGATGAGTGAAATATAATATGTCTAAAGCTATTTTGGATTAAAATGCTAAAAAGACTAATATGTAATTTAATTTTTATTAAAATTCTATTAAAATAAAAGTATAAAAGAAGCAGACGGTTTTAAAATCAACGTTTATGGAGGAGTGAAATATAAAATATGCTATAATGGATAATTTTACTATAAAATGACCTCATCATTTTAAATATTTTAAAGATCGCAACAGATGTAGTTATAAAAAGGAAAAGAATATTGCTAAACCAGAAAAATAAGTAAATTTGATAAATATTTTAAAACTTTAAAATAGGGCATCTTATGAAATCCGCGTTTGTAATGATCGATAGTTGGCGCTTTCCCAACTGCAGTTGTTAGTAAATATAATAGCCATACACGTGTATTTATTAGTGTTCTTTCTTGTTGTTCTATCATTGTTTCAGCGTGAAAGCTATCAGTGGTGTGATAATTTCACCTTGGCCCACCAGAGGGCGAGCATTTCATTACAATCGCGGATATTGGGCATTTAAAGTAAATACATGTATAATTTTAAATAGAAAAATATTTTGGAAAAGTTTAGCATCTTTTAATAAACTGATGAGAAGGTTTCGAGTATGTTAAAATTTTAATAGTAAATTCAAGTTAATAAAGATGGGAAACATTGAAGATTAAGATAAGAATAATTCTAAGAAAAAGTTTTTTTTTTTTTTTTTTTTTTTTTTTTTTACCATGTTTTTAAATTTTAATACATTAATAATATACTAATTAAAAGGAAAATGATAAATATTCTATCATAGTTTGAAGTCAAATTTGTTTTCAAATGTCTAAATAAAATATCTGATTTAAGATAATAATATGTTTCAGCGGAATAGATTTCATTTCTGTCATCCTTGGCGAAAGAAAGAATATCGCCAAATTATCTGGCGAAAATATTTAATTCCTTTGAAAAATCATGGTTATTTTAACAACTTATATTAAAAGAGTACTGAATAATATGAAACAATATTTCGTACAATATATATTACATGTCATACATACGTACAATGAATAATACATATTACATTTCGATTCGTACAATGCATACACCTGGCATGTATATAACGCATTTGATCGCAAAAAAAAAAAAAAAAAAAAAAAAAAAAGACGACAGGGTTTTGAAATTTAAAATTAAAATTTTATTCTTTTGACAGCAAAATAACTCAATCTAACGCACGCGATAACTAATACATATCTTTACCCAAATATAAGGATTAAAATCGGGAAATAAATTTCCTCGAATTTAATATATATATATATATATATATATATATATATATTTCAAAAAATCCAATGGGCGATTAACATAGGAAATCTTTTCCTTGGCTGCACAGACGGTCAATGAGTCACACGTCGCTTGCGAATGCAACTCCTAGATATAATATAGTATATATAGAGTGCTCATTGGGCAGAAAAAAGTGATTCTTTTTCACTTGGGAAAAGGCGACGTTTTTACCAAAATATGGCTGTCTTTCTCTGAGTGAATACACACGGGAATACATACGAATATTTTAGCAAATAAAATTTACGAATAATTTATTTACTAAAGGTGAATGAGAAACTCCAGATACAGTTTCAAATTCATATTTCTTTTCTTCTTCTTCTTCTTTTTTTTCCAATACCACTTAACGGCTAATTCCAAAGCTTTTTTTTTTTTTTTTTGCATCAAAAATCTTTGTACGATAACCTGGGGATGATAGCTCTAGTATATATATTACTATCCGCGATTGTAATGAAATGCTCGCCCTCTGGTGAAATTATCACACCACTGCATATCCTCATATTATGCAATCGACTTTCCATGATGAAATGGCGGAGAAAGAATAATAATTACACGTGGCTGTTATATTTACTAACAACTGCAGTGTTCAGAGAGCGCCATCTATCGATCATTACAAACGCGGATATCTATGATAGAACTACATTAGCACTTTATCAATGAGTATAAAATCTTTAAATTGATTATGACGTCAATTTTCGTGAGATGCATAATTTAACTTTTTATAATTTTTTTTAACGTTCACGTTTGATTAAATGCATTTATTTTTAAGTGGAAAGAAAATAAACTCGTTTTTTTCTTTTTTTTTTTTTTTTTTTTTTTTGGCAACAATTAAATTTATGGAACTCAGAGATATTTTGGAGCAACTGTAACAAAGGTTTATAATCAACAAATAATTGAAATAAAAAAATATTGTGACAATAAATTGAGATAAAAACTATCCTATCTCTCAAGTTGGACCAAACTGCACACATTGTGCAAAATTCCATTAAAATCGGTTCCTTAGTTTAGGAGTTCATCGCGGACAAACATCGTGGCACGTAATTTATATATATATACAGATATGAAAAATGTGGATGTGTGGCTTCAATAATTTTACTGTCAACTGTACTATTGAACAAAAAAAAAGAAATTGTAGGGGAAAAAAAAATATTTTGTTTTGTAAGTCAAGTTTTTTTCAAGAAGTGGTAAGTCTTAAATTTTACAGCTTGCATTTTAAATATTTGAATTCAGTTTTTTGTTTTTGTTTTATTAAGTAAAATATTTAATATACAGATTTTATTGAAATTATATATTTTTACACCAAGAGTCCTTGTTAATTAGATATGTCAAAGCGCATTAAATGTTCACAATATAAAATTGGGATTTAAATTTTTTTGAATAAAAAAAAAATAAAAAATAAATAAACTATATAACAAAATGCAACCAACATCGTTGATTTCTTTATTCTATTCTCTTTCTTAAAACAATTTTTATAGATGCCAACCGCACCAAACTTTAAATTTTACATCTACTTTTTAAGATAGCACTCGATCATGTTTTATATAAAAATTAAATCTTTAAATTCATTTTTTTACTTATTTTTATTTTATTTTGCACGCGCACTTTTTATTTCCTAATTCAAAATCATTAAAAAAAACTTTTTCGATTGTGTTTGTTTCCATACTGATTATTATTAATTTTCTTTTCTTTTCTTTTTCTTTCAAAAAATAAAAAATAAATAAAATAAAATAAAATAAAATAAATAAATAAATAAATAAATAAATAAATAATAAAATATAATAAAATAATGAAAAAGATTTTGATGAAATTCTGGCAAAAGCGGAATTTAGGACGGAGGACTATTAGTTTTTTTTTTTTTTTTTCCAAATTATAACATCGCTTTCAAATTATTCGATTATAGTTTCGATAAATTTTAGGTTTCGATAAATGTCCAACTATCGAAAAATGATACCGCAGAAATCCCAGATTGAGATAAGACTAAGGGAATTCCTAAAAAAAAAAAAAAAAAAAAAAAAAAAATGGGAACACAGTATTAGCTTATTAGCCATTTGGTGACTTTTTAAATTTTGGCGTCGAAGTGTTATTGGTGTTTTCGCCAACGACGTCTTTCTCGACAGCCATACCTAGTCGCGAGTTAAATTTAAGAATATATTGGAAACTATTGCAAAATTTAATTTAAAAAAAAAAAAAAAAAAAAGGTAAAAATTCTGTCAAAGACAGAATTTAGTTTAGTACGGAGGATTATTAATTTCAATCTATAAAATTTTTATGTTTTATTTTTATTTTTAAATTACTTTTTCATTTTTTGACCGTAAAACTGGGCCACGTATTTTTTAAAATGGCTGAAATGAATTAAAATGCAATGTTGTCACCTAAATTTCATCCTTTAGTTAATTTTAAAAATCTAATTGTCGTGTCGAAAAACTGTTTGCACTCCTGGATTCAGAAAAATCGCTCTTTCATTTGGTTCCAAATTCGTAACGATAGGACTGATATTTCTAATTTATTTTGTTGTTACACAAAACTGGTCTACAAAAACTGATGACGACGTTTCTACCCAGATTGAAAATAATAGTCCTCCTCCTAGTTCTAAAAAAAAAAAAAAAAAAAAAAAAAAAAAAGTGACAATCATAATATAAAGCAAAAAGCCTATTTTTGTTTTCTAAGTAATAGCTATAAAATTCTGCACAAAGTATAATGTAATTTAGTATGACAAGACATTTTTTTAAAATATATTTTTTCATATAAAGGCATGCGGTAACTGTTTTTCGAGCCTCAGCAACGGTTACTATATTCATTTTTTAAGGATTTCTTTGGTATAGCTTCAGCATAAGACCGCTTTGGCGGCTTTGAAATTTTTGCTATCATTTTATAGCAATGAATTAAAATGGCTATCGCAGTTACGTAAGAAATTATCTTGGCAAGTAACACCCGAACTACTTCGGTGACAATTTCAACTTTCGTCAAGGGGTCCTATAATAAAGATATTTGATTTGTTTAGCACGATTTCTCTGATTTATTTTGATCATTTACTTGATGCGAGAGAGTAAAAAGGAAAAAACAGTTTTTAATTAGTCTAAATTTACAAAAGCGTAATATATTTATGTATATTAATATGTAGATATATATGTATCTTTTTTGTCTCTCAAAGAAAATTTTTTTAATTTTTTTCCCCTTTCTTTTTTTCTCGGGGAAAAAAAAAAAAAAAAAAAAACGATCGCGCATAAGGAAAAATCAAGTTAATGCAAAAATTAACTGGCTTTTTTTTTGTAATGATTTTAAAGTCAAAATGGGGTTTTTATTTAATATATTTGAACCAATTATCTGATTAAACTAAACAATACAGTATTAGCTAGATTTTGTCCTGATTAATAAGCGTACCAATTTTCGTAGCGATTGAACTGTGTCGCTTCGTATATCTAATTAAAACCTGACATATTTTGTCTATACTAGTATATAACCTCGTCAAAATGACGGAAAGTGAAATCAATTAAGGTAGGGAATCAACGAAGGCTTTGCCTGCTTCGCTGGTCACTATATTTAAAAGAAACTCTTTTCTATATCGCCTTATAAAAAAAAAAAAAAAAAAATCATGAAATTACTTAAAAGCTCGTTTCCTGTCCCTATTGCCTGTGACAATAGCTTACCACTGGGATTCCATTTGGGTGCTTATCAGATGACAGTTTCGAAACGGACAGTATCGAAAAAATTGAAATAGCCATTTTATATTTAAATTCCAGTTATATATGAACAACACTATACGTGGTGTACATAATAGTTTCTTTCACGTTATTTTCTATATTTATTTGGTTTATTCGATCAACTATAAAATGACAACAATTTCACGCCAAATATAATATTACGATATGCTATGATCGTCTACATCTATCGCATGAGACTATTTTTTGTGGTTATAATAGTAGTTGAGTTAGTTAATAGTAGTTGGTATATATAGAAAAATAAATATGTAAATTTGTAAATTTACGTATTTATATAAAAGATATCGTAAAAATACATAATTTATGCGATTATTTTTTCTGTTTCTTTCTTTTCTGTTTTTCAATATTTTATAATTTATTTATATTTTTGATGCGCTAACGTGGCTTAAAGTGGTTTTCACAAAAGTAGAGTTCTTGGCGAAAAATGTCCCATCTATTCCAGCATCAAAATTTTAAAATATCACCCACGATTATCAATGAATTAGCTTTCATGCCAAGCGCGATTTATCCGTGCCAAAAACAAACTATTTAAACAAAATGAAAAAGAAAAAAAATCTAAAACTGAAGTACATTAAAAAAGGTTATGGTTGTTTTTTTACTCCCTTTTCATATTTTCATTTTTACATATGCATGAACAAATTTAATATTTTATAATATTTTATTTTTCGCGTGAAAGTATATTTTATTTCATGCTAATACATAAAGTAATGATAAATATCTGTTTTTTTTTTTTTGCAACAATTATAAATTTAAATGTCCAATTTTGAAATTACTACCAGGTTATTTTCATATTTTAATTAATTTTAAAAAATCTAATCAAAACTTCGTTACAAATAAGGTATCAATTGAAAGGGGCGATTTTACTGAATCCGTCGGACTAAACAGCTTATCGATCAGACAATTATATATTTTAAAATTAACTAAAGTATGTAAATTAGGTCGAAACTTGCTATATAGATGAGTACGAACCGGAATCGTCATCTCTCTTGCAAATTATATAATTAGATGCTTAATTCAAGATGGGCTACAGCAAATTTCCAGGATGCTAAATTTGCTGTCTGAAAACAGTAGTCCTGACATACATAAAAAAAAAAAAAGATTACTCTTTGTTGAGTTGAGGTTGGGGCGTGTTTTCACACTGCCATAAATATCCCTATAAAACTCCTTTCTATGTTTATTTAAAATATTTTTGTTACTTTATTTTCATTTTTGTTTTATTTTTTAATGATTGCTACATTAAACCAACGACATAAAACCTATTTTAAATAACATACCACGCTCTTTTTTTTTTTTTTTTTTTTTTTTTTTTTTTTCGAAATCAAACCTTAAATTTTAACTATGCACGAAGTTCTTAACAGTGATATAACTGAAATAATTAGACTTACAAACGGAATTCGAATCAATATCATGTGTAAATAAGTGAAGTAATTTTAGGTTAATCAACTGAGATGCATTTTTGATGGAGATAGACTGAGAAAATAAATGAAAATCGGAGAGAATGTCGAGTGAAAGTGAAAAAATGAACTGTTAAAAGAACCAGTTCATATATTTGCTGCGGCCTACGAAATCGCTAAACCCCACGCACTGTTAAAGAAAACTCGCTTTCATCAAAGACAGTGGGTTCACTGCTTGGAGCCTCTGCATTTTCATTTTCTTTTCGATAGTCTCCAAATTGAAACGCGTTCATTAGCAGGACGTTCCAAGAGTTCATCAAGTTGCTAATAGTTCGTTAGACCCAACTGAATAGCATCTTTCTTCACTTACAGTCGGCTGCAAAATTATTCGAGCACTAGCCAATAATTCCTATATTAAAAAAGTACACTTAAGACTGTTTTGTTAAATAAATCCTTGTCGAACCATGTTCTTAGACTGACTAAGAACATGACTCGATAAGGATTTATTTAACAAAGCAGTATTAAGTGTACTTTTTTTAGACAGGGATTATTGCTAGTGCTCGAATAATTTTGCAGCCGACTGTACATGTACTACTTGAGACATTTTCACGTGAGTGTAATCAAGTACCAGCACCCCAATAGCCCATTATTTATGAAAGGTTTTGCCTGCAGCAACTACAAACAACTGTCATATTTCGTGGCAGATTTTTATTCCGCCGAAGTCTCGGTTGCAGACTAATCGAGAGGGGCCTAACTCTTCCAAGTATTTTAGGGCAGTGGTAGCCTGGTCGGTAGAGAGCCGAACTCGTTATTGGAAGATCGCGAGTTTGATTCTCGAGCCGGCCGAAGATAGTCGTGTACATCAATGGTGGCTCCTTAACAACACATTTGTCCCTAATACATCCTGAAGATGTCCATAAGATGTCCATAGACGTCCTTTTCATCCATAGGATATCCTGAGGATGTCATTTGGAGAAGATGTGCTGTTAGGGTGGTGCACGTAAAATCCGTCGTGGCCGCAATTTCCTCCATCCCCATCTAAATTACATCTCTGGGGGGTCACCGAAGAAGGGGAGTCATCCCATGTGTAGATGACCAAAATTGTGATGGCATGCCCCAGAACATTGTTAATCGCCCATAACGTAGCACTAACGCGTAAAACCCGCTTATTCACTCATTGTGCAATAATGGTGGCTGGTGTGCTTAAAATCAGTCGTGGACTCTGGGGGATGCCGAAGCGAGGAATCTATTCCCAGGCAGAATAAAAGTTTTGATAGCATGTCTGCAGAACACGCTTATGGATAAATCCAAGACCGTCGTCAATAGTCTATTACGTAGCCCTTGTGCAACGTTAAACATACTGAACATCAACTCCCAAGTATTGAAGACAATCAATACTGTTTTATTTTCCGTTTTCATATACTTGTGTAATGCCTCTCATCAGGGCCCGATTAACCTTACAATTAAAGGGAAGCACAAATCCATTTGGAGGCCCCCACTGACTTCTTGGTCTAAAGACTCATACAAACATCTTCAAAAATTTATAAATTTTTCATTAAATTTTGTAGTTACCTAAAATTGAGGACAAGTAAATTCGCTTAGAACATAGACAAGCAAATTCACTTGATTTTTGTACCAAGATATAAACTGGTGAAAGCCTATATTCACCACAATATATGAAACTATTCCATTATAAATGAATGTGTAAAAGTTTTATTAGCATATATCCTATATAATCTAGAAATGGTAGTTGTGCAGCCAGGCAGGACTGTGACGTTTTATAATCGGACAATGCTTTTAGACCACAAGCTTACAATTCGGGGCCCATTTTTTTTGCTTAAATTGGGCCTTTTCAAAATTTTCCAGGAGAAGCACATGCTTCTCGTACTTATTGGGTAATCAGGGCCTGCCTCTGATTCATTCGTTGAATTTTCCCCCAAATTCTTATGTACTTACTGTCATTCACTACGGTATGTTTGTGAAGCTCAACATAATTTAATCGTTGCCAATTTTTTTTTTCGACAGAATAAAAAAAATAATCTTGTGTGTCACTCACACGACTTTCTCTTACCCTGAAATTTAATACTGTAAATACAGGCTGCAGATTAAAAGGTAAGAAAACGAGTACTGTTATGTGAACCTGCGTTAAACAATTCATATTAGGCTTCTGAAGAGTTTTATATGATAATTAGAGTTTTATATGATTAGAGTTTTATATGATAAACGGGGTGTTGAGGGGGGCTACCGCCCCCCTCAACCCCCCGTTTCATTAATGCACCTACATTTATATAGAATTTAATTCGGTTATTAAAAAAATATTTCTGTTTTTAAAAAATAATTTATTAAAACTATTATTTTAAAAAATTATCTTTTATGATAATGCAGACGATTTCCGTATTAGAGAAGTAGTATAACACCAAATATCCAAAAAAAGTCCATTTTATTCTTAATATTAAAAAAAAAAAAAAAAAAATACGATTTTTTTTCTAAGTTTTTTTTTTCGTTAAAAAAAAAAAAAAAAAAAAATCGATAACTTTGTTTTAAATTATCTCAGATCGATAGTTTAACCATTCGTTTTAAAGGTATCAGCGAACTCTTTTGAAAGATACCCATCATGAAAATTTACTCCCCTTGAGGGGGGACTTCCCCCCCCAGGGGGGGGGAGGCGAAGCTCCTACATACACAATTTTTTTTTCCAGTTAACTATCTCTATTACAAAAAATATATATTTCGTTTCATTTGGTTTAGTGCAGTCTATAGACGTTAAACACTACTTACCTGCAATTTCCCCCATAGACGTAATGTATTAGAATTCTCTTGATTGTCCCTGTACACGAACCATTTGCTTGATCTTAACGAAAAGCTTACTGTAGCATCCCTATATGATACACATTTAGAATACCAAGTTTGAACATTCTGCCATAATTTGTTTTTGAGATATGCTGATAACAGACAGACACACATACAGACACACAGACACACACACACAGAGACACACACACAGACGCACACACAGACCATTCGCTAAAAACATGATTTTCGTATTCAGGGGACCTGAAAACGTGTAAATATAACAAAATCTCGCGTTCGAAAGTTTGACCCAAAAACAATACTTTCTCTCCCTTATGGGTAAGAGAAAGTAAATAATCTGGTGTGTCACTCACACGACTTTCTCTTACCCTGAAATTTAATACTATAAATACAGGTTGGAGATTAAGAGGTAAGATAACGAGTACTGTTATGTAAACCTATGTTAAACAATTCATATTAGGCTTCTGAAGAGTTTTATATGATAATTAGTTCTGTGTGAGGGGGGCTACCGCCCCCCTCAACCCCCCGTTTCATTAATGCACCTAAATTTATATAGAATTTAATTCGGTTATTAAAAAATATTTCTCCTTTTAAAAAATAATTTATTAAAATTATTATTTAAAAAAAATATCTTTTATGATAAGGCAGACGATTTCCATATTAGAGAAGTACTTTAACATCAAATATCCAAAAAAAAAGTCCATTTTATTCTCAATATTAAAAAAAAAAAAAAAAATACGATTTTTTTTCTAAGTTTTTTTTCGTTAAAAATAAAAAAAAATCGATAACTTTGTTTTAAATTATCTCAGATCGATAGTTCAACCATTCGTTTTAAAGGTATCAGCGAACTCTTTTGAAAGATACCCATCATGAAAATTTACTCCCCTCGAGGGGGGACTTCCCCCCCCCAGGGGGGGGGAGGCGAGGCTCCTACATACACAATTTTTTTTTCCAGTTAACTATCTCTATTACAAAAAATATATATTTCGTTTCATTTGGTTTATTGCAGTCTATAGACGTTAAACACTACTTACCTGCAATTTCCCCCATAGACGTAATGTATTAGAATTCTCTTGATTGTCCCTGTACACGAACCATTTGCTTGATCTTAACGAAAAGCTTACTGTAGCATCCCTATATGATACACATTTAGAATACCAAGTTTGAACATTCTGCCATAATTTGTTTTTGAGATATGCTGATAACAGACAGACACACATACAGACACACAGACACACACACACACAGACACACACACAGACGCACACACAGACCATTCGCTAAAAACATGATTTTCGTATTCAGGGGACCTGAAAACGTGTAAATATAACAAAATCTCGCGTCCGAAAGTTTGACCCAAAAACAATACTTTCTCTCCCTTATGGGTAAGAGAAAGTAAATAATCTGGTGTGTCACTCACACGACTTTCTCTTACCCTGAAATTTAATACTATAAATACAGGTTGGAGATTAAGAGGTAAGATACCGAGTACTGTTATGTAAACCTATGTTAAACAATTCATATTAGGCTTCTGAAGAGTTTTATATGATAATTAGTTCTGTGTGAGGGGGGCTACCGCCCCCCTCAACCCCCCGTTTCATTAATGCACCTAAATTTATATAGAATTTAATTCGGTTATTAAAAAATATTTCTCCTTTTAAAAAATAATTTATTAAAATTATTATTTAAAAAAAATATCTTTTATGATAAGGCAGACGATTTCCATATTAGAGAAGTACTTTAACATCAAATATCCAAAAAAAAAGTCCATTTTATTCTCAATATTAAAAAAAAAAAAAAATACGATTTTTTTTCTAAGTTTTTTTTCGTTAAAAATAAAAAAAAATCGATAACTTTGTTTTAAATTATCTCAGATCGATAGTTCAACCATTCGTTTTAAAGGTATCAGCGAACTCTTTTGAAAGATACCCATCATGAAAATTTACTCCCCTCGAGGGGGGACTTCCCCCCCCCCCAGGTGGGGGGGGGGGGAGGCGAGGCTCCTACATACACAATTTTTTTTTCCAGTTAACTATCTCTATTACAAAAAATATATATTTCGTTTCATTTGGTTTATTGCAGTCTATAGACGTTAAACACTACTTACCTGCAATTTCCCCCATAGACGTAATGTATTAGAATTCTCTTGATTGTCCCTGTACACGAACTATTCACTTGATCTTAACGAAAAGCTTACTGTAGCATCCCTATAGGATACACATTTAGAATACCAAGTTTGAACTTTCTGCCATAATTTGTTTTGGAGATATGCTGATAACAGACAGACACACAGACACACACACACACAGACACACAGACCATTTGCTAAAAACATGATTTTCGTATTCAGAGGACCTCAAAACGTGTAAATATAACAAAATCTCGCGTTCGAAAATTTGAGCCAAAAACAATACTTTCTCTAACTTATGGGTAAGAGAAAGTAAAAAGTACATTTATTTAAAATGAGGAAAATGAATTAGAAAAGTTATAAAACAAATAAGAAATATCAGTCGTGTCGTTATAAATAAGATACCAAATGAAAGGGAAAATTTTTGTGAGTCCGATGTATTAAACAGCTTATCGATCGAACAATTAGATTTTTTAAAATTAACTAAAGTATGAATTTTAGGTGGCAACAGCAGAAGGTTGTATGGAAACCGTTAGGAAAAAAAAAAAAAAATCTGCTTCACATTAAGTCACATGTTTTTGAATGGGATTAAAAATTGCAGTTTTCAATTTTTTTTTAATTTTCTCTCACGAACACAAAAATATAATGTACAGCCTGCTTCCCCACAAGACCAACTTGCATTTCAAATTTCATCATTTTTTTTTTTTTTTGGTTAATAAACGAAAAAGTTGCTTTTTTTTTATTAAATTTTATTCTAACTTCTAAAAGATTTATGTGATACGATACATTAAGAATTTGGGTTTTAAATGTTTTTTTAAATAGATTATTTCGTAGTCTAATCCTTCATAATTGCCAAAGTACAGTCGGTAACAAAAGTCTCCAAACTAGACTGACTAAGAACAGGATTCGACAAGGATTTATTTAACAAAACTGTATTAAGTGTACTTTTTTTACATAGGAAATTTTTCTAGTGTTCGGAGACTTTTGTTGCCGACTGTATGGGGATCGTACATTTTTGTTAAAATCGACACTTTTTTTTTTTTTATTGGCTGGCACTCATTTCCAAGTCATAATACGGCATTAACTATTTTGTTCAAGACCTTTCTCTATGAAGGATCAAAATTGTGATATCAAGACTTTGGATCAATCCCAGACTGTTGCCATTTATCCATTGTGTATAGCGATGTGACATAAAACTCACTCAGTCTTAAAGTCAAGTGACGTGAAGACTAAGTATTGAAGATTATAGAGGAATGTAAATCAATCTGTCAAGTTGCAAATCTTTGAGAAAATGAACTTTCACTGATATCTCTATTTTCACAAGGAGAGAAAACATTATGGAGAAACGGTCGGCTTAACCATTTCGATAGTAATTGATAAGAAATGAAAGCATCAAGAATATTTATATTCAACTAGAAAACGAGATAAAAGTAAAAATCGTCTGATTTAGATTAATAAAAGAGAAAATCTATCAGAAGCATCCCCCCCCCCCCCACCTTTGAAAAACGACGTTGCCAATTTCCCACAGTGTAGCATCTCAGGTCATGTTCGTCGGCCTAGTCGTTCGGAGTTTTCCGTGTTCTTCTTCCGGAACTTGCGTAAATATGGGCTAGGATCCCTTAGAAAGACGCCCACGGAGGGCGCTCCCCCTCAGGCCTAGGACAATAGAGCAGTCAATCGGCCTTAATCTCCACAACAACAACAACAACCCATAGTGCAGTATGAGTGTGACGCAAAATCCGCTCAGCCTTAGCCTCAACCTTTGAAAGACGAAGAGAAAACACACGGTCACACTTTGAAAGCAAGTCTGGAAACTCAAAGTTGGGGGGGGGAGGGGGGGGAGAGCACACACACAAACCAAACCACCACGAAGATTCATCTCATTTCTGAGATTCGAGAGAGTTTTTTAACCCCGTTACTTATTCGTTAAATATTCATTGCATAAGTGGGGCAAATCCAAGAGGAATTGCCCCGGGAATCCTTGCATAAGTATTACAAGTTCAAGTAGCAGAAAAAAGGATGAGTATCTAGCACAACGGTGACGGTAAAGGCGACGCTTTTATTTACGACGTTTTGTTGTGTTGTTTTCTGTTGGGATGTTTGACCGTTAGGGCGGGGGGCGCGATTTCACGCTTTCGTGATTTTCTCCTGGAGAAAATGCAAATTTCGGAAACTGTCCACGATCTCTCTCTTTTTTAAGGGAAAGTGGGGATTAAAGTCAGCCACGGTTGAAATGACTGTCATTACTATTTTTGTTTTTTATTGTGGTCTAAATTGATCCCCAATTCTTTATGTAAACAGGTTGGGTTTATTTTACATTTTTGGTTGGATATTGGGTTGGGTTTTTGTTTACTGGTCAGATTCGATTCGACTGTATTTGATTTCTTTCTCTCTCTCTCTCTCTCTTTTTTTCTTTCTTGCTAGAAAACTGATAGCTTGTTTGAGGTGGAAATTATTATATGTTTGAATAAATTTATCAAATTTAATAATAAGAAGCTATGATGAATAAGAATTTTCAACCAAATACCATAAATTGAAAAATTAAATAACTGTAACGTCCTCATAGCTAACGCTTTGCCTTTATTTATTTATTTTATTTTTTTCTCGTTAATGAAAGATTCCAGCTAAATTACTTCCAGCCGATACAACTGTTGCGAGTTTTGTTAGTACTGATGTTTGCTTTTAAAGATTTGAATGTTTTATTATGAGCCATTCTTCTTCTTCTTCTTCTTTTAAAAACCCCTTAATTGCCCCGGGCGTAAATATACGTTTTTCTGAAGTACGTTCCTTTGTATTTGGTACCAGTGAAACAACTGACACGGTTTGACAATGGAATAAAATAACCTTGAAAGTGAACTTGACAGTGTTTTTGAAAGATTTGCTCATTTTAGAGTTGAAAGAGAACGGTGGCACTTTGAAGTGAATCTCGTAAATTTTCGTCGGCAGGTAAGGGGTTAATCTGCAAAATGCATGCACATACAAAATATGTATGCATAACAAAATATACGAATTTCAGTACAATGAAATACAGTAACCGCCGCTTAATAAATTCACTGGTTAATAAAATCAGCCGCTTAATCTGATCAAATTGCCAAGGCCGGAATCAAATCAATACAAATTATTTTTAAAGCAGCCGCTTAATAAAATCAGTATCGCCGGTTAATAAACTCAAAAATATCTCCTCAGCAGCCAAAAATATCATTCATGCACATTAATTTTTTTTTTTTTTCTTACATTGAGATTTTTATTTTTTATTTTTTTATTAGAAAAGAAATTAAAGCACAACAATCCCTTCGTTATCGCTGATTGTCGAAGATTTTACACTTGCAGCACAGTTGCAAATTAAACACTCCCCATCACTTATCTCCGTAACAATTTCAAGGAACGTATTCTTCAAAACGCAGTAATAGGTTACAAATTTGATTTGAAATGATTTTTTTTTTTTTTTTTTTTTTTTAATTAAAAGGCAATTTCTAGTTCTTATTAGGACTGAGGGCCTATTAGTCTCAGACAGGGATTTTTGCGTTGTCGTTTTCGATAGTTGGACATTTGTCGAAATCATTTTTCGATAGTTGGACATTTATCGAAATCTAAAATTTATCGAAAATATAATTGAATAATTTGAAAGCGATGTTATAATTGGGAAGAAAAAAAAAACTAATAGCCCTCCGTCCTAAACTAAATTCTGCTTTGGCTAGCATTTCGTCAAAACCTTTTTTTTTTTTTTTTTTTTTTTTGAAAGAAAAAGAAAAGAAAATTAATAATAATGAGTATCATTACAAGCACGGAGTAATATTAATAGGAGTTGAAGGTCCAATGGGAGAAAGCTACGAAACTGTGATCTAAATTTTTGGTAAATATTGAGGGCGCCACTTGTCATTCCTCCCTACTTCGGCGCGGATATACTGTTGTTTTCAATAGAATTTTGCTGAAGTACATTTAAAATTTTTTATTTTAAGCAATTTAATTTCTTTGTAAGTTCTTAAAACTGCATAATTCAGATGTTTCAAATAAATACTTCGTTCCTAGTTGTAAAACAGGCTATGATAGTGATAAGAAAAACAAAAAAAAAGCCCTAGGAGAAAAATAAAGTCCGAGTTCGTGTTTTCTGCACCTAAAGTAAGTTTATTTTTTTTCTTTACAAAATTTCATCCATTCTCCTTCCTCCCAATTGTCTGTTTTAGCTAGCTTCGGTTCATAAGAATCGTCATTTTTTAAAAGCTTTCTTTCAAAGTAAAATTAGCATAAAATGGCTCTTAAAAAAAACATGTTGGTTAGAATACTCTATTTAATGAAATTTGCTTTCAATCGAACTTTTTTCAGATGATATTATTTTTAAAAAAATAATTAAAACGAGACATTTCTCCATTGAATAGCATTGCGGAAGCTGGAGAGAAGGAAGGATTGCACGCTGGCGCCATCTGTAAACATTAGAAAACAACATCACAAAATTTCAGCGTTACCTTCTTCTCCTGTCTTTTTACTCCGTGATTACAAGAGATATCGAAAACGTTTTTTTTAATAATTTTGAATTAGGAAATAAATAATGCGCGTGCAATAATATGAAATAAAAATATGAATTTAATGATTTGATTTTTATATAAAACACGATCGCGTGCTATCTTAAAAAGTAGATGTAAAATTTAAAGTTTAATTTTCTTGGCAACAATTATAAATTAAAATAAATAATTTAATGAAAGTTTGTTCTTTAGTCCGTGTAAGATGTCAAAAAATATACGACAAAGTATTATATCTCTTTATTCCTTTTCAAGGCATCTATTAGTGGTTTCGAAAAGGTTTAGCAGTGAAGTTGTTGGACTCAATTCTGTAATTTCGGATACGTTTGCAAAGGTACGGGGAATTCATTATTCACTGAATCTTTTTTTTTCATTCTTTATCTCTGTGAAATGTTTAATTGTTCATAATTATTATTTTGTAAATTAAAAATCAATCTTTTCTTACAGTTTTAAAAGTGCCTTGTTTTTATTTGTTTCCCCTTATAATACTTTATTTATTTATTTTAAAATTACTATAATTCATGAGGTTTAAGCGAAAATATTTTAAATTTATACGAACAACGTGAACTTTTAGTAAAGTAATGATGATTTTCCTCAAACGAAAGGGCATGGGAATTTGGAATGCTTTTAATTTATTTATATTGAAGAAACGATTAATTAATTGTCTATCAAAAATTAATTAATATTGTTTACTAATTCCATTATTCGTCACCTTTTGAAGTTTCTTTCCGGTCAGTAATACCTTTTCCTTAAGTGCAGGAACGTTCATCGGATATAAAAATCAGCCGCTTAATAAAATCACTTTGGCTCAGAACGAATGTGATTTTAATAAGCGGCGGGAACTGTATATACATATGATAAAATATTTGATATTATGAATAAAAATATTACTAGAATTAATTTATTTTACAATTTTAATTGTATGCAAGGAATGCATTTTTGCACAGTTTGTAATAAATATAAAGTACTTTTTCGTGTGAAGACCGCTGTACATGTGATTCATGCACACAGTGAGACCCAGTGATAGAGCTATCTAAAGACCAAACAATCTGAGATTTCCTTGTATCAAATAGTCTGGTCTTCAAACTGGCAATTCAGGATTTTTTTTTATCAGTTTCTTTTATTATTATTTACCTATTAAATTATTCATTGTTATTATTATGAATTATTTAATACTAGTATCGCCCGGTAGTCGAATCTCGATCACTTTTTTAGAAAGCAAAGCAAAGTAAAGTAATTCCCTTCTCGTAAACGTAATTAAATTACAATACAGCTGCGCCAATTTCTTGTCGATATGCATTCAGAGTGAATCAGCAGAGTTTTACTTATTATACAGGGTGAGTTTGACATAATCTGCCAAACGAAAGGAGGTGATAGAACAGCCCATGGGGAGCATAAAACATAATAGAAACCCTGCCCTATCTCTAACCGTTTCCGAGTTATGGTAGATAGAAGAAAAATCTGTTTTTTTCCATCCCGTCTGAAAAAACCCAAATTTGTGAGCTTTCTGAAAAACTTACACGCAAAATAAGCCCATATTTGGAAAGGGCAGATAAAATCCTATCGGGTGACACCATTTACATCAGGATACCTTAATTTGACGACGAGCTACAAGCGCTAAAACATTGGCGAAGTTTAAAAACGAGTTGTCGCCAAATTCTTTAACCGGCAATTCTGCAAACACCGTTCAAGCTACAATCGGTCAAATCTACCAAAAACTTCTCCATTCCACAAGCTTTAGAATGAATCCACAATAAACCATATCGGTGTTCCAGTTCAGGAGAAATTTAGCCTTTGTTTGCAATACATCACTGAAAACGGCGTTCGTCGAAATTCGGAAAATGAAACGATTGTGAGTAAATGGAACGTATGCAAATTCGGGACTATCTGCATATGGACTCTTAGTGATATGCAGATGTATTCCAACCTTATTGCGTGCGCATTCCACTCGCGTTTACAAAAGGCGAGTCAATCTGTAACAGCTCATTAGCTCGTCAGCTTCTTTTACGTTTTATGCTGCTTCTTGCTTTAGCATTTTCTGGATTTTTCCTGAGCTCGGCCGATTCTTTTCACGCTGCTGTAACATCTACTTGGTCTCTCTTAGTTTATACTTAGTATGTTTTCCTACATTGGCACGAATTAACCAAGTTGGTTTTTCTTCCGTTGCACATTTTTTCTTCTACCTTTGTAAATTAATATTGAAATTTTATTCCTTTTTGTTTACCCTTCTGACTTTTATTTTCAATTGAAGTCATTACAGGGATCAAATTGTAATACTTTCGAACCTGTAAACAGATATGCCTAGTTTTACAAATGAAGTATACGCAGATATGCATTTTGTGTATGGATTTTGCGATGGTAACTCTCGGAGATCCGAAGAAGAGTACCGTCTACGTTATCCACATCGTCGTGCACCCAACCATGCTGTATTTGCCGCAATTCATCGAAGGCTTAGGGAGAGTGGGTCGTTCGTTAGGGTGTACGAAAGGGGCCATGGTCGCCGCTCCGCCACCGCTGAGGAGTCCGTACTCGACCGAGTGGAGGAAAATCCAAATATGAATTCATGCATACTTGCGAGAGAAGGTGGAATCTCCCAAAGTAAAGTGATAAATGTTTTGCTCAAACACCAGTATCATCCATACCACTTCACACCGGTACAAAAATTACGCCTCTCAGATTTCCAAAAGCGGATAACATTCTGCCGCTGGCTTTTGGAGCGAGATATTGAGGAGCACCATTTCCTTAGAACGATACTGTGGACAGATGAGTCACTTTTCACTCGGGATGGCATGTTAAATTTACATAACTGGCATCACTACTCTGAACAAAATCCATTTGTAACACGAAACTGATCGTTTCAGACGCGATTCAGCTTAAATGTTTGGCTTGGAGTGGTTGGCGATCGCTTGATAGGTCCACATGTGTTCCAAGATCATCTGACAAGCAATACATATTTGGAGTTTCTGGAACATCATCTTCCAGGATTACTTGATGTCATTCCTGTACCCCAACGAGCGGAAATCATTTTCCAACACGATGGGGGCCCCTGCACATTCTTCCAATGCTGTTCGGGACTTCTTGACTCATCAGTATCCGCGATGGATTGGTCGTAATGGACCAATTTCTTGGCCACCTAGATCGCCAGATCTCACTCCATTGGACTTCTATGTTTGGGGTTTCCTGAAGCAAGAAGTTTACCGCACAGACGTTGCCAGTTTCTAAGATTTAAGCAGCCGGCTCGATGATGCAATAATGAAACTGAGGGATGAGCTTTCGCTAAGCGCTACTGTGGTTTCCGTTCGTAAGCGGGCAAGGCCATGTATCAGGTGTGGGGGTGACCAATTTCAGCAGCGGCACTAAATTTCACACATCTTTTCGAATGCATATGTACTTTAATCATAAACGGGAGATACGACTTTTTTTTTTTTTTTTTTTTTTTTTTGGCATATTCCTTTGTGAAAGACGGGAGAAACGTCATACTTCTTTTGTTTCCATTCCATTGTGTTTGTAAACTTAATACAACTGCAACTTTTCTTGTATGTCTTCTAAAACTTTCTTTTTTGCATCTGAAAAACAGCGGGCTGAAGGCGGACATGAAATCAGTAACGACAATGGCACCCAGTGAGTCTCCTTCTCGAAAAACGTCGAGTTCAGTGATGAATGTTTTTCAAACAAAAGGCTAAATTTCTCCTGAACTAGAACACCGATATGGTTTATTGTGAGCTCATTCTAAAACTTGTGGAATGGAGAAGTTTTTGGTAAATTTGACCGATTGTAGCTTGAACGGTGTTTGCAGAATTGACGGTTAAAGAATTTGGCGACAACTCGATTTTAAACTTCTCTAATGTTTTAGCGCTTGCAGCTCGCCGTCAAATTAAGGTATCCTGATGTAAATGGTGTCAGCTGATAGGATTTATTCTTCTCTTTCCAAATATGTGCTTATTTTGCGTGTAAGTCTTTCAGGAAGTTCACAAATGTTTGTTTTTTCAGACGGGATGGAAAAAAACAGATTTTTCTTCTATCTACCATAACTCGGAAACGGTTAGAGATAGGACAGGGTTTCTATTGTGTTTTATGCTCCCCATGGGCTGTTCTATCACCTCCTTTCGTTTGGCAGGTTATGTCAAACTCACCCTGTATTTCTCTAAGTTTGATACACTGCAGAGGCTGAGCCTTTCCAGAAATGAGAGGAAATCGCGACGTAGAAGTTTCCCCTGTTCGGTGGTATAGCCTAAAAACTAACTTTCACCAATTCAAACCAAGGTCCAACCAAATATCAAGTTCGGTTAAATTAAGTCCATTGGTTCATAAAATACAGTGTTCGAATTCAATTAGACAGATATTTTCTAAAAATGGTTGAACTGAGTTTAGGAAATCTCAAAATGTGTCACTTCATTGGAAACCGAAAATCTAAACTTTTTCTGAATCTTATACTTTTTTCTTATACAGGGTGTCCCTGAATTCATAGATAAAAAAATAATACTTATATATGAACAATATTTAAGCCCGCGGACTTAGTTCAATGGACTAATAAGGAAAAATGACGACATTTGTCTGAGGAGATTATTTCACAAATAAAATGTATTTTTAACAGTTGTTTCTTCAGAATCTTTGGAAGCGTCGTTTTAAACCTAGCAATATGAACTTTTATGTCATAAATTGACTAAAAAACACAATCGTAAAAAATATAATCAAAATAGGAATTATTTTATTTTATTTTATTTATTTATTTATTTATTTATTAAAAAAAATAATAATAGTAAAAAGTCATCGCCAACATGACGACAAAAATTTAAAAGGCATTGTGGGAGTCCTATATTAAAATTGTACTGCCTGTGGAAGTATGAAAATTGGGTCGTGAAAAATGAATTTTATTTGGAAATCTTTCATTGAATGATTTTGGTTTCACTATTGTACAATATTAATTTGGATTTATTAATAATTTGGCTTCTGGTAAATTGAAATTTTAATTAGGTGGTGAAATTGGTATAACATTTATGAGTTTCAAATTTTAAAGGTAAACTGGTATGTTGTGGCCACCACAAGACTTTTCTTTCAAGACTTCTATATTTTCCTATACAAATTCACTCAGTAACAATATTGAACTAGTATGTTGTGGCCACCACAAGACTTTCTTCTATATTTTCCTATACATATTCAATCAGTAACAATATTAATTTTTTTTTTTTTTTGTTAAAAGTAATACATATTCAATCAGTAACAATATTTAAAAAAAAAAAAAAAAATTACTAATTTTTTTCGAATTTTTTTTAAGTAAAAAAAATCGATAACACGATAACATTGTTTTAAATTATCACAGATTTATAGTTCAACCATTCGTTTTAAAGGTGTTGACGAGATTTTTCGAATGATACCCATCTTCAAAATTTACCCCCTGGGGGGAAGCGATGCCCCCCCATGCACAAAATTTTTTTCCTAGTTACGTACTACTATTATCAATAATTCATATTAATTTTACAATCACAAGTGTAAAATAACTCTTATTATGCACATTTATACGAATTTTTGTCCTATACTGCCATGTTAAAAATTTAGATAAAATGCTATCACAGCGCCACCTGTTGAGCTATTGAACCGATGCCCCCACATGCACAAAATTTTTTTCCCAGTTAACTATTAATATTATCAACGAGACCTTTCGAAAGATACCCATCTTGAAAATTTACTTCCCTGGGGGGGGGGGGGGGGGGGGGGGGAACCGATGCCCCCACATGCGCAAAATTTTTTTCCTAGTTAACTACTACTATTATCAATAATTCATATTAATTTTACAATCACAAGTTTAAAACTCATTATGCCCATTTATACGGAATTTTGTCCTATGCTGCCATGTTAAAAATTTGCATAAAATGCGATCACAGCGCCACCTGTTGAGCTATTGATCCCCAAATCTAATCAGCACCAGTTCATGTCAGGGTGCAACTAAATACCAAGTTTGGTTAAATTTCATTCATTGGTTCGTGAGATACAGCGTCCACAAAAAAATGAGACAGACGGACAGACAGACAGACATTTTCTAAAAACTACTAATTCGTAATCTAGACATTTCAAAACATGTAAATCCATCAAAAAATGGACTTCGAAAATTTTCGCGAATCCAATACTTCCTCTATATTACATATAGAAAGTAAAAAACCTGATTAAATATTAGATAAATCTCAAATGACAGCTATTTCTGCATCTATTCAGGAAACATATTTGACAGCTGCTTTAATAAAAATCATTTTATTTGTTATTAATCACTTTGTGGTTTAAGAAAAATAAAAAGATAATCTGGTGTGTCATTCACACGACTTTCTCTTGCCCTGAAATTTAATTTCATAAATACATGGGTGAGATTAAGAGGTAAGATAACAAGTACTGTTATGTAAACTTAAAACAATTCAAATTAGGCATCGGAACAACTTTATGTGACAAATAATTCTACGTGAGGGGAGTTATCACGTTTCATTACTGCACCTACATTTACATTGAATTTAAATCTTATTAAAATTAAAAGTTCACATAAATTAATCAGACCTTTCTCACGGAGCATTCATTGAAACTTATTCTTTATCAAACTTTTCCAACAGCAAACTCAATAACTTTAAAATACAACTTAAGATCAAATGTTAAATAAAAATTGACTTCGGTAATCACGAGGCCTCAAAACGTGTAAATATACAAAAAAGCAAGCGATAAATATTTACTTTAAAAAACACATTCTTTACCATATGTCAATGAGGAATTAACTTCAATTCTTGAGCAGATTTCCTAGACATGGTAAATTATAGTAAAGCACTTTCACTAGCAATAAAAAAGAATGTTATCGTTTAAATATTGGCAGAGCTCTATATCTTTTGAAGATTTTGTACAGACCAGATGGTGCACCTAAATATAATCGTATAGTAATAACACGGCACAACCTGATACACTTCCACCCATTTTCAATTATTCTCACACTATAACCTAGTTCTTTTGTGTAGCCCTGTAAACGCAGTGACTCAATTCCCTACCATATCTACATGTGAGACATGTTACGCACATACAAAATATATATTAGTTTCATTTAGTTTAGTGCAATCTATGTTAAACTCTACTTGCCTGAAATTTCCCCCATAGACGTAATGTATTTGAATTCTCTTAGGTGTCCCTGTACACGAACCACTTGCTTCATCTTAACGAAATCTTAGTGTAGCATCCCTATATAATACAGATTTAGAATACCAAGTTTGGACTTTCTGCTACTATTTGTTCTTGAGATATATCAGGCTACCACTTGAAAATTTAAAATCCCAATAACTTCCGAAATAATATTCAAAGTCGAACCAAATTTGGACAGTGAACTTATTTTATAAATATCTTGAATGAAGTTTTTAACCAAGTTGCTCCGCCATTTTGTTTTTAAGTGGAGACCACTTGAAAATTTCAAATTTACATTGTAACGTATTCCAAATTTCTTTGAATTTTGATGTATACATAGACGATATAAGTGTCTCAATCAAGATTATTAATGAACTTTATCCGTCATATTTAACAAAGTGCCGTATATCTTAAGTTAAGCAAGGCCACTTGAAGTCAGGCTACCACTTGAAAATTTAAAATCACGATAACTTCCGAAATAATACTCCAAATCGAACCAAATTTGGACAGTGAACTGAATATTTTGGATGAGTTTGCCAATCACGTTGCTCTGCCAGTTTGTTTTCAAGTGGAGACCACTTGAAAATATCAAATTCACATTGTAAAAAGCGTATTCCGAATTTGCTTGAATTTTGATGTATACATCGACCATATAAGGGTCTCAACCAAGTTTATTAATGAACTTTAAGCGCCATTTTTTGGAAAGTACCGGATAACTTATACTAAGCGGGCCACTTGAAATCAGGCCCCCCCACTTGAAAATTTAAAAACTCTATAACTTCTGAAATAATACTCAAAATTGAACCAAATTTGGACAGTGATATTATCGTATATTTATCTTGAACGTGTTCACTGGGCAACTTGTCCCGACATCTTGTTTCTAAGTTGCAGCCTCTTGAAATCACACTGCCACTTGAAAATATGCCATCACGATAACTTTTAAAATAATAAACTAATTCAAATAAAAGTTGGATAGTGAACTTATGGTTCAAATATCTAAGATAAGTTCACATGGTGATTTGATCCGCAGTTTTATTTCCAAGTGGCGGCCACTTGCAAATTTGTCATTATGGTAACTTTAGTAACACAATCAGTTCATATCAAATTTGGATAGTGGTAGTGGATTTATCATTCAAAGATCAGTAAGTTCGCTGGGCATCTCACTCCGCTTTTTTTTCCAAGTGGTGCCACCTGAAAATTTCTTATGGCGATAATTTTTGAAATACTGATTTAATTTAAACTAGAACTGGACAATGAACTTATCATACAAATATATTGGATGATTTCGCTGGGCAAGTTGTTTCGCCATTTTGTTTCCAAGTCGCAGCCACTTAGACTGCCACTTGAAAATTTGCAATAATAACTTTTGAAACACGGCACTGATTTGAACCACAATTGGACAGTGAACCTATGCTTCAAATATCTTGGATGTGTTTGCTGGGCAACTTGTTCCTCTGTATTGTTTCCAAGTGACGGCCACTTGAAAATTTGTTATTACGGAAACTTTTGAAATACTTAATCAATTCAAATCAAAGTTGAAAAATGGATTTATCATTCAAACAACAAAAATCTAGAAATTTCACGTAACTCGTGAACCAATCACGTTATTGTGTCCATCTTTGGTATATCGATAATAAGTATTTTCTCGCCAAAAGTCACCATGGGGGAAAAGTCGCCAAATTTGGCGCCAAATCCATTACCTGCCTTATTGGATCTTTTTAATGCGTTTTTGATGAAATTAGGCTATTTTAATGCTAAAACAAACTAGAAATGCAGAAAACTAACATTTTATCAACTTTTACTAATGCTCTTTGAAAAAGGAAAAATGTTCAAATTTGCAACGATATCTTAGATGAGCAACTTTCTCAGCCATTTTGATCGAAATGGCAGCCACTTTATTTTTCAACACGATGACTTTTGAGATTTTGAATTAATTCGAACTATATGTGTACAGTAGACTTATCTCACAAATGCATTTAATATATTTTTCAACTTAACCCACCATTTTGTTTCCAAGTGCCGGCCACTTGAAAATTTTAAATTCACATAAAGAGGTATTTATGAACCGATTTGCTTAAAACTCCATATGTGCATAGCCTACATCAATATTTCTGCCAAGTCACAGGTCGATATGTAAAATTTTGATTTTATAATTTTGACTGATCTTTATTTTTTGGTGTGCTAAGACCGAAAATGAAGTCAGTTCTTCTCTATCATGTATAGATTTTTGTCAATACAGGGTGCCTACCAATGTAATTTCTCCCATTACTCTTTCACCAATATAATTATATGGTAAGTTTTATAGTATGTTTTCATGATTAATTAATCATGGATACCTATTGTTGTAGTTGTAATAGCGCAGCACTAGTGCAACGTAAAACCATACTAACCAACCAACCAACCTATTGTTATGATGGTATATTTAAGAAATTGTGTCGGTAAGCACACTATATTGGCAAAAATCTGTACGTGATGGAGAAAAATGGGCTGCATTTTCGGTTTCAGCAAATCAAAAAACATACAGTTCAGCTAAAATCATCGAGTCAAATTTTGTCAACTTCAATTTTGTAGGCCTGTGTAATTTTTAGCCACCATTTTGAAACAAAATGATGACTACTTGATAAGGAAAAAGAAATCAACCTACCCTTCCAAATAAGCCGGAAGGACTTGTTTCAATTTTATTTTTATTCACCAGTAAAGAAATGTTTCTTTTTATGTTAAATGAAATAAATGAAAATGAAATGAAAAGTTGTAAGCATTTTATATTATTGGCACTAACTTGAAATTACAACTAAAAAAAAGAAGAAAAATGTCAGGAAAAAACGCAAAAAATGGCATAAAATATAATATTTTAAAAACATCTAATAGGAATATCGAAAATCTAAAGGTAGGTACGCATTTCTTTATCCAGAAAAAAACTTTCAGACCTATACGTGCCATAATTATCTCTGTACGTCGGTACATCGCACAACAGACTGACAAACACTTTTTACTGTCTCTTACCCATAAGGTAGAGAAAGTAGAGGTCTGCATGGGCCGGGCTCGGGCTCAATATTTTTTGTGTGTACTCGGGCCGGGTCGGGCCTGGAGGAAATTTTAAGCCCGAGCCCGGCCCAGCCCGAATCTTTTTCTGAATTTCTCGTTAATCAACGAAAAGGGAAAATGATAAAATACTTTTTCAGTCATTTATTTTACATAATTTTACTGTCTGGTATGTCACATAAAATTTTATTTTGTTAAAAGGTGTCTGTAACTACAATTTAATTGTCTATCAGCTTGACTGTTCGCGATCTGATTCTCCGCAAATATTTTAAACGTGTCTCGAAATTAATATATTTTATTTAAAGTAATATTGGATGGTTTCTAATCCAAAATAATATGCATGTTACTACCAGTTTGCGTACATGTAACAAACAAAAGAAATTAGGTACGTTACTGTATATAAGGCTTTGTTTTCTATGGTCTGTAGTGTTTAGGTGGTATGAAGGCTATAAAAATCCTTCCGCTGTAACTTTTCCTTTAAGGCTTCTTTTTCTTTTCTTCGAGGTACTGGGTGAAAGTAGCATCAATTTTAGCATGTGCAAAAGCATCTTTTCTATTGAATATGGTTGGATTAGCATTAAAGTTTTGTTTACCGGATCACATGAAATATTTGGATACATTACGGTATATAACAGGAAGTGGTTGAAAGTGTATTTTTAGTACTATTAACCATTTTAAATATCTTTCTATATTGTTTGAGGAATGCTAATATTTTCGATTTGACTTTTTGTCTGTCTTTGTGTTTTCTGTACGTCTCTAATAATGAAATACCGTTTCTGTATACTATTTTGTAAACATTCAGCAGTTTTGTTAAAGAACATTCTATTGATTAGCTATATAAAACTTCTGCAAAACATATACTAAAAATCTTTTTCGTATAAAGGCTTTTTTTTTTTTTTTTTTTTTTTTTTGTAATTTTACATATTTTTGAATCGGTCCGGGCCTGATTTTATCGCTTTTTGTCCGGGCCGGGCCGTACATTAGTAAAAAAGAAACGGGCCGGGCCGGCCCTGGGCCGAATTTTTCGATTTCATACCGGGCCGGGCTGGGTAAGAAAACCTTTCCAACGGGCCGGGCCGGGCTCGGGCCTGAAAATTTCGGCCCGTGCAGACCTCTAAGAGAAAGTATTGTTTTGGGGTCAAATTTTCGAACGCGAGATTTTGTTTTATTTACACGTTTTGAGGTCCCCTGAATACGAAAATCATGTTTTTAGCAAATGGTCTGTGTGTATGTCTGTGTGTCTCTGTGTGTGTCTGTCTGTTATCAGCATATCTCAAGAACAAATAGTAGCAGACATTCCAAACTTTGTATTCTAAATGTGTATCATATATAGATGCTACAGTAAGCTTTTCGTAAAGATCAAGCAAATGGTTCGTGTACAGGGACAATCAAGATAATTCTAATACGTGTGGGAAATTGCAGGTAAGTAGAGTTTAACGTCTATAGCCTGCACTAAACCAAATGAAACGAATATATACACTGCATAAAAAAAGTAGACGGACACTTCTTTACAATTTTTTAAAACCCCGTCTTTGTTTAATAGGAAATGTCAATTAAAATTCTTTAACATGTTTATACTTATCAATCTTCATATTTTTGACAGACAAATAAAAATATTCAATTATTTATAATTTTAATGCAGGAAAATTCAGAAAAGAGAAAAGATATACATTTGCACAATACTTTTTTTTTTTTTTTTTTAAGTAGACGGACACTGGTCAAAAACTGCAATTATCTAAGTGGGTATTTTTTGCGGAATACCAGTTTTGCAAGTACATGTACATTTGGCATTTTGCCAATTGCTAACGTGCTTGACAAGATGTTTTTATGCACTTAAATTTCTTGGAGATGAATGCGCCATGCCACGAGGAATTCCTCTAACTGATTACCAGAAAGGACAGATTATAGCGCTGAAAAATGTTAATAAAGGAGTCAGAGAAATTAGTAGGCTACTTCTAATAAGCAAAAGTAGCATCAGCGATTTTCTACGTGCTTCTGAAGCCCATTGCGTAAAGAAAAAGAGTGGCCGGCCAAAGAAACTTTCGCTTAGAGACCAAAGAAAATTTTTTAATGAGCTGAAAAAAACTGCAGCATCCCTTCCCAGAGTTCGAATAAGCACAGGAATTACTAACGTAACTTCTCAGACAATTTATAACTACATTAAGCGATCAGAGCTCTTTCAATATAAGAAGAGAAAACATCATCCATGCTGGAAGGATTACCACGTGACAGAACGCCTACAGTGCTCAAAACCATATGTCTTGGACTACAGAATGGATATCTGTAGTTTTTTCAGATGAGAAAAAAATTAATTTAGACGGCCCAGATGGATATCAATATTATTGGCACAGTCTGGAGAAAGAAGACGAAGTGTACTCTACTCGACAAGTTGTTGGTGGTGGCGTGATGGTGTGGCTAGCTGTTGGCTATGATGAAAGGACAAATTTAGTGTTCCTAAGTAAGAAGCAGACTCACAAAGATTATATTGAAACACTTAGCAGTGAGCTTTTGCCATTTGCGTGTGATCTTGGTGGAGAAAACTGGATTTTCTAACAAGATGGAGCGCCAATACACACCGCTAACAACGTTAAAAAATGGTTTAATGAGAACAACTTCAGTGTTTTACCCTGGCAAAAGCTTGTGACGCGGCATTTTATTTCGATATGAATTGGAAATTTGGGTCTTAAAAGTAATGATATCAAATTTGAGTGACGCTTTGCTATTAATTGAAATATATTACATAGATTTTCTTATTTCATCATTTGTTTATTTTTTCTATTTACCTCACAGTGTATACATAATATTTTCAACTTCAGCACGAAAAAATATATAGAATTTACTCCCTGATACGTTTTCATCTGCTCCTCGTGAATTCAAAATATGAGTTTTAGAAATGATATAATTTCTGTGACGCCTCAGTGTTACTTTAAAAGATTTATTTTTAGCTTTCATTACAATTACTTTTGTTTTGTTGAATAAAGTATATTTACACATTATAATAATGCTTTTAATTTTCAAATATACTGTCAAATAATCACACTTTTACTGTATTTATATTATAAATTGAAATTATCTAGTTCAATAAATTGATTTGTCTATTGCGTCACGCTATCCAAGACTGAAAGTAAAAATTTTGTAAATGTTAATTTGTATCATAGTACTAAGTGAAAATGTGTGCAAAGAGATTGTGTGATGCAAAGAAAACAAGTTTTTTTTTGTTAAAAGTAAAAAAAAATCGATAACTTTGTTTTAAATTATCACAGATTTATGGTTCAGCCATTCGTTTTAAAGGTATTGACGAGACCTTTCGAAAGATACCCATCTTGAAACTTTGCCCCCCCGGGTGGGTACTTCCCCCCCAGGGGGGGGGGGAACCGATACCCCCACATTCACAAAAATTTTTTCCCAGTTAACTATTACTATTATCAACGAGACCTTTCGAAAGATACCCATCTTGAAAATTTACTTCCCCGGGGGGGGGGGAGAACCGATGCCCCCACATGCACAAAATTTTTTCTAGTTAAATACTACTATTATCAATAATTCATATTAATTTTACAATCACAAGTTTAAAATAACTCTCATTATGCCCATTTATACGGAATTTTGTCCTATGCTGCCATTTTAAAAATTTGCATAAAATGCGATCACAGCGCCACCTGTTGAGCTATTGATCCCCAAATCTAATTAGCACCAGTTCATGTCAGGGTGCAACTAAATACCAAGTTTGGTTAAATTTCATTCATTGGTTCGTGAGATACAGTGTCCATAAAAAATGATACAGACAGACACACAGACAGACAGACAGACAGACAGACATTTTCTAAAAACTATCAATTCGTGTTCAGGACACCCCAAAACGTGTAGATCCGTCAAAAAACGGGGGTCGAAAATTTTCGCGAATCCAATACTTTCTCTATATTACATATAGAAGAAAGTAAAAAAAAAAAAAAAAAAAAAAAAAACTATTTTTTTCTTTTTTTTGGGGGGGGGGGGGGGGAAGTGATGCCCCCCACATGCACGATTTTTTTTTTTTTTTTTTTTTTTTTTTCAAATTAACTACTACTATTATCAATAATTCATATTAATTTTACAATCACAGGTTAAGAATAATTCTCATTATGTACATTTATACGAAATTTCGTCCTATACTGCCATGTTAAAAATTTAGAAAAAATACGATCACAGCGCCACCTGTTGAGCGATTGATCCCCAAATCTAATCAGCACCATTTTATGTCAGGGGCCAACTAAATACCAAGTTTGGATAAATTTCGTTAAAATAAATAAATAAATAAATAATAAAATAAATAAAAATAATTAAGATTTATTTTCTAAGTTTTTTTTCGTTAAAAGTAAAAAAAAAAAAAAAAAAATCGATAACTTTGTTTTAAATTATCACAGATTTATTAGTTCAACCATTCGTTTTAACGGTATTGATGAGACCTTTCGAAAGATATCCATCTTGAAAATCTACTCCCCTCGAAGGGAGACATCCCCCCCAGGGGGGTGGCGAGGCTCCTATACATACAAAAAATTTTTCCCAGTTGGCTATCTCTATAATAAAAAATTCTTGTAAAATCCATAATGATTACTAAAAAATAATTCTCTTTATGCACATTTATACAAAATTTTGTCCTATATCACCATGTTAAAAATTTAGAAAAAGCGGGATGGCAACGCAACCTGCCAGAGAATTTTTACCAAAATTTGATAGGCACTAACTTATGCCAAGGTGCAACTACATATCAATTTGTATGAAATTCTATGCAGTAGTTCCTGAGATACAGTTTCCACAAAATTTTGTCTCTCTCACACACACAGACAGACAGACAGACATTTTCGTATTCAAATCGTGTTCAACAGCCCTCAAAAAGTGTAAAATCCATCAAAAACCCGAGGTCGAAAATTTTTACGAATCCAATACTTTCTTCTATTGACTATAGAAGAAAGTAATAAGAAAAGAAATAAAATGCGAATATTTCGCTTGGGTTTGCTAGTTTAAAATAAAACGCTAAATTGGGTCTAGGAAAATACTTCAAAATTATCCTGTAATTTTAGAATTATATTTTTACTTTCTTCTACATTCAATAGAAGAAAGTATTGGATTCGTAAAAATTTTCGTCCTCGGGTTTTTGATGGTTTTACACGTTTTGAGAGCTGCAGAACACGATTTTACCATTTTTAGAAAATGTCTGTCAGTCTGTCTGTGTGTGTGTGACAAAATTTTGTGGCAACTGTATCTCAGGAACTACTGCACAGAATTTCATACAAATTGGTATGTAGTTGCACCTTGACATAAATTAGTGCCTATCAACTTTTGGTAAAAATTGTTTCACAGGTTCCGTTGCCATCCCGCTTTTTCTAAATTTTTAACAAGGGATAGGGCAAAATTTTGTATAAATGAGCATAAAGAGAATTATTTTTTAGTAATCATTGTGAAATTTACAAGACTTATTTATAATAAAGATAGTCAACTGGGAAAAATTTTTTGTATGTGTAGGAGCCTCGCCACCCCCCCTTGGGGGGAAGTCCTCCCCTCAAGGTGAGTAAATTTTCAAGATGGGTATCTTTCGAAAGGTCTCGTCAATACCTTTAAAACGAATGGTTGAACTATAAATCTGTGATAATTTAAAACAAAGTTATCGATTGTTTTTTGCTTTTAACAAAAAAAAAAAAAAAAACTTGGGGAAAAAAATCATTTTTTTTTTTAACGAAATTTAACCAAACTTGGTATTTAGTTGGCCCCTGATATAAACTGGTGCTGATTAGATTTGGGGATCAATCGCTCAACAGGTGGCGCTGTGATCGTATATTTTCTAAATTTTTAACATGGCAGTATAGGACAAAATTTCGTATAAATGTACATAATGAGAGTTATTCTTAACCTGTGATTGTAAAATTAATATGAATTATTGATAATAGTAGTAGCTAATTAAGAAAAAAATTTTGTACATGTGGGTGTATCTCTTCCCGCCCCCCCTCGGGGGAGTACCCCCACCGGGGGGGGGGGGGGTAAATTTTCAAGATGGGTATCTTTCGAAAGGTCTCGTCAATATCTTTAAAACGAATATTTGAACTATAAATATGTGATAATTTAAAACAAAGTTATCGATTTTTTTTTACTTTTAACGAAAAAAAACTGATTTTTTTTTTTTTTTTTTTTTTTAATTATTGTTACTGAGTGAATTTGTATTGGAAAATATAGAATAAAGTCTTGTAGTGGCCGCAACATACTAGTTTTCCTTGTTGTATAAACAGCTATTCGAATGCCACACTTTCTAGCCAGTATTAATTATTTATTCATTAAAATGTTTTATTCATTTTATAAATTTTAATGTCCTTATTATTATTCTTTTTTTTTAAAATAAATTCCTGAGAGAAATCAACAGCATTAAATTAAGCGTGTCACTTTTATCATTTTTGGCTTCGTAAAACTATGTCGTGGCATTCACATTACTTTCTCTTACTCTGCATTGTAATTAGAAAAAGTTTTTATTAACAGCACTAGTTTTTTATTTAAATCTTGCTGAGTAGAGGGAAAACTTTGTATTGAGTGTTTTCCTTGACATGGTATAATTTAGCAAAGCTCTTCCCACAATTTCATGCAACAGGAAAAAATAAAAATCTGGTGTGAGTCTACTCGACTTTCCGAACAGTACGTAATTAATGGTTGTTTAAATAAATTAAACTATAAGAGAAGTCTGAAATCAATCACCGCATGCGAATGAAGCATTTAAACGCTATTGCATTTTAAATAATTTGAGACCATAGGCCATAATGGTAAAGAATTTTTCGTTGTGCCCCTGGAAAAATTTATATGTACTAGATTCACCAAAATCTATACAGTTGGTGCGATGGTAACCTATAACACGTATATAAATTTTCAGCTCTATCGTATTAGGCGTTTAGATGCTATCTTTCATTAAATAATTTCGGTCCGTAGGTCATAATGATGAAGAATTTTTCTTTGTGTCCCTGTTAGGAAAAAAAAACTGTGAGAGCTAGATTCACCAAAATCTAAACATTTATTGAAACGGTGACTAATAATGTACGTATCAACTTTTAGTTCATCCAAACAAAGCGTTTAGACGCTATATAATACATTTATTTAGATACAAGGTATTGGAAATATTAATTAAAAAACTTTTAGTTAAGAGAAGTTCGTAATCGAATAGATACTTTTGAAAAAAATAAAAAATAAATAAATAAATAAATATATATATATGTATATATCGTAACAATCACATGACTTTCATAAGCTACTATTACACATATTAAATTACACTTTTTGGAGATGTGTTTAGAAGACATAAAATTGTTCTAAAAAATGGGAAACCTAACAATTTTCTGTAAGAGAAAACTTATACACGTGTCAGGACATATAAAACAGAATTTACATAGCGAATAATAATAATAAAAAAAAAAAAAAAAAAAAAAAAAAAAAAACTAGGGACGTTTTTTGAAGCAAAAGCTTCCGAGATCTATAACTGACCTACATAATCAAAATAATTGTCAATTTTCCTGTTATAGCTATTTCATACATGCGGAAGGATATCTGTAAAGGGTTTTATGCAGTAAAATTTTCAATAAATTTTTGAGATACCAACTTTCAGTCCCACTTCCGATTTTTAGCAAAACTTTTAGCAAACTCATCTACTGACCGGAAAACAACAATTACACACGAAAGGATACCTAAAAGGGAGTTGATATGGCACTTTCGAATATAATACGTACAGTCGTTTTTAAAAGAACGCACTTACGAGTCTTCAGATTGATCTACTTATAAAGGGCGCCTATCAATTTTCCTGAACTAACGGACTGATACATACGAAAGGACATCTAAGAAGGTATTTATATAGCAACTTTGACGAAATACTATAGAGCTGTTTTTGAGATAAGGAATAAGGACTTATGGTCCCACTTCCGTTTTACGATGTCACGCTTCCAGTTTTCCAATGCCAAAATTTGGAAAATTCATCCTTATACCAAACCTATCTCATTTCTGAAGTTTCGTCGTTCTGTCTTAATTAGTTTCGGAGATATGATAGCGAACAGTAAAATTCGATAACAAATGTTATAACTAATAATGACAGGAGACTTGGCGTTGGAATATTGAAACCCGAATAAACTAACTACGTCAGAAACGCCAAAAGAAAAATATTTGCGATGCATACAGCTGTTTCGCTAGCCTTAAGCGTGCCGTCTTCAGTGCAAAAAGAATTCTGAATCTAGAGAAGTGCTCGTATATATAGGAGAGGGACCGAATTTAGTTCAACCAATAGGATTGCGGGAAAGGTGGAGTGTGTGGCCAATAGGAATTTAGGAATGGTGGTTGAACTAAATTCGGTCCCTCTCCTATATATACGAGCATTTCTCCAGATTAAGAATTTTTTTTGCACTGAAGACGGTACGCTTAAGGCTACCGAAACAGCTGTATGCATCACAAATATTTTTCTTTTGGCGTTTCTGACGTAGTAGTTTATTCGGGTTTTAATAAATATTGTAACTGTTAGAAGATTGTTAGCGATATTTTTTATTATGCTCTTTAAATGAGACACAATACTCTTTATACATTTCAATTACATTTGTTTACATGTTTCTTAAGAATTATTATTTATTATTTATTATTATTGTTGTTAAATTTTAAATCAAAATAATTTTTATCGCATTTAAATACCTCAAAATTTTATGAAAGCACATAACAGCTAGCTAAAAATATTAATTTCTATGTTATTAAAAATGTTATTAATTAGAACTTGAAAGTCATTTTTAATATAATTTTTAAGGAACATTTATTTTCGTGTGCGATTCAATTATAAGTATTCATTATTTAAAAAAAATATTAATAATTAAAAAGAAAATAAAAGATTATTTATTACTTTAATCAGAATATTAAAAATATGTAAAATTACTATATTATTTCATCACTCATTATAATACATAGAAACTAGGAAGCAAAACCTTGATGAGATGATAATTATTAAGAATTTAAAAAACAACGTATATATGACTGTTTATGCTATTACATATTATTATTATTATATCATAATTACACAATTTTTTTTTTTCATAATTAAATATCTTGAAATTCGATAAGATCAACAGCCTGCTTTAAGAATAGAAGATTGCGTGTTTATCTATAAATAGATATTGAAAATACATTTTTCTTTAGATTCTATACACAGCTTTTATTATTAAATATATATATAATTTAAATTAAGCAAAACATAAAATGATTCTACCTATACTTTTTATTTATTTATTTTTATTTTTTAATAAAATTTTACATTTTTCATAAGTCAACAACGATGAAGCTTTTGATTCCTTATTTATTTTAAATATAATATATTATTTCTTTTATTTATTACTAGCAGGCTACGCCCGCTTCGCTGGTCACTATATTTAAATGATTTTTCAAAAGAATTGGATTAGTATTTATTTTTTACATCACATTACAAATAAAAACTTAAAAACAAACACTGAAATCGCTTTAGATTTCGCTTCTTTGGGTACCCGTTGCCTAAGGCAGCTCTTTTTTCTACCCGTACTGCATCGGGTCCAGTTTCCCACTGTCTACAGAAAGGTCTTTCCCGGGCACTTCAATCTGGATATTTATCGACGACTTGTGGATTTTCTGTTATTTAAGAACTACGATTTTAAAGATGACTGTATCTCAGCATCTATTATATATTTTAGTTTTTGAACCATGTGTTTTATAGCCCCAGTTATTTACACTATATTACGATTTGATTCTGACCAGTGCAATAAAATAAAATAAAAATGTAGATTTTCTTTTAAAAGGAATTAAATACATGAAAAACGAATTTTAATCAGTTTATCCTTTCTACTATAAACTACCATTTTTTTCAGCCAATAAATATTATAAATAATAATAATAATAATAATAAAGATTTTTCTCTTAAAGGAATTAATTAAAAAAATGAAAAATAAAAAGTTGCTATAGTATAAAACTTATACATAAACGTAACAATTTATTTCTATTGCATTACCATTTGATTTTCAATAAATATAATAATAATAAAAAAAGAATAAAAGAAAATCACCTTCAAATCAATGTATTAAATAAAAAATGAATTGCATAATAGCTGTTGCTAAGATACGCAGACGTTTACAATCGAAGAATAAATTCATGAAAAACGAAGCATTAACGCCAATATTTAAAATCGAAAAAACATTAATTTAAAAAATTCAAATTCGAAATTCGAAAAAATCTCGATGAGGTGCACATCTGCAGGTTCCCAGGCACCTATATGCCAAATTTGGAAGCTCTGCGATCAATAGTGTGAGCACCAGAGCGCAGACAGATACACAGACACACACACACACAGACACTTCTCTTTATTTATATAGATTTTTTCTTTCTTTTTTTCTTCTCTTCTTTTTTTGGTCATAATAAAAAAAAAAAAAAATTACACTAATTTCTTTATCATATTTAAATACCAAGTCAATAAAAGCGCAGCTTGCTTTACAAATAAAAGTAGAAGTATGTATGTTTCTTTAAAAACAGATATTAAAAATAGATTCTTCTTTGCATACAACAGAGATGTTACATATGTATATATATATATTAAGCAAAATGTAAAATGATTCCTTCCTATCCTTGTTATTTTTTTTTTACATTTTTCATGAAATTTTACATATTGTTTATAAATTAAAAATGATAATAGTGTGTGTTATATATTTGCACTTTAAATATTATTATACATTTTAAATTTCTTTTTCTTTCTTTCTTTTCTTTTCATTTTTCTTTTCTTCTTTCTTTTTTTGTCATTATTAAATCTTGAATCATACTAATTTCTTTATCATATTTAAATATCGTGATATTGATAATCAATAAAAATTCAGCCTGCTTTATAAATTAAAAATGACAGGGTATGATATTTTCTTATTTTTAAATACAACTTTTTCTTTCTATTATTATTATTATTATTTGTCATTTGTAAATGTTATATTATACTAGTTTCGTTATCAAAAATAAATAAACCAATCTTAATTTAAGCAAAATGTAAAATGATTTCCATCTATATATTTTATTTTTCTACATTTTTAATTGAATTTCACTTATTGGTATGTTATTTTCTCTTTCATTTCAGATATAATATTTTTTCTTTTCTTTTCTTTCTGTCTTTCTTACTATTTAATCTTGAATCATATTTAAATAACTTATAAATATTAAAAAAAAAAAAAAAAAAAAAAAAAAAAAAAATCTACTTTACAAATAGAAATAGGTATATCTCTGCATAAACAGATATTAAAAATAGATTTATTCTTTGAAGCTTGCAGAGATTTTATTTAAAAATACAGAGTGTCGCATAAATAGCGCCCAAACTCCTCGTTGGGAGTACATAAAAAATGCCCAAAGAACTGTACCTGTACTATCCATAGTTTACGAGAAAAATACAGAATTTTCAAAAAATCCTCATATTTTGTTTATATTATACTTATATTTATATTTATGATATTATTATTATAACTTTTTTCCTTCTGTGTATGTGTTTCAAGGGTATTTTGCACAGTGCATTTTTCCCCCTTCCTTTTTTGTCATCAAGATACATACTAATCATAGAAATGTTTATCTGCTTCTAAGTCTCTATAAATAGGTTAAATTATTTTCTTAGTTCAATATGTTGTTGTTTTTCTTTTTAACAGTACAGAAATATCATTTTTCTATTTAAGAGTGTTTATTGATCATTAAAAATTCCCACACAAATTATTAAAAATTCAGTTATTTTAAAATTTATGGTAATTGCTGCTTAAATAAATCATTTAATATTTCATGATGTATAATCTGCATTGCAAAAAAAAAAGTCTTGTATTTAAGCTATAATTAGATATACAGTAGAAACATTTTTATGTGATCCTGGTTTTCCTGGAATTCTCTGCTACTGAGCATCGTTCTTTTGCTCTTATTCTGTTAAAAAAATTTTTTAGGTAACATCTAATATATATATATATTCTCTCTCTTTCATTTGCATCGTTGTGTTTTCTGAAATATCTTGCTTATCTAAAGGGGGGGGGGGGGGAAGGCTCTTGAACTAATATGTTAGAGTAAGAAAAATCTTGTCATAGTTCTAATGCAAACAATTAGCAAACTGTATAGAACAAAAGATTAAAATAATTGTCAAATTAAATTATTTCCAAATTAACGTAAAATTTAATTTAAATTTATATTTTTAAATGTTAATTTTATTTAGATGTTTTTGAAAATGAAAATACTTTTAAAGTGAAAACTTTTATCTCTATATATTAAAAAAAAGTTACTGTCACTGGCATCAAATTTTTTTGTCTGCGACAGCATCTTCTAGCGGAGGGCAGGGTCCTTCGCGTCATGAGGAGGTATCAATGTGTTCCGAATACTCAAAGGAAGACATTTCAGCTGCTTAGAAATTTCTGTCATTTTAATTAAAGAAGTTAGTAAGTAAAAACAACAAGTTTATGAAGGTACTCTATTTGCCATTTTGAAAAAAGTTTCTCCCAGTGACGTTGTTTTTCTGTCATGAAGTCATTTTACACGGGAAAATTAAAATATGATCCATGGTTGTACGTAGGTAGGTAGGTAGGTAGGTTGGATTTAACGTCGTACCAGTACTGCGCTATGGGTAATTGGCGACGGTCTGGGATGCATCCCTAGAGATGTTCCGGAGACATGCCATCACAAATTTGATCCTTCACGGAGGGGATCCTTCCCCCGCTTTGGTGATTCTCACCAGAGGTATAGTGGGGATGGGAACATGGAGGACTTTGCGGCCACGACTGATTTTATGTGCACCAGTCATCATTAGTGTACACGGCGGTCTTTGGTCGGCTCAAGTATCGAATCGGCAATCTTCCAATTACGTGCTCGGCGCTGTACCGTCTAGGTTACCGCGGCCCGAAACCATGGATGTAAAAAAGAAAGAAAATAAATATAAACTTTTTTTTTCTACTTCTATAAAATTAATCTTCTTACACGGGAAAATTAAAATATGATCCATGGTTGTAGGTAGGTAGATAATTAGGTAGGTTGTGTCTGACGTCGCATCTTTACTGCGCTATGGATAATTGGCGACGGTCTGGGACACACCCCTACGGATGTTCCTGAGACATGCCACCACAGTTTTGGTACTGCACGAAGGGGATGGCTACCCCGCTTCGGTGGCCCCCAGAAGTATAATTTTGATGGGAACATGGAGGATATTGTGGCCACGACATATTTTACGTGCACCAGCCACCATTACTGTACACGACGGTCTTTCGCCGGCTCGAGAACCGAACCCGCAATCTTCCAATTACGAGCTCGGTGATTTACCGACTGGAGTATCGCGGTCCGGATCGAAGGTTGTAAAAAAGAAATAAAAAGGGTCATATACTAAAGCTGTAATGCAAAATGGTCTAGATATTATGAGTTTCTTTCTATTAAAAAAAAATATATATATATGTTATACATTTCAATTTATCGTTGAATATGAGGATTTCCATAATTTTCTGCTTTTGTCTTGTACTATGCACTATTAATATTCCTTTTGAGTGAAAGAAAGTAGAGAATAGGCAAGCAGAGCTCTGCGTGTGTTAATAAGTAAAGTGAGTCGGGGGTTGGTGAGCGGAGCGAGCAGGGGGCAGAGCCCCCTAGTAATGTTTAAAAATGATTTTGATTGTAATTCTATTGATTATTTTAAATCTTACAAAAAATTTCGTTTATCTAGAAATGACTGTTCACGACGCCATTTTGAGTAACATCCGGTAATCCTGAATAAATTATAATAATGAAAATTAATGGCACGGTAATCTAAGATTGAAGCTTCAAATCCGAATATTTGCTAAATATTTTCTTTCTTCTTTCTTTCAAAGATTTGTTTGATATTGACCATGATGTATCATACTTCAAAATAAACACTGAATATACTCACGGGAATTTCCCACCCGTGCTTTTTTATAACTTTTAAAAATTAATATTTGGAGAAATTTTTAGAAAGTTTTCTGCTTTAAAGTAAAATCAAAATTTCTATTCGTAAATGATTTTATAGAACAGGGATCGACATATATAGGTTTATATATGCTATTCTGATAAATACCACATCCACTTGCTTATAAAGTTGTCCTTCTACTGTACCACATTTTTTAAATATTTGAAGAAACTTTTCTGCTGCAACTAAAACAAAAAATTATATTTAGAAATCCTTTAATGGGATTGGAATTGCTTTGAGCATTATATATATATATATATATGTATATGTATATTATATGTATCGTATTTTTTATTCTTCAACTCTGGCCTTCTCCAAAATTTATTTCTGGGTGCGCCACTGTGCGCATAAACAAACCTATTGGAAATTTGAGAATAAAAAAGCACACAAAAACAGTGGGTCCACCATTCTGAAGTATCCGCTAAATAAATTTTTACTACAATTAAATTAATAAGTTATAATTAAGAGCTATAAGTTCATAAGTTTAATTAAGCATTAAATTAGGAATAATTTTCATGCTAATTGGTAATTTAAAAAAATGTAAATTACCTATGACAGTGTTCACAGAGGAGAAGGTATATTTAGAAAAGGAAAAAAAAAAGAAAGTACTCAAAAATGAACTTTTAATGAGTTTCGCTCCTTTTTAAAAATGAACTTGAGTTGAGCGGATTCATTTTTTTCAGACATGAATTTGAGCGTAACTCGTTTTTTACTCGATGAACTTGAGTTTGAACTAGCTCGTTTTTTTCCTGAACTTGCACAACACTGGCTTGAATATATGTGTGAATTTTCATTTGACTATTACTATTATAAATAATTCTTTTTAATTTCATAATTGTTCATTAAAAATAATTCTGACTGGGCACAGTTATATTTATTTTATATTCTCCTAAGCTGTTACAGTAAAAATTAGGAAAAATGGGATGATAATACCAACAATTTTTACCAAAAGTTGGTAGATGCTAATTTGAGGCATAAACTTGTACATAAACTTGTATTAAACTCTTTAGTTCTTAAACTAGAATTACGAAAAAAATTTTTCTCACGCGTAGACATTTTCTAGAAATGTTCAAATCGTGTTCTGGACTTCTTAAAACGTGTAAATCCATCGGAACTGGGACTAGAAACGTTTTACGAAACTAATAGTTTCTTCAATTGGACATAAAAGAAAATAAGAAGTCATATATCACGAATTGAATGACGAAGACAATTTTTGTAGCATTCAGAAAAGCTATTTCAGAATTAAAATTAATAAAGAATATTAATCTGTATCTATAAAATCGTTTCTTCTAAATGAGTGAGTGATTGTTTCATTCTCTCCCAACCCAAACCCCTTACCCTAAGAGAATGAAACTTGCTGAAAACATTCATTCTCGTAGACACCCACTAAGAAACGATTTTACAAAATTCTCCCCCCCCCCCCAAGAGCAAAAGTGGGGGGGGGGGCGAAATGTGCTTTTACAAAAAGCTTTATATCTCAAAGAAAAAAAAACAGATATTCATAAAATTTTTGCTTTAAAATATAGCTAATAATGGGTAGGAGGAAAGGGCCAAACGTGACTTCTCGTAACCGTTTATAACAAAAAAAGAAAAAGAAAAGAATTTTTCTGGAATTTTAGAAATTCTGCCCTCAAAGGCGGGGAGGGGAGAAGGGGGGAGGGACGTGATTTCACATGATCATTCCTCATATCTTGAACAAATAAACAGATATTCATAAGATTTTTGCTTTTAAATATAGCAAACACAAACACCCAAAATTCAATTTCTGGAATTTTAGAAATTTGGTCCCAAAGGGGGAGAGGGGGCAAAACGTGATTTCACAACACACTTCATCTATTCATATAAATGAGTACACCAACCAATGGGTGAGAACGGCTGTGGTGATTCCGTGTGGGACTGGGTCAGGAATTTTGGTGTGAAGGTTTGTTCTAATGCCTTGGCACCCACTAAGATGGGGTTTTGCAAAATTTCCCCCATAGAGGTAGGCAGAAAAAATATGTTTGAGAGTATAACTCGACTCCAAATTATTTCATGGTGAAGAAATTGCATATAGAGTAACTCTACTCAAATGGAAAAAATAAAATTTGTTAATTTTCGATTTTTTTTTTTTTTTTTTTTTTTTTTTTAAGGGCAAGCGGGAAATCTTTCCTTTTTTTTTAGAGGAGGGGGGGGGGGGAGGAGAATTTTCAAAATCCGGATTTTCCAGTAAAACTCTACTAAAAATGGCACACAGAAGTTGAAATTGGCTGACGTCTTCTTGAGTACATTTCCAATAGATGCATTACGATTTTCGATTTCTCTTTTTTTTTTTTTTTTTTTTGGGGGGGGGGGGGAATTTACGAGCAGGCGAATTGGAGAGCACCATTTTAGCGTTAACACCCAACATGCACTATAAAGGGATTTTGCGAAGGTCCCTTCTTTCCCCTTTGGGGTCGGGGGGGGGGGAGGGTAAAAAACACGTTTCGAATTGTAACTCTGTTCTAATATATCTCAGATCTCAGAAAGACGATTTTTTGTTGTATAGATTGATTATGTGTGCCTAAAACATTTTAGGCACTCGTAACCAATGGATTTTATGAAATTTCCCCTTCTTTCCTTTGGCGGGGAGGCGAGAGCAAAAAAAACACGTTTCCAAGCGTAACTCTATTTCAAATTATCAAAGGAAAGCAATTTTTTGGTATGCGTGTGAGCTATGTGTACCCAACATGCACTATTAACTGATTTTGCGAAATATCCTCCTTCCTTCCCTTTGGGGTTGGCGGGGGCAAAAACTTCCAATTGTAACTTTTCTCTAAATTATCTCAGGAATGCGAGTTTTTGATGTGTAGGTTGGGTATGTGTACCCAGCACACACTATGAAGGAATTTCATGAAATTTCACTCCTTTGGCGGAGGAATAACTGAGATTTTGACCGATTTCAATTTTTATTTATTTATTTATTTACTTTATGCGATTTTTATATTAATAGGTTATATGTAATATTGACAATGGGCTCTTCCCACCTGACGTCAGAGGTCACATGATAGAGGAAAAACAAATAGCAGACGAAGTCTTGTTTATCTAGAGTGATTGCTAAAATAACATATTTTCTATTCTTATTTTTGATCGATCGTATTTAATCTGTGTTATTTTTTTATACATCATCATTTTTAATCCATTTTATATCATTATTCATCATCTTTCGTTTACTGTATACATTTACAATCATCATTTGGTTTATACCTGTTATTGATGTTCATGAAGACAATGTTTAAATACTCTGATTTTTGGTACTTAAATCAGTGACAGTGCAATATCGTACTACGTAAATCCATTTAGACCAGTAACTAAGTTAATTAACGTGTTGTAACACCTTTATGCAATTAAATTAAATGAAAACATTTTAAAATCCGTAAACATTCCACAAGAACAAGCTATTATTTATTGCTAGATCAGTTAATGTTACAGTTACACTACAATATACAAAAATCGATTCTTATAAGTAAAAATAAATAAACACATAAAATGTTTTTTAAAAGTTATTAAATTTACAAATACAATTATTCTACTGTTTACAAATGCACAATATTACTTTTATTTTATTTTATATTAAATATTAAAATTTTTTTTCTTAAGAACAATATTTAATTGAATTAGATTCTCAGAATTCGATTATTCGTTTTCCTCTATCACGTGATTGAGCAGACGATGCTGGGAAGAGCCCATTTTTTTAAATAGAGTGACCAGCGAAGCGGGCAACGTCTCCTGTCATAAATATATGATTTTAAAACAGTAAAATATGATTTTAACAGTACATAAATCAATGTTGTTTAAGATTTTAAAACTATAAGAAATACTGTATAATTTTAATATAATAATTTCTGTGATTTTAAAAACACAGAATTTGTTAGTGAATATGTGTCCGAATGTTATTTTGAAAAGAAAATGCAAATAAATAAAAAATAGAATAAAATAAAAGGATATTGTGACCATCACAAACTTTTCTTCAATATCGTTCTCTATATCACTCTCTATAAAAGTGCCACCCACTATTTTACATGAACAATTATTTAATCCTAGTTTCTGGCAATAACGATTTTACGTCTGCAGTTTGGTACAATTTTAACTAACAGATGCTGAGATATAGCCAGATGGAAACCTGTAGAAGGTGAGTAATTTCTGAGCCATCTGTTGACTGATGTACATTCAATTTTAGTCAGCATTCTTTTTTCATAATGGAGATCCCACATATCAAATTGGGTGCATTTGTAGGCTGTAGAAGGACAGAAATAACCTTCACGGACACGGAAAAAAAATGCAGCAACGTAGCACTTCCATTTGGCCAATATACCCCCAAACTGAATCGGTGTGATTTTCCATGATGACCATTTCACATATCAAATTTGGTGCAATTATGCACCATAGAATTGGTGCAATGATACGCCATAGATATAATCTTTCCATAAATCGAAGAAAACGCAAGATAGGAGCGATAACTATTGGAAAATTTTCACCAAAAGTTGATAGATACCCAATTTATGTCAAGGCGAATTACTGATAAATTTATGTGACATTTTGTGCGTTAGTTCTTGAGTTAGAACAGGCATAAAATGTTTGTCTCGCATACACACAGAGACTGACAGTTATATTTTCTAAAGATACTCAGATCGTGTATTGTATCTCTCAAAATGTGTAAAACAACTTATCCAATACTTTCTTCTATTGAATACAGAAGAAAGTAAACATCTGTTATGAGCACAGATACTTTGCTTTTTTTGTATGATTTTTTCCTTGCTGAATTAATAGACCTTGTTTATTTATTGCTATTTATTTATTTATTTTTCTGTGATTGCAGAGTCTCTCTCGCATGTTCAACCCTGCATAGCACTCATGGGGATGGACATGAACGCGGAAATTGTAACTTTTTTAATCTTTATTTGACACCGCGTCATGACAAAAGAACTGGGTTAATCCACTCTATACGCCATTTCATCTCGTTTTCACACAGTTAAATGTCCGTCATCCGTCACTGGTAAAATTTTATCAAAATAACTACACATAAAAACGCCAAATCGTATATCACAATTTTAAGCAGATAGAAGATCTCTGTTACCGAAGAAAGGTGCAAAGAAAAAGTATATTTTGTAACCGCTAAATATAAACTAGTCAGTCATCTTTCCTGTGAACCTTTTACGCGTCAAAAGACAGAATTAATGAAACGAAAAAAAAAAAAAAAAAAAAAATTCTCAAGAAAATTTTCTTTTTTGCCATCTCCCCCCCCCCCTCCTTTTTTTTTAAACATATGCCTATTCTTTTTAGAACGATTGTGATATTGTCTGAGCCACGCCTTTTTTTAGCGTAATAATGTTTAGGAGCATTGTGAAGAATCGGAAGGAATAAAAACGGGGAATTCATCATATCATCAAGGACATTGTAACGTTTTTAAATGATAGCTGGCTCAAGATTTATTTTTTTTGACTGTTTGTTGCATTAAAATCACAGAAATGATGAATTACGATTTGGTTTAAATGCGTTAAATAGAAATTATGAAACAAAATGGGAAAATTATAATACCTGACAGTGTTTGGTGAAAGTGCCAAAGAGTACAGATAATGATGGAGTTTGCTAGAGAAATAAAGAAAGAAAAAGAACAAGCGAAGAAAATTCAAAAAAGAAAAATCTTGTGGTTTGCATGGATTATACACACTTTCTAACAGCGCTTACACGTAATTGGTCCTGTTAAAAAAGCTTACAAAAGCGCTCCCCTTACATTTTCGAAATCAATGAATTGATTTCTCTTAAGGGCCCGCTTCACTCAGCATTTCCTTTTCTAAAAGCCAATGTTATCCTATGGAAAACTTTCTTTGCACTTAAAACAGTGGCATATTAATTGATTGAGACGCGGTTTTTTTTATTGGATTACTCTCATTTCGTAAACTGACGCAGCTTTTGTAGATTTTATGAAAGAATAACAGTTGTTTTTTAAAAAAGCTGTTTTATTGCAATATTTGGGTTGATGCATTAAATGGCTTATAAAAAACTCTTTCAATTTTTTAAAACAGAATTTAAAAAGCTGCGTCAATCTCAAAGAGTTTATTTCAATGCGGAAAAAAATCCTGTATTTTAATAAAATTTTAAATCAATTAAATTTGCAAAGAAAGTCCAAAAATTTTACAAATTTGTGCCGATTTTTCTCTTTGACACACCCTTTATTCGGCTACGCCTCTCGTTCGTGGTTTCGATGGAAAGATGTTTACATTTCTGTGGTGAAGATACGTCTAGGCGTTGTGGTTTTTTATTCAGTTTTTATTTTTATTATAGATTTCACCTGTATTACGGATGTGAGTAACATAACAATTTAGAAGACAATCGTTCAGAGACTTATTTATAGGAAATATATGATCACATTTTATTTTCAATAGTTTTTCATTGCGCGTAATACTATTATTATATGAATACTTTGTACATAAATCTGATATTTTACTGATAATGCCACGATTGACAATATACAAACATTTTTTTTAACAAGTTATATAAAACTTTTTACTAAATTAAACAGATTTTCAATAATAAATTTTATTTTAAAGTATATAATCTGGTGTGGCACCCACACGACTTTTTCTTACCCTACATTTAAATTTTATACAGACAGATTCAGATTGAGGAATAAAATATCAAGTACTGTATAAAATTCTATAGTAAAAAGAATTTAAGCTAGCTTTACGAATTATTTAATTTGACAAATAATTTTCTGTGGGAAGGGCGAAGGGGAGTACCACCTTTCTCAACCCACATTTGAAACTAATATCTACATTTCTATAGAATTCACGACTAATATTAAATTTAAAATTATGTTCAACAATAACTTTCAATCACATTTATTGACAACTTTAACCCGTATCACTCGTTGAAACTTATCAATATTGATCAAACTGTTCAAGTGTGAATTTTATATGAACTTTAAAATATAACACTTGAGTTCCCTGCCGGTATTTAGTTTTTAAAGTTACACTGATAACAGACTCACAAAGAACAACTGTTAAAAATTGTTTAATTATTCACGGAACCGCAAAATACGTAGTTATTAAAAAAAAAAAAAAAAACAAGACTTCAAATTAAACTAAATATTTTATTTACTCTTTAGGTATGGAGAATTAATTTACATTCCTGAGCAAAAAAAGTTGTATTAATATTGAAGTCTAGGAATTGAATGAAACAAACATTTTTAACGACATAAGCAAGTTGATTTTATAACTGAAGAAACTAGAACAATTTAAAGTTTGCAAGAAATGGGAGTCAAATGTTTATGAAATTATTTATACACGACCAAATCACACTATTATTTTCAAAGATTTTGCGCTCTTATTTTCGCGCCTAACATAAAAGCGCAGCTGAAAGTATGGTACCTGAACATGAACACTGTTTCTATGCGTTCTTTTAGAATTACAGTAACTGGATATCAAGCTGTGTATCAATATTAATAAAATCAGACTTTTCTCTGTAAATTTATCAGAATTTTTAAAAAAAATGCGATATCTTCATGTTCCACACACCATAAAAGTCGAAAATTACTTCAGAAAATTTTGTCTGTGTGTGTGTCATCGTGTCTGTATGTCTGTAACGCTATTATTGTCCGGGTATCACGTGAGAATGGCTGGACGGAATTCAACGGCGCTTGGCAGAAATTTAGGCTTTTACCCAACTAAAATCTGCCAACTTTTTCGAAATTCCCTCCCCAGTTCTTGCCGGGATGGGGGGAACAAAAGTCAAAACATATTTGTAAGCATAACACCGCTCCAAATTACTTCACTGTAAAGAAATTGCACATATAAACAATAGTCATGAGTATAAATAAAACGTTATCTGCAATTTAGGAATTTTAGATTATTAACCCTTTCAGTCGCAGTGTTCCCGCTGATGGAACACCTTATTTTAATTCTCAAGTGCAAAAACTCATCCCGGAAACTTTTTAGCAAAAATTTACGTTTATAACATATTAGAAAAGGCCCTTTTTTTTTACCTGAAAATTTAAAATTTCTTTTATTTAAATTTTGTTCGTAAATTCCGGTGGCGAGAAATTTCGCAATTTCCGAATTTTTTAAAGAACTCTACAAAAAATGGAACAAAGATGTTAAAAAAAGCTACGAGACTTCCTTAGAAAATTTCCAAAAACACATTTCCCTCCCCTTTAATTTCCGATATTTTTGTGAGGAGGGGTTACGAAGGGTCAAAATCGAGACAACCCTTTTAGCGCTAAATTCCTCCTGAGAAATCTATGGAAGCTGCGGTCACGAATTTCGGTGCTGGGATTATATGTATCTATCCGACACCTAAAGTAATTGAATAAATAAAACATTGCGATTTAGGAAATTTCGATTTTTAAGGGGAGGGAAGAGGGAAATCAATTTTTGGCGGGAAATTGTGCAAATTCCAGATTTTTAGTAAAATTTTAACAAAAATGGAAAAAAGATGTTGAAAACAGCCATAGGTCTTCTTTAGGACATTTTCAAAACAAGCTTTTTTTGTGATTTGCCTTTCTTTTTTATTTTTAGGGGGGGGGGA